>QLOH01000740.1:0-471470 GCA_026901365.1 Sesbania bispinosa | reverse complement strand
GAAGAGAGATGAAAGAGAAAATAGACAAAGGAGAGGAAACAAAGGAGAGAAAGGACAAAGAAATAGAGGAGAGAGAGGGAGAGAGAAACAGAGAGAGGAGAGAGAGAGTCTTAATAAATGAAAAATAGAGAGAGGAGAGAGAAACAAAGGATAAAGAAACAAGAGAGAAACATAGGAGAGAGATAAGAGAGAGAAACAGAGAGGTGAGAGAAATAGAGGGGAGAGAGAAACAAAGGAGAGAAATGATAGAGAAACTAGGAGAGAGAGAGATAAGAGAGAAATAGAGGAGAGAGAAATAGGAAATTTGGAATAGAGGAAATATTAAATAATTTAGAGAAAAATAACCTTAGGGACCAAATAGCCAAAATGAAAGTTTGTGTTTTAAAGTATTTACATAATAGGGTCTCTTTTTTTTTTTGGTCGGAAATAAGATGCAAACCAGAAAGAAGGCCCAAAAGGCAGAACAACAGAATGAGGGGCTTTGCGGCCCAAGCACAGGCTAAAAGCAGAATCAAAGGATAGTACACTAAAGGCTAGATTCCCCCTGTGATTGAAGGTCTAAGAACAAGATCTAATAACTCTAAAACATTAAGAGGAAAAATGAAAAGACACACAAAGACAAAGCGGTTTTAAGAACCCTTGAACCTCCTGAAGAGATGCTTAGCCGACTCCAAGGCACCCAGCCAATGATCCCATAGAAGAAAGATGCACACTTTGGATGTCCCGATTAAGGAGCCGCTTAACACCTTGAGGCGGGTGATAAAGCCAATCTCTGGGCAAGGTGGAGGAAGACGCCATAGCTACAACAGAATGGGCTACTTCATTAGCAGCTCGAGAAAACCCAGGTAAAACCACAATGTTGAAAGTTAATCTAAGCTTTCCAAATATCCTCAAGAATGTTCACAATCTCCAATTTACTAACTTCCTTTCTGCATGCTTTAATGAGGATCTGAGAATCACTCTCAATGACAATGCGGTTGATCCCAAAGTTTTCAGCTGAGGTTATGCCTTCCCTAACTACAAGGGCTTCTGCCATTAAAGGTGAGTGCACTAAAATCATTTTTGTGCTACCAAACTGAATGTTGCCTGAGCTATTTCTTACTACAAATGCTATAGCTCCTCTTCCAGTACTTAAATTAAATGTTGCATCTGTGTTTATTTTGATGGTTCCTACTAGAGGAGCCATCCATATTGAACCAACCCTAGGCCTGTGTAAGACCTCAGATGACCTGAGTTGATTAGGAAAGAGGTTTATGCAATCAGACACTAGAGCTGCAACCTGGGATAAGGTACTGATAGGATTTGGTTTATAGCCTGAGAAGACAAAAGCATTCCTATCCTTCCAAATTTGCCACAGAGTGCAGGCTATTCTTGCCTCTGAAGTTTGATCTCCATTCTCCCGATTTTTTAATTCATTGAATTTTTGGAGAAGCCAAACTTCCAGGGACACAGAGACATTTACATCCGGAGGCCTTCCTATATTCGATGCGAACCACACTGGCTTGGTCCATTCGCAATGAAGTAGAAGGTGGGCAATAGTTTCCTTTTCAGAGTTGCACAGAGGGCAATTATCTTCATTAAGCAAATGTCTATAGGAAAGATTACCACGAACCGGGAGAATATTTAAACAAGCTTTCCAAATAAATATCTTAACCTTTTGAGGAACAGGTAGGCTCCAGATCTTCCCCCATAAAGGGTTGTCTTCAGCTGTAGAAGTAGAGGGGGGGTTTAGGCGAACATCCTCTGATTTTTTAATCCTATAATATCCAGACTTTACTGAGTAGACTCCTGATGCATTGTGGGGCCAAATAAACTCATCTCTCCCCTCCCGACCATCCTATAGGAGTTTGCAGGACCTTAGGAATTTGGTGGGGCAAAATGACACTTTGAACCTTGGATAGATTCCAGCTACCACTACCCCTGTCAATGAGTTCATTAACCTTCATGGTCGCACTCCTTGGGGGGGCTAAGACCTTCTCACCCGAACAAAGCCAAGGGTCTTTGAAAACATCTACACACTATCCACTCTTTATAGCCCATCTCCCAGATTGATTGAGAGTTTGGGCTCCCTGTAAAAGGCTAGACCAAATCTAGGATTCATTCCTTTTTTTCCATGCAATAGATGCCCCTGAGGGAAATAGATACTCTTTAGAACTTGCACCCAAAGAGCTTCAGGATCTTGAATTGCTCTCCAAGCTTGTTTAGCTAACATGGACAGCTTCATGAGATGAAAGTCCTTAAAACCCATTCCACCCTCCTTTTTATTTCTGGTTAGAAAATTCCAGTTCTTCCAGTGAATGCCTCTAGACTTTCCATTAGGTTTCCACCAGAACCTTGCAATCTGAGAACAGATCTGCTGACATGTTTTCTTTGGGAATCTATAAATACTCATTGCATAGGAGGGAATTGCTTGTAGAACTGTTTTTATCAAAGTTTCCTTACCAGCTTGATTGAGGAGATTTTATTTCCACCCTTCCATTTTCTGAATAATTCTCTCTTTTATCCAAGTGAGACTATTGTGCTTTGACCTGCTCCATTCACTGGGCAGACCTAAATACTTCCCTGGGTCAGGCCATTCTGAGATGTTCAAAGCCTGGACAATCTGGCCTTGAAGGGGAATAGGGGTGCTCCTGGAGAAGAAAATTCCTGATTTAGTGAGGTTAAACTTTTGTCCCGAGGCCTTTGAAAAAATGTTGAGAATTTTTGAGAACTGAAGAGCTTCCTGCACTGTTGCCTCCCCTAATAGAACTGCATCATCTGCAAAAAACAAATGGGTTAGTATAGGAGCAGTGGTAGCCAAGGATATTCCCCTTAGCTCCCCCTGCTCCCGGGCTTTTGTGATTAGGTGGGAAAGGGTATCCATTGCTAGGATAAATAGGTAAGGGGACAGTGGGTCCCCCTGCCTAAGACCTTTTTCTAGGGTGAGATGTTTAGAGTGGTAGCCATTAATCCTGTATGTGTAAGTAACTGTTTTAACAAGCTCCATCACCTTCTGAACCCATGAGTCTTCAAAACCATAGGAGAGTAAAGCTTGGGCTAGGAAGGTCCAATCTAACCTGTCATACGCCTTAGACAGGTCCAGTTTTATAGCCATCCATTGTTTAGAAGTGTTTTTTCTGATCCTCATCCAATGAAAAACTTCTTGTGCAATGACAATATTGTCCTGAATCTTCCTCCCACTAACAAAAGCACTCTGTTGCTTAGAAATTAGCTCACCAACAAAAGGTCTCAGCCTCTTAACAATAATTTTTGAAATGACCTTATATAAAAATTGCAGCAGCTAATGGGACGGAGTTGATTAAGATTCTCTGGATTAGGAACCTTTGGGATTAGGGCCACCAGTGTCTCATTCAATTGCCTATTGATCCTCCCATTGTTAAAGAAATCCATGATGACAGCTATAACCTCCCCCTTAATGGTATCCCAGTGATTCTGATAAAATTGTCCATTATAACCATCCGGACCAGGGGCCTTTAGAGGACCCAGCTCAAACACAACCTGTTTTATATCTTATTCAGATACTGCTCTGGCCAAATCAACATTCATCTCTGTTGAAACCAGTTTAGGGATGTGTTGAGTACACTCATAAATCTGCAGACCCTGATCTTGAGAGTAGACCCCCTTAAAGAAGAGTAAAATTTCCCTCTCCAAATCCTCATGACCTTCCACCCAGGACCCATTATCCTTTTGTATCCTGACCAATCGGTTTCGATCTCTTCTTTGAATAGTCATGGCATGAAAGAATTTTGTATTTTTGTCCCCATGCTTAATCCATTTTAGCCTCGATCTTTGCCCCCAAAAAGCTTCTTCCTGTTTCCATAAAGAATTAATTTCTTTTCTAATATCCTTCATTCTGTCCAAAGCATCAGGCCCCTGTTGGCTATCTTGTATGTGTTGCAACTGTTGTTTGAGAGTGAAAATTTGTTCATCCGCCCTCTTTAAAGTCCTCCTAGGCCATCTTTGGAGATGATTAGTACAAATTCTCTTCTTTTTTCGTAGAATCTCCCAACAATTTTCCCCTTGGACCTCCTGACTCCATGCTTCTTGAATAACTTTGCCAATACCTGGATGTTCTTCCCACTTTGCTTCATACTTGAATGATCTCCCACTAGATTCTTCAGGCTTGGGCCAGAACAGAATGGGTGTATGGTCAGAGGACACTGCTGGGAGCGCAAGGGCCATTGCTTGTTAATAGAGGTTCCTCCAAGTCCAATTAACCAATATCCTGTCAATCCTCTCTTTTGTTATAAAATTATCTCTGGGGTTACTAAACCAAGTAAATCTGCTCCCTTTAAGCTCCAGATCCATTAGGCCCATATCATTTAAGAATTCCCTAAAAAGATCAATTCTGTTAACTGGTTGAGGATGTATGCCCACCTTTTCAGCCTGAGATAAGACTTCATTGAAATCTCCCAAACAAATCCATGGTCTAGATAGGCGAATTCCCAAATGTCTCAAGCTATCCCATAGGCCCCTCCTCTGTTGAAATCTGGGGTGGCCATAGATGAAAGTACATTCCCAATGTTTCTGATCCGGCCTACTGAAAATGGAGGTATGGATATAGTTTTGAGACCAGTAGTGCACATCAATATCCAGAGTTTTGTCCCATAACAAACACAACCCTCCTGATTGACCTCTAGCTTCTACACAAAAGGATGATTGAAATTTCATTTTTTGCCTCAGTTTATCAACCTTGTCCTTAGAGGCACGAGTTTCAGAAAGAAAGACAAGGCATGGCCTATATTTAGATTGAATCTCATTAAGCTCCCTTACTGTCGAGGCCGCCGCCACTCCTCGACAGTTCCAACATAGCCAACTCATGGCTGGGGGTGGGGCATGGTTTGGCCCGCCTCCTCAGCCTTTGTAGTTGTAGAAATGAACAAAGCCCTTTGCTCGGAAATAATAGCTGCATAGTGTTGTGGGGCTATTGTAGAGTTAACTCTGTCCTCCACCTTCCTCGGTTTAACTTTTTGAAAATCAGCACTGGAAATATCTGTCTTCGAACTGAGCTGCTCAAAGTTCCTTTTCAAAGACAAGGCTCTATTCCAACCCACTATTAACCGTTTTTCTTCCTCCTTATTCAAAGAATTATCACTGACTTCCTTATTTTTTGGTAAGTGGACATCCTCATCTTCATCTGGTGGGAATTCCACTATATAGCGCAAATCTGGTTCCTCAGCTATACACTTCTTTTTGCAGAGAGCAATCTCATTACTTGTCAATCTGGCACCATCATATTTATGTATTTCTGGACTAGGGTAGTCCAAAATTATAACAGGTTCCTTAAGCCCAATAAATTCAGGCTGAACTCCCAGATCCTTTAAATCTTTCGGGCCCAAACCAGGTTGCAGAGTGTTATTTGGAAGATCCACTAAGGTTGGACTTGGGCCTTTAGCAACACCGGGCCCAGAAGCCACACATGATGGGGGAATAAACAGATGTGGATCCTTTTGGGGATTGGGAAATAATTCTATAGGGGCAGACGAGGAAAGAGGGTTACCTTGGAATCTTGTGGAGTCACTCTCAATTTCTCCACGATCATGGTTGTCAGGGTCATTTGTTGGCTGAGGTGGCTCAGCTATTGCCTGGTTAGTGGGAGCATTGTGGAAAGGATTTGCGGCTACTCCCTGATGTGTCTGCTCTGTCATGCTCTGTGTCCCACCAGGATTGTCTGTACTTTTGTCTGCATATTCTCTCTCCTGATTTTTTGTCTCATCACCTTCCTCCTGTTGTATCTCACCTTTGTCCGCCATGGTTGAACTTGAACCTTTGCTCCAAAAACCTTGCTCTTTCATAATGGAGATAATTGGTCTAGCTGGGGGAACACCCAATTTAGGACCATACTTCGGCACAGCAGGATTAAAGCTGTCCATAATCTTATCTTCCTTACAGTCCTTCTGCTCATGTCCTAATATACCACAGTTAAAACACAATCCATGTAGTTTTTCATATCTCAATGGTATCTAGGACTTGGGCATTCCTTTTCTGGGGACCCAGCAACCTGAAACAAACGCCTTCTTAATATCTATCAGGGTCTTAACTCTGATGAACGTTCTGATCAACTTTGTTCCCACATAAGGGCTCTCCACTTCAAGCACTTCTCCCACTTTCCCCATTAACTTTGCTGCATTGGTTGTTGTCATCATCTCCAGAGGTAATCCATGGAGTTGGACCCAGAATGGAATCCTGTCAAAGCTTATTTCATACACAGTTGCTTGGGGCACCCAGTATTGTAAACTGACAATCTTCCCCATCACAAACCAGGGTCCTCTATCCAAGACATGTTTAGCAACCTTACTATGAGAAAATGTGAACATAAAGAGGTTGGTGCCCATATCAGTAACATGAACTTCCTCCTGGAGTTTCCAGGCTTTTAAGAGAATACTTTTGACAGCTCCCTTATTGAGAGCCTTTTCTCCCATAATTTTACCAACCAGAGAACTTCTCGCTAGCTGAACGCTGCAGAGATCATCACTCTCCAACTCCACTGTAATATCCTCCCTTCCCAAAGGCCTAGAGGGAATGACGTTCTGGTGACCAGGGTTATCACTTCCCTGGGGATCAGGGTCCATGAGGGAGAAAGGTAACACTTTAAAAAGTACTAGGGGAAGAAAGAAAAGATGGAAAAGGGGGGATAGGAATCACAAGAAAGGAGGGAAAGAAGCGATTAAGAAGAAAGGAAGAATTAGTAAAGATTTAAGCTTCAGAAGGAAAAAGGAAACGAAAAAAAGGAAAAAGACACTGGAAAGAAGAGACAGAGGTGAAGGAATGGAGAACGTTAAAAACAAAGGATGAAACAGGATAAATCCTAAGGGGATTAAGAACAAAGGGTCTCTTTATTTGGATTGTAAGTTACATCCCTTCAAAAAGGGATGTATAATAGTGGGCACCTGAACCTTTTCATACATAAACTATTTCTCAGATAACTTTTATCATCCAAATTCATTTCTTTTACAGTAAAAAAAATTAATTTCTATTCCTTTTTCTATAATTTACGTAGGAGAGAGAGGGGAAAATGAGAAATCACAAGTATTCGATAAGGCCAGGCCCACTGAATTTTTTTTCGGTTGAAGGCCCACTGAAATATTGTCATTTCAGAATTTGGTAATGGGCTTAACCTTCTAATACGCTTTCTGTTTCTGTGGGTTACACTTACACCTCTTTTTTCAAACGGAAAACACATGTTTGGAGAAATCGAATGTGCATGTGAAACCACGACTTTGAAAAAATCATTGATTAATTAGCTTTGAAACGAAAAGTCTAAACCATTAAAGTGAGAAGAAAAGGACGTGACTAAGATAAAAGAATTTGCCATTGGTTTCTATCAAAATCAAATTATAAATATAGATAGTAGGATCAACATTGATGAAAATAATGTTGGACTGATTCACGTTTATAATGTGATCTTGATAAAAACTAAACACACAATCTATCTCACTTAAAAAAAAAAAATCGTTGCACCCTACTCCTTTGTTCAATGAAATCAATGGAAGCAAAAGAGAAATCATCCGGCAAAACATTCCAAACAAAATTTTAATCTGCTTCACTACTATGGCATCCAATTCTGCTGTATCATACACCACATGTTATAGCTAGAATTTAGCTATAAAAAAGTTATATAGATTTACTATGGAAATGCATAGCTAATTAGAAGTTAATTTTGCAATTAATCTGTAGCTTAATCACTTAGCTATAAATTAGCTACAACTTTTTATAACTCGCAACTATTTGTTTTAGTTAAATCATGATTTATGTGCATCCTACCTGAAGTTCAGATATGCAGATAGCACTGTTGTTTGGGATCCAATGGCACTACAAATGTAAAAAAAAAAAAAAAATGTTTGATTTCTCATTTAATTTATCAAATACTAGTACTACTTTTCTTAATTACCAAAATAAAATATAAAAAAAAATGCGCATAACAGCTGCAATATGATCAACTTTTAATTAGTTCTCCAAAACACAACTAGTATATTGTCAGAAACACACAAGTCAATACAATAAGTAAAAACATGCATGAATTAACTTTTCACCCGTAGTGAAAACGTTTATTAGCTTTTCATAAAGCATAAAAGAGCAAAAGATTAAAATCATATCAATTCTTAATTTCTTATTAATCCTCTCAAGGCATTTTAAAGCGAAGATGTCCAGTAGAATCAATGAATAAGCAAAAACAACAGATTTTGCTATTATTTTATTCATTGATACATGTTAATTAAGTTGTAACTATATTACACAACTGTCTCATTAAAATAAGCGGGCGGAAACTGGCTTTTTGACCGTACAGGGATGAAAAAAAAAAATTAATTATCAAAATAATGTGTCAAAAAATATATTTATTAAAGTGGGGTGAATTTTACCACGGTGGAAGACTAATGCGCTAATTGGGTTGGTGCATCTCATGTTAAGGGGAGATATATAGGATGCGCTAACTGAGTTAGCGCATCAATGCGCTAACTCAGTTAGCGCATCCTATATATCTCCCCTTAACATGATGCGCTAACTGGGTTGGCGCATCAAGATGCACCAACCTAGTTAGCGTATCACATTATTACTCATAAATAATAAATTATATTTAATAACTTTTTAAAAAACACATAAAATAACAACTTAACTTAAAATAATAAGTGTGAATATAGTTATTTTTGCTTATAAATGAGACCGGAGGGAATATTAATTAAAGTAATTTATTTAGTTCAAATTATTTTGATGTAAGATTTTAAGTTAAGTTGTTATTTATGTGTTTTTTAAACAGTTATTAAATACAATTTATTATTTCTGAGTAATTATGTGATACGCTAACTGGGTTGGCGCATCTTGATGCGCCAACCCAGTTAGCGCATCATGTTAAGGGGAGATATATAGGATGCGCTAACTGAGCTCAGTTAACGCATTAGTCTTTCACCCGTGGCAAATTTCACTCCACTTTGATAAATATATTTTTTAACACATTATTTTGGTAATTAATTTTTTTTCACCCCTTTACGGTGAAAAAGCCGCGGAAACTCGTATGTGTAATATGTCTTATGTTGTTTTCCAATGTGATAATTAATAAATAAATAAATAAATTTATCATAACCGACCTGTTGGCCCCAGTTTTTAGACACATATATTATTTAATATAATTATTTTCTTTGTTTGTCATATTGCTACATGCCCTGTTCTTGCAAGAAAAAAAGATGGAATTTAATTCCCAAAATTCTCAGAAATCTGAGCATGTAAGATTGATTTGTGATGATCAAGGTGGTCATGGACAAATTAGATCTTATACTTGTGCTTTTTGCAAGAGAGTGTTCTCAAATGCACAGGCACTTGGAGGTCACATGACTACACATAGAAGAGACAGAGCCAAGCTTAGGCAATCTTATGAAGAAAATTTGCTTTCTTTGGACATATCAATCAAGAGCACCACTTATCACGATGAGCCTCAGCCTTTGGAAGAGAATTTTTCGTTTCGATTGGATTATGGTAATCAACAGAAAGATACCAGCAATTGTAAAAAGCCATGCACTTTTTCTGACAAGGATGATCAAAGTGGTAAGGCAATTGGTACTTTAGAATTTCTTCAGCTTCCTTTATTTGTCGGGATGCCATGTTCAAGCAATGAGATAAAGGGAGGTACAATTGTGGTTGAAAGGATTGAAGAGAAGAAAGCTGATTTAGACCTTGAACTTCGTTTAGGCCCTGAGCCGCGGGAGGAACCAACTTTGAGCACAAGAGAATTCTTTTGAGCCATGCCCATAATGGTTTAGCATTCCAATTGGAAAGTGAACAAGAGGTAATTGTTTTTTCATACCTACCTCTTTCTCCACCTCCTATTTTTAAGGTAAATAAAATGTCATGATAAATAGTTCAATAATGGAACATTATCAATGAACTTTTTTTTTTTGTTAAATTGATTATATATCTCTCACTCGCAGATGTGTTGTGATTAAAGGCATTTGATTTTTCTTATTCAGTGGGTAATTGTTTTTTCATACCTACCTCTTCCTCTATCATGTTATTTTTTTTCTTTTACATCATTATAAATGCAAATTTCTTTTAATTAATACATATGTTAAATTTAATGATTTTTCTTCCCCCCTCCTCCTACTGTCGAATTCGGATTTTGTGCAGTACGAATTTGGTGCAGTTGGTGCTGTCCAAAAATCTGGACCGTCCGATCTTAATTGGACGGCTCAGATGCCGAGATACTTTTTTAATTTTGATTTAACATCTCGGCATCTGAGCTGTCCAATTAAGATCAGACGACCCAGATTTTTGGACAGCACCAACTGCACCAAGTTCAGATTGCACGGAATCCGAATTCCCAACCGTATTCATTCACCTATATAATAGGTTCTTTCTTATGTGTTTGTCCCTTTTAAGTCTTCATCTCCGCTTTTCATTTTCACAACTTTTTTATGGTGTAGTTTTCATTTGTCTTTTTTGCCTTTTAGTTTTCCTGTATTATCTATTTTCTTTCAGGTAGGTGATGGGTACTTGTGGTTAGATGATTTTATATTGAATTTTACTAATCACAAGCTTATGTAATTTTATTTTTCCTTAAGTTTAGGTATTCAACCTGGTGCTCTTGTAGATGTGTTGAAACTTTTTAATGGGTTTCAGTATCCTTTTTACTCTTTTATTAATTCATTTTACTTATTAAAAAAAATCAACATTTAAATAGTGGTTAACGCTTTTATCATTTGCTCCATCACAATTTTCAAAATCATGTTAGACATAGTCATGCAACATCTAACATCATCCTTTTCCAACCACTACACCATTATCACCTAAAATTTAACTTTCATCCCACCATGAGATTCCTAATTGATATATTTTTCTTTTTTTCAAAGCCCCAACAAAATGTATTAACGATAGGGAGGAGGAGGAAAAAAATTGATATGAACTAATTCAATTGATTTAATTTAAATTACATTTATGGGGATGTAAAAGAAAAAAAAATCACTTGCAAGAACTACAAGCAAAACTCATTACAAAGATAAAAACATATTTTACCATAATTGATTTGATTTAAATTGAAAATAAAATGAATCAATTAACTAAATTAATATGAACTAATTCAATTGATTTGATTTAAATTATAGAATTTAACAGCTCAATATGATAGATACCACTGGGGCTGTAAATGAGCCGAGGCGAGCCGAGCCCAAGCACCTGAAGCTCAAACTTGACTTGTGAAAAAATGGGTGTAGCTCAAACTTGACTCATTTATTTAAACGAGTTAAGTTAAAGTTTGGACTTAACTTGTTAAAGAAGAACAAAATTTGAACTTGGTTTGTTTAACTCATTTATTACTTCATTATTTTTTATTTTATAAAAATTTTCTTCAAATCATTTTTAAAGTTTATGAATTTATTATTTAATAAATATTTTAATATTAAAAGAAAATATAAAAATCAAAATATATTCTCAATATATGATATATGTTTAAAAAATTCTAAAATATTATGTTTTTCGAAATTCAATACATAACTTCTTTACTAATATAAGAAATATTTTAATACTTATTTTTATTATTTTATATATATACAGAGTAAATCTTTTACTTTATTATTTTATTATTTATTTTAAAAATAAACTTATAATTTAAGTTTCTTATCCTATTTTTTTTTACTAATTCAGTTTACTATAATTATTATATATAATAAGTGAGCTATTCACGAATCACAAGCCCTTAATGTCAAGCTTAAAAAGTTTGGGCTTGACTCATTTAAATTATCGAGCCAAACTTTAAGTTTGGATTTGTTTGTTTAATTAAACAAACAAACTTGATCGAGTATTTAACGAACCGAGCTCAAATAGTTCACGAATCGCTCAGCTCATTTAAAAGCCCTAGATACCACTATCCTCGTGCATAGGTGGCTCAAATATTGCAGCACATTTGGGTTAGGCATGGCAACGGGGCGAGTTTTGCTCTCCTTGTCCCCGTCGCAGCAAAAGTCAGGGCGGGTTCGAGTTTTTAGAGAACGGGTATGGATTTATGAAACCCAACCTTATCCCAACAGGTCCCGGTTGTGTTCGAGAAAACCCATGCGATCTTAACTTCTCTATTTTTTTTATTTTTTTTATTTATTTTTAATAACTTAAATACATATTTTTAAATAAGTCATACATATCTAATATATTCTAATTCAAATAATATATAAATATAGACATTGAGAATCCTAAAAAATAAAAACTTAACAACTATACTATATTTTATGGAAAATATATAAGTTTTTCTTTATTATTTAATTATTATATCAGGACTGGTTTTGGCACCCCAAACCTCTCCCCGTCCCCGACCGTTAAAGGCGGGTCGGGGTTAGACTTTTCTTAAACCCGGTCAAAGAGGGTTTTTCCCACCAAAATTGGGACGGGACAGGTCAATACCGCGGGTTTGGATTTGATTGTCATGCCTAATTTGAGTACTTGTCATTTCAAGTTTGATTAGGTTGAACTCCGATGTTGCTTTCAGCTCTCAAGCTATGCCCCAAAAGAAAAGTTGGTTGCATCATGTTTTATACTTCCTCTGGTCATATTTATAAGACAATATTTAAAAATTTTCTCTGGTCCTATTTATAAGACAAATCTCATAAATTTAGAAGCATTTAATATTTTTTCTCATATTTGTCATCGTTGACCATTAAAGGTTTTAAAGTGACACAATTACCATTGTAGTGAAGTTTAATTTTAAATAGGGGTAAACTTATAATTTTATAGAGTAATTCTTTTAGAATCAATATATTAATTATTTTTCTTGATATATGTGTTTTAATCTGAATTGTTTTATAAATAAAACAGGAGAAAGTATATATACTCCCTTCGGACTCATTTATAAGCAAAAATAACCATATTCACACTTATTAAAAATGTTAGTTAAACTCATTTAATTTTCTTGATTTCATCTAAAAAGTACTCCCTCCGTTTCTTTTTAATAGTCGTTTTAAAGTATAAATTTTATTTCTAAATAAGTGTCGTTTTCACGTACCAAGGCAACAATAAATGCTAATTTTCCAACTTTACCCCTTCCAATTTTATTAAATGATGGAGTATTTATTGCATATGACTAGAAATGGTGGAGAACTTTAAATGCTTTAATGAGAGAGAGAAAGGGTATATTTGTAAACAATGGAGCTAAAAAGACACATTTATTGCATTCATTAATCTATGTGCAAAAACCTTAAACGACAGATAAAAAGAAACGGATGGAGTAATTGTATTGCCTAAATTACCCAACATTCGATTTTATTGAAACTAGTTTCAAGTGGACATACTATCTTTCTATTGGCACATGATTCATTAAATAGAGTGTTAAAAGATAAAATATAAATTAAATAAAGGGTAATTTGGGATGATATCATTTAATAAGGTAAAATTAGTTAAATTTTGATTATATTTTAATCCACCATAGATGATTTTTTTTCTTATAATTGAGTCCATAAAGAGTACTCCCTCCCGCCCCTATTTATAAGACCCCTTCTAGAAGAATTGAGTGTCCCTTGATATAAGACCCTTTGCAAATTTTTAGATAAAACAATAATTTTTTCCATACTTGGCCTTCATTAATATTCAACTCTTTTTATTTCCCATATATTGATAAGTGTGAATAATTAATGAAGTTTTACCTACATGTCAAATTACACCATTGGAAAGTGACTTTTGTTATCTTCCACTATGTCACAATTAATGTATCTAAAATATAGTGACTTTTAAATAGGGATATATTTGGAATGCTATTATTTTTTTTAAAGGATCAATTCATTAACTAACTTTTCTTAAACTGTGTGAAACGATTGAAAAGATCTTGTAATAAGGGAGGGATGAAGGGATGGAGTATTTTTTAAGTTTTGACCAGCTCCGTCGTTATCCTAACGCAATTAATGGCATTTTTCTTCAATTAAGAAAATGGGCCAAACTCTTGCTTTGTGTGCGGCCGCACACTACCATGCCCAAGCCCAACCAACATAAAGATTGATGATAGTGCCTGGACCATTCTTTTATGTGAGAATTTTTTTGTTAAGCTCTCTTCTTGGATACGTAAGGTTCTCGACAAGACATTTATACTCTAATTACTTTCTCAGTTTCTTTTTATATGATATTTAAGATTTTTACGTAAGCATTAAGTAAATGTAATAATTATAATTTTAAGTCCCAATTTTTTTAAAGATATCATTTTTCTTTCCTTCATTAATATAATTAATATTTTTCTTTTCTTAATAACTATACATAAACATCATGTGTTTATATTCGCATGGTTTATCTCTTACCATAAATTTTTTGTTAGAAACATAAAAAACACATTTACTGAAACTTTAAATTCTTAAAACATTTATGATGTAACTTTATAATAAATATTTAAAATAAAAAAGAATCAGATTATGATAGAGGTAAAATTGAAAATATAGCATTTATTATTGCATTGATTTTTGAAAACGACACTTATTTAGAAACAAAATTAAGACCCTAAAATGACAATTGAAAAGAAATGGAGGGAGTAATAGATTATACTACCTCTGGTCCTAATCATAAGAATCTTTTAACCACTTCACATGGATTAAGGAAGTTGGTTAGTTTAGTTGATCACAATAAATATGTCATGAATGTGTATCATCTTTACATAATTACCTTGACATTATTGAAACATATTATCTTTCTCTTTCCATTTAATTACTTCACTGTCTCATCCTCTCTCTTTCAATAATTACTCACCTACCTCCACTAATGGGATATTGTTGTAAAAAAGTAATTAATGGTAGGGATAATTTAAAAATGTTCGTATAATAAGGACCAAGAGCAACTCTCCAAAAAGTTTTTATAAATAGAGCTTGAGGTAGTAGATAGCTTTGATTCAATTATTTTAAAGATTTTATTGCACTTTAGTCCTTTTAATTTGAATTATGTGCAATTTTAATACCTCAATTTTTTATGTAAATTAGGTTTCTCTACTTTTAAAATTAAATAAATATGGTCCCTTCATAAATAAATATGGTCTCTGCTTTTCAAATTCTCATTTTCAATCCAAATATTTGGGGTTTATAGTACATTTGAGATATGAAGTAATTTTTAAGGTTCAAAAGTAAAAAAAAAAAAATCAATAAAATTTGATAAAGTTTAAAGGATTTTGTAGTTTGTGAAATTTGATATTTTTAAATGGTGAGTTTTGATTTAAAAAAATTAAAAAACTTCATCAATCTAATTTGTGAATATATTCATTTAAAGGTTTTAGATATAATACAATCGTTGTTTATTATTTTATTACGTTAACCAAGATCACTAACAATTTTTCAAGCTTATGAATGCCTTTTCAGAAATTGCTTCATTTAAGCTTATGTAATATAATTTAATATGAATAAAATCATATAATATATTATATTACATTATATATTATTATAATAGAATATTAAATAAAGATGGAGATCTAAATACTCCAAAAGCAATTCTCTCCAAAATATATTAATTACTTCACTCGGTATCAGGGACGGATCCAGGATTCATATCAACAGGGGGCCGAAATTTTTTTTAATAAAAATATTAAATACTAGTCAAATTTATCATATCTTTTTTTTAAGTTATACATATAATACATTCATGTTATAAAATTTATCAATAATAATATTTGTATCAAATAAATTTTTTGATAGAAATCACTTAAAGTGACTAAATTTTAATAACAAATATTAAATAAAATTTAGATTATAAAAAATAAATATATTCCACTCATTTTATTTAAGTTTTTTTATTTATTACATATATATTAATAATATTTTATCTTTTTTTATATATAATGTGTATATAGTAGAGTGGGGGAGGGGGGCCAAAGCCCATGCTTGCCCCCCATTCAATCCGTCCTTGCTCAGTATATCTTTTTATTAAATATAATTAATAAATCCAACGATTGAATAATATAATATTAACACGCGCTCACCAAATTTTTTATAAATCAAACATTTATAAATATGAAATTTGTAAACAATATTTATTTATATTTTAAAAATTATATGAATTTTTATAAATTTAATTTATTTATTGTTATAACTTTAAAAAAAGTTATTCTTTAAAAGTAACTTAATTAATTCGTGCCTCATAATTAAATAAACATGACATACTATAATATGTAATATAAAATATTATAAAATATATAATATAATATTGTATAATATATTATAATATCAAATTATTATAATATATATAATATAATACAACATCCATGTTTTTTATAATCCCCTCTTGAAAATTTTATTTTGGTCTTTTTTTTATAAGACATTTCACCAAGTTTTAAAAGCATTTATTAGATTTTACCATCTTTATATTTCATAAATATTGAACCTTTAATTATACTTTTCAAGATTTAGTTATATGTGAAATTAAATAGAGTTTAATTTTAAATAAGGGTATTGGAAGTTAGAAGAGATTTTCAAAAATCAATGCATTATAACACATTTTCTTAATCTACGTATTTGAGTCAAGAGGAGTCTTATAAATAAAAATGGAGTTAGTAGTAATATTTTTTTTAGGTGCAATGGTAGAAAAATAACAAAAGAGCTGAAAAATAGACAAGAGCTAAAGAAAAATGCATTCCGCAATCAATTAAATCAAAATTCATCTCATGATGAAATGTATAAAAACGTAATGATTTGATACGATGGTTTTTTTCCTTGAAAACCAAGGATTTGGATCCCCAAGATTAGACGGCTCGGATTTGATGACTGCCCAGTAGTCGACTGACGGGAATCCAAATCCCCAAACCAAACCACAAATAAGCCAGAGCCTCCAAAATCCAATGATCGTTAACCCCATATATATGGAGTAATTCCAAACGTGTTTTTACACCACTTCCACTCTCTCAACCAAGGACACTTTTGCATTTCAAATGGCATCTTCTCCTCCTCCCTTGCAAAAATTTCATCACTACTCTCTCATTAAGGCATGCACTTCACTTGTCTTCCCCAAAAATTCCCTCTCACTTTTCCTCAAAGCTGGTCTCGCGCTCTGCACCTTTCTCTTCTTCATCTCCCTCTTTTTTACCTCTCTGTCTCTTACCGCTCCCATGCTTGCCGTCACACACAATTTCAACACTCGTTACCACCCTTCACAAAAGAAGAAGCCATCAACATCTCCCACTTAGTGTTCGGAATCGGTGGCAGTGCCAACATATGGCAAAAACGCCGCTACTACACTGAACTCTGGTGGCGTCCCAACGCCACCAGAGGCTTCCTCTGGCTCGAACAAGAAATCCCAGCCACGGAAACATGGCCACAGACTTTACCACCATATAAGATTTCTGGCAACACGACGTCGTTCAAGTACACATGTCAGTATGGCACACGATCCCAAATTCGCTTAGCAAGAATCTTGAAGGAGACCTTCGAGGTAGGTTTACAAAACGTGAGGTGGTTCGTGATGGGAGACGATGACACGGTATTCTTCCCAGAGAACTTGGTAACAGTGCTGGCCAAATACGATCACAACGAGATGTACTATATTGGTGGAAATTCGGAGAGCGTGGAACAAGACGTGATACACTCTTATGCCATGGCTTATGGAGGTGGTGGGTTCGCCGTCAGCTACGCTTTGGCGGCAGAGGTGGTGAAGAATTTGGATGGATGCATTGACCGTTACGCTAACCTCTATGGCTCTGATCAGAAGATTCAAGGATGCATCGGTGAGATTGGTGTTCCTATTACTAAAGAGCTCGGTTTTCATCAGGTAATAATATTCCATTTCTAATATAATGATGTTTAATCGTTTATTATTTACTTATCCCGCTAATGAGTGCCTCAGAACACTGGTTAATAATGCATATATAGAATATTTTTATTGAAAATCACGACACTAATTTCATTTGTAATATTAAATATTACACATTTCAAGAAAAACTTTATATTTTTATTATTTAAGTAGCGTCGGGCTCGTTAGCTTTTTCCTGTTACTTAAATACTAAAATAATTTTGGAAAATTGTATTGTATTGTCATAAAGGTTGATGTGCACGATAACTTGTATGGCCTATTGGCGGCGCATCCAGTGGCCCCACTAGTATCCCTGCACCACCTCGATTACGTGGAGCCAATGTTCCCAAACACGAACCGGGTGGACTCAGTTAAGAAGCTAATATCTGGCTACGAAATGGATCCGGATCGGATCCTCCAGCGGAGCATGTGCTACGACTTGCGACGGAATTGGACAGTCTCGGTATCGTGGGGTTACAGCGTGGAGCTGTATCATTTTCTTTCGACGGAGAATGAGCTCGAGGCGCCGCTCAGGACTTTCCGCACGTGGCGGAGCTGGAGTGAAGGCCCGTTCACGTTCAATACCCGAACCGAGAGAACCGACCCGTGTGAGAGGCCTGTGGTGTTTTTCCTGGACCGGGTTGAGAGTGTGGGCGAGGGGGAACGGACCTGGTCCACCTATGTGAGATACGACGACGTTTTGCATAAGGACATCAATAAGTGTGTGGTGCCGGCCGTAGGAGTTCAGTATGTCAACGTCTCTGCCTCCAAATTTATGCCAGAGTTGTGGAAAAAGGTAACAAGAAAATTTTCGCTTATTCTCTCTACCTGTGTTTCATGCATCTAGGATGTCTGGAATTGTTGGGTTGCTCTTTCTGAAGAATCAATTTAATTTGCCTCTTCTTCTGAAAAGTTTTATTCATGGAATATTACGAAACAATCTTTTCATAAAATGCTGGCATATGGATTTGATCGCGGCATTAATTATAAAGTTTAATATATATATATATATATAAATATACACTGTAAGTGTAAAGGAAGTTTTACACAGAACTCCAATGATGTGCTGCCATATCATTTATTAAATTTAATAATACATGGGGTGTCATATTCATTAAATAATGCAGTGGTACACCATTGAATGTTTGTGTAAAACTTCTTCTTTACATTAATAATGTATATCAATTAAATCCTTAATTATAGTTTTTATATGGCAAAATTTTAATTTAGTTTGTTTTCGCTTCATAATTTAAAATTGTTCATGAAAATGATTTGGTTTCTTTTGACAAGTTTAATTATGAGAAAACGTTAAGTAGTACAATTAGCCTTCCTTGGTTCTCATTTTTAATATACAGTGTAAAATCATGGTTTTGTGTAATTGATTTTAAATCACTTTTATCCCGTGTAATTAGTAAAATGTGTATCTTTTATTTCAATGATTAATTTCTAAAATTAATTATACTTAATTTTAAACCAAATGGACAATTAATGTATAGGAAATAATATTACACACATCACTTTACATATGCAATGTTCCCATTGTCTGATCTGATACATATTCAGTTCACCAAAAAAATTTTGATACATATTCACGTTATATTGTGATCATGCATATAAATGAAAAAAAAATGTGACTCTAAAAAGGTATGCACTCTATTGGAAAATGGGATTAAATAAAGATATTTTTAAGAAAAAAATTAATTTACTTTATCTAGATTTAGATTGTATTTTCTTTTGGAGACATGTATGGTTTTTTATTCTTTAAATTTAAACACATAAAATAAATATTATTCTTAAAAGTTTTGAAGTGTGAGTTTTATTTTTTTTTATTTGATATTCTGTCAATTATTAACAAAAGCCATCTTCTTTTTTTAAATTTTAGAACAAAAATGTCCTTGAGCCTAAACTAAAGGAGTAAATTAAATCATTTTCATTTAGAAAAGAAAATGATTATGTAATTTAAACACGGCAATTTCCGCATACTTTCAAAAAATTTGATGATCAAATAGCATGCAATTTTTTTTGGTATAACCACGGGAGACAATCATGTTCGAGCTGGGAACATCCACATCATGGTGGGGCTAATTTTCCCTGCGGAAAAAATAACATGCAATTTGAGTTAAAGGGAATAAATTTAATCTCTTTTTTATTTTGTATTCTTAAATGTGGTTGAATGAGCAGCCGCCACGCAGACAATGCTGATACATAATCGATGACAGAGATGAAATGAGTGGTGTGGTCCAAGTTGAGATCAGAGTTTGTCAACATTTTGAGAGTTTAACTCCTCCATAGAAAGCCTTTCTTGGGAAGAAAAGGGATACTGCATGCGCTGAGTCTCCAAGAATCAGGAAGGCTAAGTCTAGCATGGACCATAGTTTACATGGACAATTATGTATTCACCATTAGATTTATCAATAAAGTATTCAAAGGGGGATAGAAAGAGAAGGAGACTTGCCATCTCTGGTCACCATGTGAGTTTTAGAAATTTGCAAGTATATCCCTGATTAAAACCCATAATTGTTGAATATCCAAACCACATGTCATCTGTAAATCAAAATTAATGTGAGACGATGAGATATTTTTCCATACAAACAAAACCAAATACAAGCCTTCAAAGGAATAAAATTTGCCCCCAGCACGTACAGAGGAAATAGAGTCGAGAGAAAATCTTTTCCTATTTGGTAGAAAGGAAATTAGAGAGGAGAAAAATTTAAATGTGTTGATATCACCCAAAAGAATTTCTCTCCTCAAGAGAGGAGAAATAGAGTGAAAATTCAAGTAGAGTAGAAATGTGTGAAGAAAGGATTTGATAGTGTGTGGGTCCCATAACTTATAATTTTTCCACAATTATGGTGAGAAATGACTAAGAAATACTGACATGTGGAGAGAGAATGAGACATGAATTTTTGGACAAGTATGTCCCATTTTATCTTGTACTGCACAGGCTCTTGTGCTGTATACAAAAAAAAAGTAAGGCTCTTGTATTCCTGTTGCAAAAGTTTTTTAGGGGCATTTTGGTCTTTATAAATTATAATCTAATTTCTCTCTTTTCTATTTCTCTCCTACCAAATAAAAATACAATTTCTCTCTATTATATTTCATCTCTATTTCTTACCTACCAAACAACTTAATTTCTATTTCATTTCTCTCTACCACATTTCTCTCTATTTTATTTCTTTCTACTATTTTTCTCTCCACAGTTACCAAATACAGTGTAAAATCATGTCCTTGCCACCGAATACCTATCGCTGTCAACTAAAAAGTTTGGTCTGGGGTCGGAGGTTATTCACTCAGTCTAGCTAGGGAAGCCCTTAGTCTTAGATTTAGGAATGATGAAAAGTTACAAACCGTGTTTCAATAACAAATTTTGGTCCAAGGTTATTCTTGCAAATTCAGAACTAAAATAAAGGGTCTGCTTAAAAAAATATATAAAATGGAAGTTAACCTTTTGCAAAGAGTTAAAGGTTGTGGTTATGGGTGGACCACCTAATATGGTGGTCCATTGTAGAATGACCCGTGAATTAAAATACTAGCCTAACATTAGTCATTCACCAAGTAGATTGTAGTCTGATCTCTCGGCCCATTATGTTATTAGAACTGTTATTGGTAAGAAGTCATGGGAAGATGATTTTTCTTATCAGAGTCATCAGTCATCTAATAATAATAAAACAGATAGTAAAAGGGGTATAAATCTTCTCCAAAAAAAAGGGATAAATATATTACGGTCCTTACATTTCTTTTTAGCACATGATCTATGATCGATGAAATTAAATATTTATCAATTCTTAATTTTAATAGAAAGAATTTGATTTAAAAGAGAAATAAATGTCAAATGTTTACTGGTTATATTTTTTTATATATTGACACATTATTTAATAAATTTTATATTTAAAAGGTTAATGCAGTCCCGGTTTGGATTGCAAATTTTGCAAGCAACAAACTAGGCTTCCATCGAGGGCCAACCTAACTCTCAATCCCGTAATTAAGTTTTCTAAACAATACCTTTATTTTAGGTCTTAAAAAAATTAATTTTTTTAAAAATTATTTACTAAATAATATTAAATTATTAAGAGTAATAAGATTTTTCTAAAAAAAAATCTCATTTTATCATGATTTTATCTTTTCTCATAATAAATAGTTCAATAACGAAATATTATCAATGAACTTTTTTTATTAATATTGATTGTATATCTTTCTGCTGAAGTAGATGTGTTGTGATTCTTTATATTTGATTTTTCTTATTTAGTAGTGTTAGTACTCGGTACCGACACGATAGCCCGTTTGGTAAAATAGTAATGGATCAATGTCACTTACTTGACCCAATCATCCATCCACAAGCTTCAAGACTTGAAGGCCCGCGCCTAGCCTATAAAGCCAAAACGTGACTCTAGGTAATAAAATCATTTGACTCTCACTCTGACGGCTAGGTCTAATCCCTATTGGGAGAGGAGCTCGGTCGTCGGGATCAATATATGGGGAATTAAAAGGAGTTAAAAATTTATGAAGGGTAAATATCGAAAAAATGATTAATTCATCTAAAAATCTGCAAATGGGTCTTATATTAAAGGACATTTCATTCTTCTAGAAAGGGTCTTATAATTAGGGATAGAGGGAGTATTTGCCAAATTCAAGTATGCTCGTTTTTACTTTTATTGCTCCATGTGTGCAATTTCTGGCTTACTGTGTTGCCTTGATAATTTATTTCGAATTCTAATTATAACATGGCTACATATTAATTACTTTAATTCATTCTTGACTTTGAACATTTATACACAATCGGTCTCTTTTTGGTAATTCACTCCCTTTTATTGAACTTTAAAATATAAACATACACTTTTTTTTAATAATAAGGGAGTGAATTCCAATACTCAGTATGCCTGCTTATTGCAATTTTAATCAGCCAATTCATAATCATTCTCATTGAATAAATTGCACCTATGCTCTTTATCCCTAAGTGTGTAGGGACAAGATATAATCATTTACAAGGCTGGGGTGCATCAAGAAAATAAAATTCAGGCTCAAAATGGGCTATAAAAAAATAGGAAAAATTATTCACAAGTTGGTTATTTGGCACTGAGCAATTTATATTCACAAGATGCCTTAATTACTTCCATGCTTTTCATGTGCAGAATAAAATCCAGAAACTCAAGCAATAACAGTTGACAAGCAACAGTGAAAACTCTTAAAGTGTTTAGTCTCACAAACTCACCGGCTTATGGCTATTTTCCTTGATAAAATCACTATTGAATTCAATTAACTACCTTGATACATTTTCCTGCACAATATCCTAATCCTCACTGATTATGGATTCAATCACTAAATTCCTTTGTCTTCCTAGTTTAGTTAGTTAAACTCCTAGTTTTAAGATTTGAAATTGATTTCCTTAGATCCTAATTCCTTAATTCTAAAAAAAATGAAAAAAAGGAAAAAAAACATTATCCTAACAGAAAAAAAAAAACAAAAATAAATCCTACGCAACAATAAACATACTGGAATCCATACTGCATAGAAGTAATGAGTCAATAATGTGTCAGTATATAATATAGATCAAATAAAGGAAAATAAAGGAAAAAGATAAGAAATGAAAATGAAAAAGAAAAGAAAAACACCGAAATCAATCCTCATCCTCTGCGTCCTGGATGTCCTCATCATGTCCATCTCCATCACCAGCTGCTACCCCACCTCCCCCTGGAAAAATAGGCCTGTCCCCAGGCCACTGCAAATAAGTCTGAAACTGGTCTGGTAGTAGAGCCGGCAAAACGGGCTAGCCCGCCCGGCCCGCCCGAACTTGCATTTTTATAGGGCATGGGCACTAATTTTTGAAGTCCGAATTTTTATCGGGCTTTTTAGACCGAAATAAATGAGCCCACTATGATTTCGGGCTTGGGTCGGGTAGCCCGGCGGGCTTTCGGGCTACCCATATACATTTTAAAAAAATAAGAAAGTTGCAGGACAAGGGGCAAAGGGTGTATGCTACAGACTCACTTTTTTTTCTTAGACTTAAATTACTTAACTGTTTGCTCGCACAATAGCACATAAAATAATCTTTGAGTATGATTGTATCAACAATTCAACATATGTAATGGATGAGCACGGGTCTGTTACGTCAATTTTCATGGTAGTAGTTCATCAATTAGTTTTGATATTATTTTTCTTTATACTGGGGATTATTTTTGGTATTTGTGTATGTATAGCCTTTTAATATTAATTTTCTTTTTTGTTTAATATTATTATTTTTATATCTTGTACTTAATTAAAGAGCTAGAATCTGAACTTGAGGTGGTGTTCTGTGTTGGTCTTTTTTTTTTCAAAACTTTTTAACAGAGAACATACCGAAATAAATTTATGGAATATAGTTGAGATCATATAATATTAATATTCCAAGATCAATTATCTTTTTCTGATTCATATAAAAATTGTTCCTGTTTATTATTTAGACTTACTTTGAGTTACAAGAATAGGCTATTGTAACATAATAAAACCTGGACTTAATTTGGAGTTTACCAATCAGGGAGGGAGACGACCTTCATGGGTGCTATATTCCCAATTGGTAATTAACTTTCGTTTTTAATTTGGAGTTTACGACTCTTTTTAAAATGCTTTTATATTTAAATTGTCATTTTTCTAATTTTATAAAAGTGTAATTATTTATAATGAGATATTTTTTAATAAATTAAGTTTTAACCGGGCCGACCCACAAAGCCCGCTACCCGCATAGGGCTGTGCTCGAGCTTTAAATTTACAGGACTGAATTTCTGCCGGGTATTTTAGCCCGATCCCCAAAAGCCTGCTACCCGTTTCGTTCCGGGCCAGGTCGGGCAGCCCGTTTTGACAGCTCTATCTGGTAGCTTGCCTAGGTAGGGGTCCGATCTAGTCTGATACAAGTAATCCTGTAAGTGAACTAGTCCTCTGTAGATAGTGGAGTTCTGACGAAACAGATGCTCCACATAAAAGGGATAAGGTAAGTCAGCTGGTGGTGGTGGTTGCTGCTGTGGTGGCTACTGGGCTTCTGGAGGTGGGCCCAACTCCTCCTGTGGTATTGTTGAGATCTTGGCAAGCGTACCAATATCACAACAGTATAATAGTAAGAAAGGGTTGTCGTACCCACGAGGAAGGATACAAAATTAATTCTTAGTAGCCAATCTAATTGAGTATATAAAGAGAAACTGTGGAATTTATTATTGTAATTAAGGAAATAATGCAATAAGAAATTAAATCAAAAAGAAATATTTAAGAAAGATATGAAAATTAAATAAAGATTATAATAAGATAATAAAATAAAATAAAAGATTTGGGATCGATTTATAAAATAAAATATGAAACAAAGAGAAACAAGGATAAGATTGAGCAAATAAAGAGAAACTAGGATTGAACTTCGTCAATCGCACCCCTCTTGTATTTTGGAAATCAATAATATTTAGGAATTTGTAATCATAAATATTGAAGCACAAATAAATATTATTTCATAAAAGGTTCCCACAAATATGAAATACTCATAAACAATTCATGCAGGTTCCCACTGTCACAAATTGCCCCGCTTGAAGATAAGTTGTTAAAGCTATCAATTCATCCTGGTTCCCACAGTGACAAATTGACTGTTTTCACCAATCAGATTTCATAAACCCTATTCCTAGCGCATTTAAGAAATCGCATCATAACTCCGGTACAAAGATGAAAGTTAAGCATTATTTTGTGTTATTAGGGAAATAGAGAGAAGGGAAGTGAAAATGAGAGAAATAGGGAAGAGAAATAGTTCGTTTGGTGTGAGAGAAATATGTGTGAAATGAAGATAAATAGGTTGTTTGGTAGGAGAGAAATGTGTGTGAAATGAAGAAAAAAAGATTTTTAAAATCGATTTTTTATAAAAAAAAATCGATTTTATTGACCCATAATCGATTATGGAACAATAAAAATCGATTTTTATGACAATGGGTAACATTTGGGACAAAATAATCGATTATCCATAGCTGAAAATCGATTTTTGTAGATGAAAATCGATTTTCTATAGATGAAAATCGATTTTCATATGTGGTCAGCTCCATTTCTCTCCTTTTCTCAGCATTTTAGGGGAGAAATACAATTTGAGTGGGTCCCACTCATTTCCTCTCACTTCCACTCTTCACCAAACACAGTTAGGAAGTGGATTTCTCTCCACTTCTCTCCTCCTCCCTCTATTTCCACTGCACCAAACGAGGGGTAAGAGTAGAATAAAAACATCAATATTATAAAAACAGAGATTCCTAAATAATAAAGAAGATCCAAAATACAATTGGGGATTGAATCGACTACATTCAATCCTAAAGAGAGAATTAGCTACTCTTGGTAGTCATTACCTCCAGAGACTGTCACACTTTTCTCCTAACTCTTCATCTACTCAAAAACTCTGTAACTCTCTGAATGAATAAAACTGACTGCTAAAAGTCCTATAAATACTGTTTTGACGGGCTTTTGAGACTCTGCTTGAGGCCCATTAAAAATTATGTTACGTTTCCTGCGCTCTTAATGCTTTATTTGTAACTTTGCTTTTTACCTGCAAAAATCAGCAGATTTTCTATCAAAATAGCATCAAATTCAATTTTGACTTAAATAATTACAAGAATTACATTTTAAGCCAAAAAGGGGTAAATTGGGTTATAAATTCAACATTTTGCCCTCAATAAGTGTTGTAAATACATAGGAATTTTACGTAAAGTTAACACTTATCAAATTCCCCCCAACTTAGCTTCTTGCTTGTCCTCAAGCAAGAAAATCTCCTACAGACAGTTGACTTCAATCCCCAGTTATTGTCCTAAGTAATAAGGAAACAAATTCAATATCTCTTGCTAGACAACTGTCACTTTCCAAATTTCAGATTAATAATCAGAACCAAGTGGTGACTCCAATCCTCAATCAGAACAAGATAAAAATGCATTCAAAATTTTCAAGAGCAGTAATCAAAACAACAGATGATAAATCAAGGAATTTCTCTCATTCTCACGGGTAAGTGTTTCCCTTAAAATTTTCACTACAGTTGAACAACTAAAATTGTTAGTCGTTTCCAGTTAATAATGACACACATGGTCAACATGGATCAAAAGGTCTTTCTCAGGTTGTAATGAGGCTAGGCTATCAAGAATTCATGGTTTTTCTGGATAATTCAAAATATACAACTTTAAGAAAAGAGAGCATATCTACAATTTAACCAATATTCTAAATTACTCTCAATCCACCATATCATTCTTGAAATTGAGCATTTATACACAATCGGCCTCTTTTTGGTAATTCACTCCCTTTTTTTTAACTTTAAATATAAACATACACTTTTTTTCACATTTTTTAGGGAGTAAATTCCAGTACTTAGTATGCCTGCTTGTTGCAATTTCAATCAGCCAACTCATACCCATTCTTATTGAATAAATTGCACCCATGCTCTCTATCCCTAAGTATGTAGGGACAAGATATAATCATTTGCTAGGCTAGGGTGCATAAGAAAATAAAATTCAGGCTCAAATGGACTATCAAAATAGGAAAAAATATTCAAGGGTTGGCTATTTGGCACTGAGCAATTATTATTATTATTATTATATATATATATATATATATATACAAGTTGCCTTGATCATTTCCATGCTTTTCATGTGCAGAATAAAATTAAGAAACTCAAGCAATAACAGTTGACAAAAACAATGAAATCTTTCAAAGTGTTTAGTTTCTCACACTCACAGGCTTAGGCTATTTTCCTTGATAGAATCACAATTGAATTCAATTAACTACCTTGATACATTCTCCTGCATAATATCTTAATCCTAACGGATTATGGATTCAATCACTAAATTCCTTTTTCTCCCCTTTATTCAGTTAGTTTGGCTGACTAGTTTTGAGATATTGAATTGAATTCCTAAAATCCTAATTCCTAAATCCTAAGTTGCATAAGATATAAAATTATTAAATAGAAAGAAAAGAAAATAAAATATAAGAGAGTAAAAGAAAGAAAAACACCGTGTAAAACAATGGCTAGTTGCAGCTGCAGAATCATGAGCTGGTTCAGCTCCAGCTCCACACCCCCTCGGGAAAATAAGACTGTCCTCAGGCCATTGCAGATATTGCTGGAACTTCAGTTACCATAAAGTGACATTTTGTTTTTCAGTTCGACACAAGATTTGTCTCAATGCACCGTTTCGGTACGATGTTCAAGTTCTCCAAGCAGCCATCAAATGGGGCTCCAGAAGTTGAGAAGTTATTCATGAAGACTTCTATGCACTTCGCCACCAAGTCTGAAAAGATGGCAAGCATGCATCTTGGAAAGGTTGTTGGTGCATTACATAATCCAAAACGGCATCTTCCAGCATTAAAAAGTTTCAGCACTTCTTACTTAACCACTTCCCTCATGGTTGGATTCAATTGCCTTTGGGGTTGTGCCACTGGTTTATAGTCCTCCTCCATGTGAATCTTATGCATGTAATAAGATGGACTAATACCCTTAAGGTCAGATAAAATCCAACCTATTGCACCCTCATTAGCCTTCAAAACAGAAATTAACTTCTCCTGTAACTTCAGCTTCTGACTTTCAGTTTTCTCTTCCTATTGCAATTTGTCAGATTTTTCTCCATCGGCTGCCCCAATCATGACTTGTATAGTGAAGCTTCCAGGGTCTTTAGATTTCTGGGGGAATTGACTTCTGAATTATGGCACTGCATCCTACCTCTAGCTCCACTATCTCATTAGTAAATCAGTAAATCTCATCAGTAAATTCCTGAGAGGCTGAATGTAGATATGTTGGGAACTGCAGAAAAAGTCAAACAGAAACACAGTTAGCATCCTGCTGTGCTTCACCTGTGATTCACCTACAGGTGAAGCGCCCAAAACAGAAAGTTTTGGTGCATTTCTGCGCATTAACTGCGCTAAGCGCAGGTGAAGCGCAGAAAATAGAATTAAATTGCTGCAACACTTAGTCAAATTTTCTGTTATCTCCCTATGATCAAGATATTTATTTTTCTTTCCTTCACACTTATTCATCCAGTTCCTAATAATTCTAAACAAACACAAAAACCTAACTAACACAAAATATATACAAACCATAAAATAATCAAAATCAAAACTGTAAAAATTTCTAAAACAGTGGGTTGCCTCCTAGGAAGTACTCATTTAACGCCATATAGCTTAATGCCTGTTTCTTTCATGGTGGCTGAAATTGGAATATTTTGGTGAGCTTTTGTATTGCACCCTTGCTTTCTTTGGACAGTGAACCTCCCCATACTCTTGCCTCGGACCAATTGTGAGGGTAACTTGAGTCTAACCATTTGATCTTCTTTTTGGAATTAGACCATGCTTCTGACTCCCTTGGCTTGACTTTTCTCTTTTTTATTGTCTTGACTTGATATGCATGAGTCTTCTTCTCCTGAAGCTTGGAAGATTCACAGTTGTCCTCTCTTAATCCTCTTGCTTCACAAGGGTCCTTGAAATGGAATACACCTGACCACTTTGCCTTCAATCTGGTTTTAGGCCCTGAATTGGATTTTCTTCGCCTGATTCTTCTTCTCTTTGCTCTGCTTAGGTCAATGTAGTCACATGCTTTTCTCTTTGGGATCTTGGAAGGTTTAACACTTGCATACTTCCTTTCTTGATCTTCCTTTGGAGGGCTTTCTGGATATGGCACGGTCGTCTGTCTTGGTACCACTTCCCCTCTTTTCTCTGGCCTTTTCTCACTATCTCCCTTTTCACTCTTTTTCTCAGTTACACTCTCACATTTAGTGTCTTCTTCCTCCCTTTCATAAACACTTTCTTTTGTTCCACCAGCATCTCTTTCAGCAACTGAGGCTAGTTTTTGTTTCCTTCTTTTGAAGATGGATCCCACAAGTGATTTTAGTGGCTGCTTTCTTCTTCTTTTCAACTTCTTATTAAGAACTCTTATCTTTTTCTTCCGCAGCTCATGAATGCTTTGATGATAAGCTTCCTCTCTCTTGACCCCTTGCAATGGTGGTTCAGTGTTGGCATATGAGACTCCTTCAATAGAGTCTATCTGCAGGCAATCTGGTGGTTCTTTCTGTTGTGGAATTGTCCTGAGCACATTGAATGTCACCTCATCATCCTGCATGCTAACCGTGATTTTTCCTCTGTCAACATCAACTATGACCTTTGCTATTTCATCTTCTTCTACTTCTGCTGCATCTTCGGCTTCTTCTTTTTCTTTTGCTTCTTCTGGTTCCTCTTCTTCAGCTTCCTCTTCTTTTGCTTTTTCAGGTTCCTCTTCTTCAGCTTCCTTTTTTTCATCAGCCAGATTGTCATCGGTTCCTTCCCCTATCAGTTGACCACTTATGATGGGAATATCATCACAAAGTTCTTCGGGGTTGGGTTGAGCATTTGCTGACATCCGTTCTGACTGATATTTAGCTAAATTTTCTATTAGTTGTGCTATCAGGGGGGTCAATAGTTCTTCCTGCTTCTTCCCTATCTTTCTATAATGTCACAAGGATTGCAAGTATTCTTCAAGAAGAGCATCCAATCTTGATCCTCCTTGTTGAACTGAATAGTAACTTTGCTGCTATTGGAAAAAGGGTTACATGTTAGAAGGCCATGCATCTTGGCTCCAACAAGAATTATCGTTCTGGTTATTTCTCCAAACTTGTGAATAATTGTTTGCAAAGTTGTTACTGTTGAAGAAGTTGTCTGATCTTCTTTGATTTCCCATGTAATCAACTTGCTCTTCTTGAATGTCTTGATAAGAGCGGTAACCATTGGCATGGTCATCTCCACAATAATTTAATTGTGGGAACTGGTTAGGATAGGACTGCACTGCCTGCAACTGCTGAGGAAGCTTAGCCATCTGCTTGGTGAATACTTCTAATTGTTGGATGGGAATATTGTTCCAAGCCATGATCTCATCTGCAAAAGTTTGCATGTGGGATGAAACAGCATCTTGGTGCCACCCAAAGCTCTGATTCTGGTTACTTCCCCAATCCTGTGAAAAATTGTTAGAATAATTGTTATAATTAGAGAAGTTACCGTGAATCGATATGCTGGAAGGATATTCCGGTTCTTGTTGCATAACATAATCTCCAAGTGTGCTTGATGGATTTTGTTGCATAACATAATCTCCAAGTGTTCTTCTCGGTGCAGGGGAATATTGTTTTTCCTCATCCATATCTTCAGCTTTTACTTCACTTGAGGTGGTTGAACAAAGAGTGTTGAGATTGTCTCCTTGAGCTTGTCCTTGCCCCTTTTTCTTTTTCTTCTTTTGCAGTTGTTATCTCTCTTGAGATGATTGATGGGAGAGTGTTGGAATTGTCTCCTTGAGCTTGTCTTTGTTTTTTCAATTTTTTTTTTTGAACTTTTTTTTGCCCAGCTCCCTTCTGGCTGTCTCTTGATGTAATTGACCTCACAAGATCATAAATCACAAAGAACTATAGTAAGAATTAGCGTAGCAGGGTTAAAAAAATAGATCCTAATTAAAGAAAATAAGAAGAATCTCTTTACAACTCAATAGAAGGAATTAAAAATTTAATTGAGACATCGTTCCCCGGCAACGGCGCCAAAAATACTTGTTGAGATCTTGGCAAATATACCAATATCACTGCAGTAAAATAGTAAAGAAAGGGTTGTCGTACCCACGAGGAACGATACAAAATAAATTCTTAGTAGCCAATCTAATTGAGTATATAAAGAGAAACTGTGAAATTTATTATTGTAATTAAGGAAATAATGCAGTAAGAAATTAAATCAAAAAGAAATATTTAAGAAAGATATGAAAATTAAATAAAGATTATAATAAGATAATAAAATAAAATAAAAGATTTGGGATAGATTTATAAAATAAAATAAAATATGAAACAAAGAGAAATAAGGATAAGATTGAGCAAATAAAGAAAAACTAGGATTGAACTTCGTCTATCGCACCCCTCTTGTATTTTGGAAATCAATAATATTTAGGAATTTGTAATCATAAATATTGAAGCACAAATAAATATTATTTCATAAAAGGTTCCCACAAATATGAAATACTCAGAAACAATTCATGCAGGTTCCCACTGTCACAAATTGCCCCGCTTGAAGATCAGTTGTTAAAGCTATCAATTCATCCTGGTTCCCACAGTGACCAAATTTCTATTTCTGCGCTTCACCTGCGCTCAGTGCAGGTGAAGCATAGAAAACAATGAAATTTTGCAATTTGCAGTCAAGTTTTCTGCTACTTCCTACTCATTGAAAATTTTATTTTGTTTTTTTTAACAAACTTACTTCATCAATTCTTGAAATTTCCTAAATCCTAAAAAAATCCTAACTATCAAACAAAAATTATGTCTACAAAAAAAATGAAAATAATTCAAATTTAAAAAATTTAAAACACTGAATTGCCTCCCATGAAGCGCTCGTTTAACGTCATATAGCTTGACGCCTGTTTTCCTCAAGGAGGTTTTATCTGGAAGGTGGTGGTGGATTCTGGTTTTCTACTGGTTGATATCCATCCTCCATACCATCCTTTTGTTTTGTCCTCAACTTTTCCACTCTCTTCATCATCAGATGATGTTGATCTTTTTCTCTTTTTGAAACGAAATTCCACCATGGATTCTTGCAGCTGCTTCTTCTTTCTTGTAGGCTTCCTCTGAAGATTTTTTAGGACTTTCTTCTCTGGATTTTTAGGAATATTTTGACAATTAGTTCCCTTTCGTTTTACTCCTTGCAGTTGTGGTTCACAATGAGTGCGACAGATCCCATCAGTAGGATCTAATATCAGTCTATCTGGTGGTTCAGATTGTTGGGGAACTCCTCTATTCAGATGGAAGACAATATTCTCATATTGAGAGCTAAGTTTGAACCTCCCTTTATCAACATCAATTATCATCTTGGCAGCTTTCATAAAAGGTCTTCCTAGAATTAAGGGGACATCAGTATCCTCTTCCATATCCATCACCACAAAATCAACTGGAAACATAAACTTGTCTACTCTTAAAGGCAAATCTTCAATTATCCCATAAGGATATGTTGTAGACTTGTTTGCAAGTAATAAAGCTACATTTTCAGGTTTGACCTTTAAATCACCCAGTCTTTTGAACATTGATAAAGGCATTAGATTGATGCTAGCTCCAAGGTCTAGCAACGCCTTTGTGACTGGTAAAGTACCAACAGTGACTGGTACAATGAATCTGCCTGCATCTAATGACTTCTCTGGTTTGTAAACCCTTTCTGACTTTTCTACCTTCATCTCAACTTCCTCTGAATCTGTACTTGGTTGTACATATTTTTCCACAATATCTTCTTCTAGCAGCTCCTCTTCAGATGTTAAGTCGTCCTCCAAATCACTTCTCTATGATGTCTTACTATTTGTAGTAACTGCATTGCATTGCTCCTTGGGATTTGTTTGGGTGTTAGCAGTAAATTGTCCCTTATTATGTTCTGCTATGTCCTTTGCTAACTGGCCAACTTGTGTCTCTACATTTTTGAGGGTTGCATCTGTATTCTTCTTGTAGGTTTCAAAAGACTGTATCAGAGCATTAATTTTCTCATCCAGTTTTGACAACCTATCATGCACTGGAGTGTAGCTTTGTTACTGTTGCTGCTGATACGGAGTCTGTTTATTAGAAGTCCCTGCATCTTGTCTCCACCCATAATTGTTGTTCTGACTATTTCTCCAACCTTGTGAATAGTTGCTTGAAAACTGGTTGTTGTTGGAGAAATTTCCTGGCCTCCCTTGATTGCCCATATAATTAACTTGCTCTTCCTGAATGTCTTGATAAGAGCAATGACCGTTAGGATGGTCACCTCCACAAAAATCACAAGTCAATTGTGGGGACTGGCTAGGATAGGACTACACTGCTTGCAATTGTTGAGGGAGTTTAGCCATCTGTTTAATAACTGCTTCTAGCTGTTGGGAAAGAAGCTTATTCTGAGCTAAAAGTGCATCAGTAGTGTTTAGCTCTAACACCCCCTTCTTCTGAACTGGTTGCCTTCCATGTTGAGCTTGTTGATCATTTAATGCAAAATTATCAATAATTCTAGTGGCTTGCTTTGCATCCACTGACATAATTGTGCCTCCTGCTGCAGCATATATGATCATCTTGGTGTCAGGTCTGAGTCCATTGCAAAAGATGTTCAGTTGTGCAATATCCTCTAAACCGTGATCGGGACACTTTCTCAGCAAAGATATAAATTTCTCCCAGGCTTCACATAATGGTTCATCTGCTCCTTGCCTGAATGTGGCAATATCTGACTTGGCCTTTATGTAGCGAGATGGTGGGAAAAATCTGTTTAAGAATGTTTCTTCCACGATGCTCTAGTTAGTCAGACTTTGATTGTGATATGACTTCAGCCATTCCTTAGCTTTTCCTATCAAGGAGAAAGGGAATAAACATAAATAAACAGATTCAAGATCACCTTCCTCAAAACCCATGGCACCAATCAATTCATAAAAAGTAGAGAGATGAGTGTGTGGATCCTCATGATCCAATCATGTGAATTGATGGGCACTAATGAGACTTAGGAATGTTGGCTTCATCTCCAAAGATTTTACAGTAGCAGGTACGACTATGCTTGAAAAGTATCGTGGTCTTTGTTGCATGACATAGTCTCCTAATGTCCTTCTTGGTGGGATTGGTGGTCTTTCTTCAGCCATCTCTTCACTCTTTACTCCACTAGAGAGAGTGTTGAAATTTTCTTCTTGATTTCTTCCTTGTCTTCTCCTCCTGTTTCTACTCATGTTCCTTCTAAATGTTCTTTCTATCTCATGATCAAATACCAATTGATTTTGAGACACCTGTCCTCGCAAGAGCATAAATCAAGAAGCTCGAACAAAGGTTAGTTCGAAAGAGAGGAACAAAATAATAAAAAATAAAAATAAAATAAATTTTCCTAAAAATTAAAATTGAAAATCCTAAAAATAAAAATAAAAGAAATAAAATAACAAAAATAAAAAATGAAATTCCTAAAAGAAAAGAAAAATAAAAAGAAAGAAAAAGAAAAAGAAAAATTATTAACAACTCAATAAGATAGACCTCCCAAGAATTTAAATTGAGACACCGTTCCCCGGCAACGGTGCCAAAAATACTTGTTGAGATCTTGGCAAGCGTACTAATATCACATCAGTATAATAGTAAGAAAAGGGTTGTCGTACCCACGAGGAACAGTACAAAATAAATCCTTAGTGTTCACACTTGTTGAGTAAGAGAAGATTTGAATAGTTGTTTGTGAAGATTGCAATAGTAAATCAAATAAAAGATAAGAGAGAGAGAGAGAGAAAATATGGATAAGGTTGAGCAAATTAAGGAAACTAGGATTGAACTTCGTCTATCGCACCCCTCTTGTATTTGGAACCCAATGATATTTAAGAATTTATAATTATAATATTGAAGCACAAATAAATATTATTTCATAAAGGTCTCCACAACTATGAAATACTCAGAAACAATTTATGCTGGTCTCCACAGTCACAAACTGCCCCGGTTTGAAGATCAGTTGTTAAAGTTATCAATTCATGCTTGTCTCCACAGTCACAAATTGAGTGTTTTCACCAATCAGATTTAGAAAACTGTTTCTCAACGCATTTAAAAAATCGCATCATAACTTCGATACAAAGACGGAAGCTAAGCATTGAGAATAGAATAAAAACACCAATATTATAAAAACAGGGATTCATAAATAACAAAGAGGATCCAAAATACAAATGGGGATTGAATCGACTACATTCAATCCTAAAGAGAGAATTAGCTACTCATGGTAGCCATTACCTCTAGAGACTGTCACACTTTTCTCCTAACTCCGTATCTACTCAAAAACTCTATAACTCTTTGAATATCGTCTCAATCCCTAAAAGTACCTTTATAAACTTTTCTGATGGGCTTTTGAGACTCTGATTGCAGCCCATTAAAAATTAGGTTACGTTTCCTGCGCTCAGCGCAGGAAACAGAAATTAAAAGTCATTTCTGCGTTCCACTTTCGCTCAGCGCAGGTGGAGCGTAGGAAACAACATCTATTTTTTCTGAATTGCCCTCTTTTGAAGCTTGTTTCATGTTGTTCATGTCCTTGTTTGCTGCTCTCTTGATGCTTTATTTATAATTTTGCTTTTTACTTGCAAAAATCAGCAGATTTTCTATCAAAATAGCATCAAATTCAAATTTGACTTAAATAATTACAAGAATTGCATTTTAAGCCAAAAAGGGGTAAATTGGGTTATAAATTCAGTATTTTGCCACCAATAAGTGTTGTAATTATATAGGAATTTTACGTAAATTTAACACTTATCAACTACATACCGATAGGTCGGTACGCGATAGCCCGTTTGGTAGAATAGTAATGGATCAATGTCACTTACTCGGCTCAATCGTCCATCTACGAGCTTCAAGACTAGAAGGCTCGTGCCTAGCCTATAAAGCCAAAACGTGACTTTAAGTAAAATCATTTGATATTCTCACTCTGACGGCTAGGTCTAATCCCTACCGGGAGAATAGCTCGATCATCGTGATTTTTTTAGAACAAGTATGTAATTATTTTTTTCTTACCTACCTCTTTCTTCACCATGATTTTTTCTTTTACATTTTTACAAATGCAATTTTTTTAATTTATTCCTTTCGTCAATACATTTGTTAACTCTGATGATTTTTCTTCCTCCTCCTACCCTCTACATTCACCTATATTCAGTTCTTTCTTATGTGTTTGTCCCTTTGAACTCTTCACCTCTGCATTTTATTCTCACAACCTTTTTTTGTTTTCCCATTTTCCAAACCAACCAACATTTAAATAGCGACTAACACTTTTCTCATTTGCTCCATCACATTTTTCAAAATCTGGCTAGCCATAGCCATGCAACATCCAACATCGTCCTTTTCCAACCACTACACCATTGCCTCTTAAAATTTAACTTTCTCCCCACCATGAGATTCCTAACCGATATCTTTCTCTTTCTTTTTTCAAAACCCCAACAAAATGTATTACCGACATGGAGGAGGGGGAAAGGGGAGGAGGAGGAGAAGAAGAATGAGAGGGAGGAGGGGGACAGGAAGAAGAAGAAAAAAAATTAATATGAACTAATTCAATTGATTTGATTTAAATTATATTTATAGGGATGTAAAAGAAAAAAAAATCATCTGCGAAAACTACAAGCAAAACTCATTACAGAGATAAAAACATATATATTTTACCTTAATTAATTTGATATAAATTGAAAATAAAATGAATTAATTAACTAAATTAATATGAACTAATTCAATTGATTTTATTTAAATTATAAGATTTATTAAGTCAATATGATAAATACCACTATGGCTGTAAATGAGCCGAGCCGAGCACTTGACCATGCCTAATTTAACCCCAAAAGCTAGTTTGTAAGGTGAGGGTTGCCCAAGTCTTATATATTATGATTTGGCCTTATCCCTAGGTAATGTGAGACTCTAACACACCTGCTCACATCCCGGGCTGGATATCTGGGGCGTAGACATCTATACGGGTGGCGACTCAATAATAACGGATCATATGGGATAGAATCTGATATCATGTTAGATTTTGGATTGGGCCTAACTCAACCCAAAAAGCTAGCTTGTGAAAAAAAAATGGGTAGCTCAAGTTTGACTTATTTATTTAAACGAGTTAAACTTAAAGCTTGAGTTTGGCTTGTTAAAGAAAAACAAAGTTTGTACTTGGATTGTTTAGCTCATTTATAACTTCATTATTTTTGTTTTTATGAAAACTTTCTTTAAATCATTTTTAAATTTTATGAATTTAGTATTTAATAAATATTTTAATATTAATTGATAATATAAAAATCAAAATATATTATCAATATATAGTATATGTTTAAAAAATTCTAAAATATTATGTTTTTCAAAATTTGATACATAACTCATTGACTACTATATAATAAATATGTCAATACTTATTTTCATCTATATAGAGTAAATCTTTTACTTTATTATTTTATTATTTATTTTAAAAATAAATTTATAACTTTTTTTTCTATTTTTTATTAATCTTTCTTCACTTAAATTATTTATATTAATTAATTGTTATATATAATAAATGAGTTATTTACGGGCCCTTAATATCAAGTTTATAAAATTTGGACTTGATCGAGCCAAACTTTAAATTTAAATTTATTTATTTTTAATTAAGAAATGAGCTTCATCGAGTATTTAATGAATTGTGATTAAATAATTGATGAACAACTCAATTCATTTATGGGCCTAGATACCACTATCCCTGTGCACGGGTAGCTCAAATATTGCAGCACATTTGGGTACTTGTCATTTCAAGTTTGATTAATTTCAACTTTGATTTTGCTTTCAGCTCTCAAGCTATGCCCCAAAAGAAAAGTTGACACCAGCATCTTCCATATATCTTTTGAGTTTTGACCAGCTCCATTATTATCCCAACGCAATTAATGACATTTTTTTCAATTAAGAAAGGGGTCGTATTTTAGTGAGAGAAAGTTTTGATATTTTTTTTAATTGAAGGGAAACATAAAGTCAAAGTCATATAGAAACAAGTGAGCGTATTCCCTGTTAAATCATTTCGAATACATAGTGTAGATTTTGAATGAAACACACATAACAAATGAGAATGTAAAAAAATGAAGGAACACAATTAAAAATATATGAGAATAGTTGTAGGGGTCATAAAGTTTTTACAAAAATTTAAAAATACAAATTCTAATAATTAAAACATTATCGTGCAACTGTAAAAATATTAGGAGAAAAATAAGAGATAAATGTGTTTAATATTAGTTGGTCAATGAAGATGAAGTATCAAAATCATCTCTCACTGGATGTTATAGTAGAATTTCTCATAAGAAAATGGGCCAAACTCTGGCTTTGTGTGCGGCCACACACTACCATGCCAACCAACATAAAGATTGATGATAGTGATGGACCATTCTTTTTTGTGCGAATTTATTTATTTATTGGTTAAGCTCTCCTCTTGGATAAGTAAAGGTATGTTTAGTTTGTATTTTCCTTTTCTGTTTTCATTTTATTTCTTTGATTCAATTATTTTAAAAATTTTATTGCACTTTAGTCCTTTTAATTTGCATGATGTGCAATTTTAATACCTCAATTTTTTTAAGTAAATTAGATTTCTCTACTTTTAAAATTAAATAAATATGGTCCCTTCATAAATTATTTTCTACAAAACTTTTAAATTCTTATTTTCAATCCAAATATTTGGGGTTTATAGTACATTTGAGATATGAAGTAATTTTGAAGGTTCAAAAGTAAAAAAAAAAAATCAATAGAAATTTGATAAAGTTTGAAGGATTTTGTAGGTTGTGAAATTTGATATTTTTGAATGGTGAGTTTTGAGTTTAAGAAAAATTAAAATAACTTAATCAATCTAATTAATTTGTGAAAATATTAAATAAAAAGCGAGAATTTTAAAGATTTTAGATAGAATACAAATGTTGTTTATTATTTTATTACGGTAACCAAGATCACTAATAATTTCCCAAACTTATGAATGTCTTTTTTCAGAAATTGCTTCATTTAAGCTTATGTAATATGATTTAATATGAATAAAATCATATATTATATTACATTATATATTATTATAATAGAACATTAAATAAAGATGGAGATCAAATTACTCCAAAATCAATTCTCTCTAAAATTAATTACTTCACTTAGTATAACTTTTTATTAAATATAAATAATAAATCTAATTATTAAATAATATAATATTAACATGCGTTAACCAAGTTTTTGATAAATCAAACATTCATAAATATGAAATATTATAATCAATATTTATATTTTAAAAAGTATTTTATATATTAAAATAATTTTTCGATAAAGTTTCAATTAATATTTAAATTATGTAAATTTTCATGAGTTTAATCTATTCATTAGTGTAATAACTTTAACAAAAGTTATTCTTTAAAAGTAACTTAATTCTTCCCTCAAATTAAATAATATAACATACTATAATATAATATAAAATATCATAAAAGATATAATATAATATAATATTGTATGATATATTATATTATATTATATAATATATTGTCATATAATATAATACTACCTTTATGTATCAAAAAAATATAATACTACCTTTGGTTTTTTTATAATACCCTTTTCAAAATTTTGTTTTGGTATTTTTTATAAGGGATATTTTAACATGTGCTTATACATGATAATAAATCAAAAGTAGAAAGATTTTATTGGAAAATGTGACACTTTATATTACCAATGCATTGAATGTTGTGATTGTTGTAATTTCCAATAAAACCTTTCTATTTTTGATTTATTAACATTTGCAACATTGCACAGATTAGAAAAACCATTTTTATAAAACATTTCACAAAGTTTTAAAAGCATTTATTAATCTTTACTATCTTTATCTTTCCTAATTAATAAACCTTTAATTGTACCATTCAATGTCGATCATCAACCCCATGTATATGGAGTAATTCCAAACGTGTCCTTTCACCACTTCCATTCTCTCAACCAAGGACACTTTTGCATTTCAAATGTCCTCTTCTCCCTCTTCACCCTTCCAAAAACTTCATAACTACTCAGTGAGTAAGGCATGCAAGTCCCTTGTCTTCCCCACTTTCAAACCTACCAATTCCCTCTCATTTTTCCTCAAAGTTGGCCTCGCCTTCTGCACCTTTCTCTTCTTCATCTCTCTCTTCTATTACCTCTCCCTCTCTTACCACCCCCATGCTTACCATCACATACAATTCCAACACTCATTATCACCCTTCACAAAAGAAGAACCCACCAACATCTCCCACTTAGTGTTCGGAATCGGTGGCACTGCCAACACATGGCAAAACCGCCGCCACTACACTGAACTCTGGTGGCGTCCCAACGCCACCAGAGGCTTCCTCTGGTTCGAACAGGAAATCCCAGCCATTAAAACATGGCCACAGACGTTACCACCATATAAGGTCTCTGACAATATGACATCGTTTAAGTACACATTGCAGTACAACACACGATCCGCAAGTCGCTTAGCGAGAATCTTGAAAGAGACCTTCGAGATAGGTTTACAAAACGTGAGGTGGTTCGTGATGGGAGACGATGACACGATCTTCTTCCCGGAGAACTTGGTAACGGTGCTGGCCAAATACGATCACAACCAGATGTACTATATTGGTAGCAATTCGGAGAGCGTGGAACAGAACGTTATGCACTCTTATGCCGTGGCTTATGGCGGTGGTGGGTTCGCCATCAGCTACGCTTTGGCGGCGGAGGTGGTGAAGATTTTAGATGGATGCATTCACCGTTACGCTAACTTCTATGGCTCTGATCAAAAGATTCAAGGATGCATTAGTGAGATTGGTGTTCCTGTTACTAAAGAGCTTGGTTTTCATCAGGTAATTTAATAATATTCCATTTCTAACATCGTTAAATCATTTATTATTTAATACTAAAAGAAATTCGGAAAATTGTATTGTATTGTCATAAAGGTTGACGTTAGGGGTGACTTGTATGGCCTATTGGCAGCGCACCCAGTGGCCCCACTAGTATCCCTGCACCACCTCGATTACGTGGAGCCAATGTTCCCAAACACGAACCGGGTCGACTCGGTTAAGAAGTTAATATCTGCCTACGAAATGGATCCGGGTCGAATCCTCCAGCGGAGCATGTGCTATGACTTGCGACGAAATTGGACGGTCTCGGTATCGTGGGGTTACAACGTGGAGCTGTATCGTTTTTTGCTTACACCGAATGAGCTCGAGACGCCGCTCAGGACTTTTCGCACGTGGCGGAGCAGAAGTGAAGGCCCGTTCACTTTCAATACCCGAACCGAGAGGACCGACCCGTGTGAGAGGCCTGTGGTGTTTTTCTTGGACCGGGTTGAGAGTGTGGGCGAGAGGGGATGGACATGGTCCACCTATGTGAGATACGACGCCGTTTTGCTGAAGGACGTTAATAAGTGCGTGGTGCCGGTTGTAGGGGTTCAATATGTCAACGTCTCTGCCTCCAAATTTATGCCAGAGTTGTGGAAAAAGGTAACAAGAGAAAATTTCCGTGTTGCTCTTTTTGGAGAATTAATTTGCCTCTTCTTCTGAAAAGTTTTATGCATGGAATATTAAGAAACAATCTTCTCATAAAGTAATTTTCGCATATTTTCAAAATTTGATGATCAAATAGCATGCAATTTGAGTTAAAGGGAATAAATTTAATCTTTTTTATTTTTCATTCTTAAACGTGGTTGAATGAGCAGGCGCCACGCAGACAATGCTGTGACATAATCGACGGCCCAGATGAAGTGAGCAGTGTGGTCCAAGTCGAGATCAGAGTTTGTCAACATTTTGAGAGTTTGACTCCTCTATAGAAAGCCTTTCTTGGGAAGAAAAGGGATACTGCATGCGCTGAGTCTCCAAATAAAACGATGAGTTGCTTTTATGTATGAGATTTAAAATACTAAAAGAGAATAGAACCTAACATTAGCCATTCACCAAGTAGATTGTAGTCTGATCTCTCGGGCCATGATGTTATTAGAAATGTTATATATTGGGGTAAGAAGTCATCGAAAGATGATTTTTCTTATCAGAGTTATCTAATAATAATAATAATAAAACATACATACTAAGAGGACCGACCCGATATATATGTAGGTCTAAATTAAATTATAAAATAGAGGCTTAAATTTAAAAAATAAAAGATCAGAAATGTCATTTTTATAAAAAAAATATGAGTCTATTTTTAAGAAAAGAAACTTATATTAAATTAAAATTTTTATTTTTATAAGAAAAACTTATTTTTTAATTAATATCTATTAACTAATAATCAATAATATTTTTATATTTCATATGAAGATTTTATTAAATTTTGGGTAAAATATGTTTTTAATCCTTATAAATTTAAGCATATTTAGGTTTGGTTTGGTTCTCATAATCTAAAATCAATGTGTTGAGTTTCTCTTTTCTTAAAATCATCTCAAATTAATTCTTATCACTCCTCTCGCTACGGACTAAAAATTCACATGATAAAAAATACTTAAGACTAAAAACATACCTGATAAAAACTATTTGGGATGATTTAAGAGAGAGACTCAACACACTAATTTTAAGTTATGAGAACCAAAATCAAATTTATTCAATTTCACATAAACTACAAATATATTTTATCCTTAATTTTAATATATTAAATATATATATATATATAATTGAGGCATTGTAATAGGGGAGGCCTAAAGCGATTGCTTTACCGGCCTCCCTTCGGACCACTGCATAGTAAAAGGGATAAATATATTACGGTGCTCACATTTCATTTTAGCGCATGATTTATGATGAAATTAAATATTTATCAATTCTTCTTCAACAAAAAAAAATTATTTATTCTTAAATTTAATAGCAAGATTTTGATTTGAAAAAGAAATAAATGTCAAATGTTTTATAAGGTTATATTTTTTTATATATATATTGGCAAATTATTTAATAAATTTTATATTTCAAGAGTAAGTGGAGTCCGGATTCGACTGCAAATTGCCAAATTCTACAAGCAACTGTGAACTTGACTTCCACCTCGGGCTGACCCAACTCTCAAATAAACTCTTAGCATGTTTGGTTTAGCGTTAAATTCGGTAAACTCACCTTTACAACGCTAGAAATAGTTGTGTTGGGAAATTCAAACTTGAGTTCGGCCAATTTCAACGCTAAACTAAGCACATACTACGTCTTTTCGAGGTTCAAACTCCGCATGTAAATCCCAAAATCGATTGAATTGCTTTAGTGTGTATATATATACAAAGAAATTTATTTGTTTTGGATTCAATTTTTTTGATTAGGTAGTAGACAAAAAGATACTTTTTAACATTATTTAAGTTTAAAATTATTTGTTTTGACAATCTGTTATTCGGAAGGTGGAGCATCGGTTGTCCAGGTGGAAGGGTAATCTTTTGTCCTTTGGTGGCAAACTTGTTCTCTTACAATCCATCTTGAATTCAATCCCGATCTATTTTCTTTCCTTTTTCAAGACTCCCACAGGTCAAGGCTCCCACAGGTATCATCTCTAAACTTGAGTCTTTATTTAAAAATTTTCTTTGGGGAGGGGATGATGAGCATAGAAAATTAGCTTGGGTTGCTTGGGATGATATATGTAAAGCTAAAAAATATGGGGGTTGGGTGTGAGGGATTTGAGGGCTTTCAATTTGGCTCTTTTAGGGAAATGGAGATGGTGGTTGTTAGTTGAGAGATGGAGTCTGTGGAATAGATTATTAACATCTATTTATGGTGAGGCTAGTCTGAGAAATGATCGTGGGAGAAGGGGAGTTTCTATTTGGTGGTATGATCTTTAGCATATTGAAGAATGTGAGAGGATATCATGTGACTGGTTCTTTAGTAAGTGTATTAGAGTTGTGGGAATGGTAGGAGTGTTTCTTTTTGGAGGGATCCTTGGTGTTTACCGGTTCCTTTTTGCGAGCGATATGGTAGATTATTATCCATTATTACAAATAAAGAGGTGTCTGTGGCTGAAATGTTTAGGCTTAGAGAGGGTGTTTTTGGGTGGTCTTGGAGTTGGAGAAGGCAACTTTTCCAGTGGTAAATATCACAATTATCATCTTTGTTGCTGGATTTGAGCTTGGTTCAGTTGAATGAAGGGGTGGCAGATTCTTGGACTTGGTCTGCGGATTCTACTGGTGTTTATTCTGTTAAATCAGCTTATCAAGTAATTGTAAATGAAAATATTTCAGCTGTAATACCTATGCACAGATTTATTTGGTGTTCCCTGGCTCCTTCCAAAGTCTCCTGTTTTGCGTGGAGGGTGATGTTAGATCGAATCCTATCAAAGGATAATCTGGTTAAGAGGGGAATTGTACAACTTTCTGATTCTGGTTGCTTATGGTGCAGACATGAATCTGAGACTTCTTCTCATTTATTTTTTGAATGCCCATTTGCTTATCAGATTTGGATGATGTGTCTTAATTGGTGTGGATTCCATTCAACTCTATCTAACAACTTTATTGGTCACTTTGAACAATTTCTCGGTCTGTTCATGAGTAATGACAAAATGAAGCTGAGGTATTATGTTATTTGGTTATCCGTCTTATGGAGTTTGTGGTTGGCTCGGAATGAAGCTATTTTTTCCAACAAGTTTGCATCACCACTTGATCTTTTGGATTTGATTAAATTACGCTCTTGGAAATGGTTGCGTGCTAGAGATAATTCTTTTTCTTATGCTTTTGCTTGTTGGTCTGAGGAACCAGCAGCTTGCATTAACTTGAGTTCTGTTACAGGTTAATGTCTCGTGTCTATTTATTAACATTGGAGGTGGTTTTCAGACTAGGGCTATTGCATTGATGGTGGCTGTCTTTTTATGTCATTGGTAGGATTTGTTATTGGTAGGATAATTCTTTGGTTGGAAGTTGGAATCACTCATATGGTTTTAATAGCTTGTGGCCCTGGAGATAGTTCTCTATGTTTCTAGTGCTTTTTTTTGTTCCTTTTCTTTTATTTGGTGGATGTTTCTTTTTCCACCTTTCCTTTGTAAACTTTTTTGTATTTTGGGTTAGAGTACCCCTTGTACTCTCTATCAATCAACCTTTTTGCTTAGCAAAAAAATATTATTTAAGTTTAACTTTTAATATTAGGTAGTAAAAAATGTACAAAAAATAATATCATTTAATTTAATTATTTTTTAGTGATTAGATAAAAATTTCTTTAGATTTGATTCAAATTTCTTTTCTAGATCTAGAGGTGTTCAAGACTCGGTCTGCCCTCTGACCCGTCCCAATCCGTCCTACTCGGGTCGGGTATGTTCCTGTCCTACAAGAAAATAGAACCAAATTGGGTCTCATTTGTTGACCCGACATCAGGTTGAGGACGAGTACGGGTTAACCTTCGGGTTACCCGACCCGTCCTTTATATATAAATATAATATTTATTACTTATACTTTTTTATTATGTAAAGTCCTAACATATTTTTTTCATTTTAGATAGGGTTTTTAGTCTAAGTTTCATCTATCTACCTTTAAAAATACATTCTATACGTAAAGTATATAGTGATATAATGTTATTCTTGTTTTAGTAATGTCCCAAACTTTAAAAAAAGAAAAAAATTACATACATTTAGAGGAATTCTATTTATGCAATATATTTATTAATTGTATGAGTTATTTTCTTTTGAACATTGTTACATGATCGTTTCATGATTATATTTAGGTTATATATCGGGTCAACCCAGTCTTCTCCTACTCAGACCCAGTCTTACTTAAACCCACACACTTTCCGGGTCTCTTTAGGTCTTTGGACGGGTTCGGGTCCATAGAATTGTCACCGGTAAAAAATTAGGGTCGGGTTAGGGAGAAGCAAAACTCGTCCCATGAACACACCTATCTAGATTAGATAATAAGATAAAAAAAAGTAAAAACAAATCTAAAGGAAATAAAAAAAGATAATTGAACCGGTGAAGGTACTGGTTCACGGACGGTTTAATGGTTGAACAGTGGTTGAACCTGGTCAAACCAGTATTAATTAAATATATATTTTAAATATTATATAATATTTTAATTAATAAAAGAATATAAAATTATAAGAAATTAAGATATATGAAGTTATAAATTTGTTTAAATAACCTTATTACAAGGTTTATAAAACAAAAAAAATAATTGGTAAAATAATAAATATCTATGTGTAATTCTCAAACATATGTTTTTATTTATCTTAAAAGTATTTTAAATTAAATAAAGAATAAAAATAAAAAATTGAATCTTTTAAAAAAGACCGGTTAAACCGGTTTTTTACCGGTTTTACCGATTTACCGGGTTTCTGACCGGATTTCTGCAGCATCGGTTCTCTGGTTTGTTTAGACCGGACACTAGGTTGGTTCACCGGTAGGACCGGCCGCTTCGATCCGATTTTCAAAAAGAGGGATTAGGCGTTTTAAAAAAACAAAAAAAAATCTGAAAAAAAAGGTTTTAAGATTAGGTTTTAAAAAACAAAAATACAAATAAAATCTCAACAATAAAATTCTTTAGATTGATTTAAGTTTTTAAAGATTAGATAAAATAAAAATAATAAAAATATTTCTTTAATTTTATTTAAATTTCTTTTTTTTTTGGATATAATAAGAAAAAAAGAAAAGACTGAGAAATTAATATATACAAGAGGTTTGATCCTTACCCAAATTGTTAAGTAGCATAACAGGAAGATTTTGCTGCATAGTCCTCCCACCGTCGCCATGATCAATAGATATGGATTTGACGGCGACATTTTTATTGTTGATTAGTTCTTTCAATCCACCTTATTTCCTTTCACCATTAGTCTCGATGTTCCTTTAATTGACAATAATATTCTTATCAAATCCAACCCATTGGGCCAAAACACGGTGAAAAGAAAAATGATGTGTTCGACGGGATTAGTTTTATCGTTTTCCATGATGGACGCTAAATGTTCGTGTAAAACTCCTCAAATTGGATGCTCAAGGCCCTAATGACCCCCTTAATCCACTTTGTAGGAATTAAGTAATGAAGATGATTTTTTTTTTTTTTTGTCTCATGGGTCTCTTTTATAGCTTATTTTACTTATCTTGATGTAACCACTTTTACCTATAACCATTACAAAAAATTCGAGAATTAGCGATGGTAGAAAAGGAAAATTGTCGCTATCATGTAATTAGTGACGACTTAGCGACGATAACATGGATGTCATTAAAATGCTTGTCGTTAATACAATAACGACGAGCAAAATCAGTCGTCGCTACTTAGTGTCTGCTCACCCGACGCTAAAGTCGTCGCTATGCTGAAGTCCTTCGCAATGTGAAATGATCGCAGGTCGTCGCTAAGTCGTCACAACGTAGCGACGACCTTAGCTGTCGCTAATAAATTAATTATTTTTTTTAATTTTTTAATAATGACCAATGGTCGCGATAGGGGGTTGTTATGCACCCAACTACAAAATAAATAAATTCAATGTTAAGATTAAACACTTATAAAAATTCAAAATACTAAACAAATAAAAAATTGTAGAAACTCACCTTCTTCCATAAGGTCAGATGATAACCCTACCGTGAAGGTCCCGCTCATGTGCGGCACTAGAGTTGGCACCCTTGTGCGGAGGATGTTGTACATCAGGCTCGAGGTCAGCCTCGTCATCAATGTCAGTCCGGGGGTCGCCCTCACCCTCGGGGTCAGAAAGATGTGGCAGGTCATCCTACACCTCGGGGGCAACCTCCTGATATCCCGGAGTAGGGATGAACGCCGTCGAGTCGATGAAGTGTAAGGTCCAAGAACCCTCTTGAGAAGTTTTCACAATGACAAACTCTCAAAATACACTTAATATAATTCTGAATAAATGCATACTAATGGTTGCAATTGAGTTTATCTTAGAAAGAACAGAGAAAAGCTAAATATAAGAATCTGTTGAGAAGAAGCAACCATCAAAAGATAGACTACATTACCAAATACACATGCTTAGAAGAAAGTTTTAGGAATCACTATTCTGCACAAATGTGAACCTAATGCACAATACAAAAAGGTTCAAAATCTCATAGAAAGCTGTTGAGAAGAAACTGTTATCAATACATCATATTGCTTTAGAAGAAATGAATACTGACAGCAAGCTCCAGAAGAAAGAAATTGACAGAACACACTACAAATTCAGTTTACTGGAGATACAAATACTATTTGCTAAAAATACAAAAATACCAGTAATCTTGCATGTCTTAAAAATTGCTCCAGAAGAAGGAAGCTCAAACAGAATGAAAATCCTGGCTCCAGAAGATACGTTCTCCAGAAGATACACTCTCCAGAAGATATGACCAGTCAAACCTGATGAGAGAAAAAAGCTGCCACATGAAAGTGACAGCTTCTACAAGGCCAGCTAGGAGCTTAACCCTTTCTCCAAGGCACTCCAACGACTAGTTGAGCCAACCTTGCATATAAAAAGAATCTCCCTCTTCATTCTAAGACACACAGCACCAGAAGAAGCTCTTTGTGCATCAAAATTACCAGTTCTACCTTCTGGAGAAATTCCACTATGCAAATCTCAGTATTGTTCTTAAACAGTTAGAAAAGTGCGAAAGAGAGTGAGTAGGCTCACTAAAATTCTGATGTGCTTTATTGATCGTAATATTGAGCCTTTTGTTGTAATTTTCTATTCATATCATTGATTGTAATTCTCAAGAGTAACAAAGGGGTGTTAGTTCTTCTTGAGAGAACTGTGTAGAATTTGCAGAAGTTAGGTGCGCCCTTTTACTGCAGATTTCCTGTTGAATCTTGTGTAGAAGCCTGCAGAAGAATACTGACTGTGGGAGCCTGCAGAAGAATACTGGGTAAATCCTGTAGAGGCTGCAAAAGATTACTAGGTGATGTGTTGCACCAAGAGGCATATTGAGGATTTTGTATCAAGGTTGATATAGTGGAAAAATCCTGCCAAGGTAGGGACTGAACGTAGCCCTAAGGTTTAAAGGGTGAACCAGTATAAAAATATTGTGAGCATAATTCTTCTCTCCCTATACTCTTTATTTTTTAAAGCTTCATCTAATTACTCATAAGATATGATAAGCATCATACTTGAATAAAACTGTTTTCAAACCTATTTAATACCTAAGTGTGACTCCAAGAAAATACTTCCAAAGAGAGGAGACTATATTTTCTACATACTAGATTCATTCAAGTAATTTGTGATATTACATATTGGTTTATCTGTTTATTTAAGCTTATAATCAATTGAGCACAATATATTTGAAGTGATTGTAGAAATTTGAAAAGGTCACAATTCAACCATCTTCTTGTGACTGCAATATTTACTTCATGAAGGCTACAGCTGATGCGCGCAACAGGTTGGGCAACCTCTGCATGGGTGGACACCACGTACGGTGGAGGGGCCGAAGAAGAAGGCTGCTCTGGCAACTGATGAGAGAGAGTATTGTTGGTCCTCTCCCGACCTGTGCGAGCTGTTTGTGCAGCAAGCTCGTCCGGGGGGATGAACCTCTCTCTAATGGGTAGGACCTTCTGTCTACCTCAACCACGCATACGAGACATATTTACCTAATTTTAATAAGTTTAAATTAAATATTAAAAACATACTTATAAATTAAATAAATAACTATATAATTACCTAATTTTAGTAAGTTTAAATTAAATATTAAAAAACATACCTATAAATTAAATAAATAACTATATAATTACCTAATTTTAATAAGTTTCAATTAAATAGCATACAAACTAATACCAATTAAATAAATTAAATAACATACCTATATCACATTAATTATATTAAATAACATACCTATAAATACTAATAATTATCTACTAGTAAAATTAATAAATATATACTAATTACTAATAATTATAACTACTGGCAATTACTACTAATTACTAACTACTCATAATTTCTAATTACTAATCTATTAAATACTAATTAATAATTAATTATAACTACTAATAATGACTAATTAAACTTATTAATATTTATAACCATTACTAATAATTATTAATAATTATATAATAATTAGTACATAAACTTACTTAGATTGAAGATTGCTGCAGGTGGAAGCTTGGCCGCGGACGATGATGCTAGATGTCGTTGGGGGGAGGCCGGAGTAGGGAGCAGTGGCGGACGAGTAAGAGGGAGGAGGGGTGGATTGAAAGCGAATGGAGCTTTCAATCGGTTGAAAATGAAGATTTATAGGAGGAAGAGTGTTTAATCGGTGAGTTTAGGAAAGTTGAGAGGGAGAGAGGCCGGAGGAGGAAGAGGGAGGAGGGGGGAGGTTCTACGAATGGGAGGAAGGAGGAAGAAGAAGGAGGGAGAAGGTTTTTTGTGCGTGTAAGTTTTAAACTTAGCGACGACCATGACCGTCGCTACAGCCGTCACAAAGTTTAAAATAAATGTAGCGACAGCCACGACTGTCGCTTATGTGATGCAGGGGCGTCAATTTTAAATTTTTATTAAAACGTAGCAATGGCCTTGGCCGTCGCTAAGTTTAATTAGCACTATTTTAGATTTTTCAAGAAAAAATTGACATTTTCACTATAGCAACGACCTGACCGTCGCTACAATTTAAAACATAGCAACGACCATACCGTCACAACGTATTAGTGGCACAGTTACGCGTTGGACTTCGCATTTAATGATGTAGCGGCGACGTCGCAACGACTAGGCCATCACTACATTTTCGCGTCTAAAAACGCTCATTCTTGTATTAAACTTATCCATATGTTTAAGGTTTTATTATCACTTAAATATGTTGATAAGGGTCTACATGCTCCAACAACCTCCTAATTGTCCTTTTTGGGCCCCTACACTAGTAGTCCACTAAGTTGATCATTTAAGCCACCGACTCAGTGGATTTCCCATACAGTTCATGTAACATCCTGAATTTTATCAAGTAAAATAAAATAAAATTAAATTAATAAAGTAGAAGAAATAAATAAATAAATAATAGGATTAATATTATGAGTAGTTTTATCCATAAGGTCATTTAATAAATAATAAATAGAATAAGTGGGTTGAGAGTGGGCCTAGCCCAATTAAGTATTTATTTAAGGAGGGGTTCTCAGTTCACCTTAATCCTTATTCGTATAATCGTCAGAGAGCGAAACTCTAAGGAGGGGAGAAACGACGTCTCAAGAAGGGGTTGTTGCAGAATAATCATTGAGAATCAAGAACTGTCGCGGTTCGATCTTCACTTCAAGGTACGGTGGGGGAGAGGGTGCTGCTTGTATGTGCATGTGGGGGTGCTTGGGTAGTGGTTTGAGACTTTATATTCATATTGATATATGTTTATATTGAGTATGGATGATGAAAATTGTTGATTAATGAATGATTCGATGAATCTTGATGACTTCTTGAATGAAATTGAAGAGGATAGGGAAAATAGCGAAATGGGTAAATAAGGGTTTGATGAATTGAGGCTTTGATGGGTTAACTGTAAAATCGTGTTAAGGATTGATTATTTCATTGAATTTGTTTGATAAAAACGTGTTGGATCAAAGTATAAACAATGAGGATTGAGTAGGGATCGAAAAAGGGAGCAAAAGGGGGGCAAAAACATAGAACAAACGCGTTCTACGTAACTTGTGCTGCAGGTTACGTTGCAGCACAGGTTGAAGCGCAACCCTCTGGAATCTGCACTGCAGGTTACGCTGCAGCGCAGCTCGCATATTCTGTTTTTTACAGCTTTCTCGCCTGAGCAAGAATGTGTCTGTTAAGGGTGCAAACGAGCTCGGAACCCTATCATATAGCATATCAAACTAAAGCCCCGGATATTAACTTTCTAATAGAAATGGAATCATATTAATTGGACACCTAAAACTCTAGATATTTCCAAATTAGTGCACCAAGGTCATTAAGCTTAAAACTTGAAGACTCCGAAATTGAGGAAATGCCTCGGGAAATCGATTACAGCTGTGTGGTAATCGATTATCAGGTCAAATCGAGTATGAGAATATTGTTTATGTGATGAATGTGACCCTTGTGTTTGTTGATGATTGTTGTACATTGATTGTGATGTGAGTATAATGATATGACATATCCTTGATGATAGATGTTTATACTATTGCGATGGATGATTGATGACGTCTTGTGATGCTTTATAATGATTATGATGATGATGCTTGATTGATGATACCTATGATGATTTATGTTGAAAATGTATGATGATGATTCTATAATGATAATGATGATTGGGGATGTCTGATGATGATGATGATATATATATAACTCCACGAGGTGTGTAATATGATGATCATGCATTGAGTATATGCAGTGTGGTACCAAGGAGCATAAGCCTAGAGAGAGGCGAGTGCAACTTGGGAGAGTTTGTACTGAGGAGCATAAGCCTAGAGAGAGGCGAGTGCAACTTGGGAGAGTTTGTACTGAGGAGCATAAGCCTAGAGAGGGGCGAGTGCGACTTGGGAGAGTTTGTACCGAGGAGCATAAGCCTAGAGAGCGGCGAGTGCGACTTGGGAGAGTTTGTACCGAGGAGCACAAGCCTAGAGTGGGGCGAAGTGCGACTCGGGAGAGTACTGATGAGGATGATGAGATTGATGATATTGATGAGTTTCGGTGTGAAAGATGATAGATGAACATGCATTGCATTTAATGATGAAATTGAATTATATTATGATGATATGAGAATTAATGATGATATGAGTATTAGGTGTTGAGAGTAGAAAATGCTTCTTGTTGGTGAAGGATGATGAGTGATATATTATGATGAAGAAAATTGATGATTTGTTACATGATGAATTATTGATGATTTATATGTGATGAGTAATTGATGATTGAGTATGTGATATGATTGAATGTGATGTTTTACTATGTGTAGGTGAGGATGGGGTAGCCTTCTATGTGCATGTATGAGTGGTATTCTTTTCCTCACTGTTTCTATCTGTGGTTATTATTTACAGGTGATGACGATGGCACCTCAGATGCCGAGTATTGAGTTGATGGGTGTCGTTCTGATACATGTGACATCAGGGCTTAGTATTAGGAGTTTTATTTTATATTTCTATTTTGGAGAGATTTGTGTAAACGGTTTTTAAGTGCCTTATAAGGCTAAGAATGATGTTTTACTGTTAACTTTTGAGGTAGTAATATTTTATTTACTTTGAAAACCTTTTGACTCCAACTTCTATTTTGAATAAGTTGACTTTGAAAGAATTGAGGTTTTAATTGAGTTGAAATGTGAACCTTTTTACCCAATGTGATTCGTTATTTTCCTAAGTCTTCCATTTCGTTGATCATATAAGAGTTTGGGGTAGAAGGGTGTCACAGTTCACTTTCCTACCATATCATATTTATCATTTTTGCGGTGGAGCCCCTTCTGCCCTCCTTGCCCAACCTAAACTGAAAATAAAAAAACCAAAAAAAATATTCATCATTTCCACTCTCTTACTTTTTGATCTTTCTCTGACACCTTAAGAGATAGTCCCCATTTTTTTTTTGGATCTCAATATCTTCTCATGGCTTTGTGTGAATTTCATTTAAAAAAGGGAAAATTGCACTCACCTCCCCTAAGGTTTGTCTAAATGACAAAGACCTCCCCTATAGTTTTTGAAATGCAAAAACCTCCCTTCCCATTGGCACTGTGAGGATTATTTAGGGATGTTAACGAGGCGGAACAAATTATACACTACCCATATCCGTACATACTAAAATTAACAGCTATCCATGCGGGTAACAGATATTCACGAGTATCCATTAATATTTTAAAATTTAAAATTTATAGAAAGAAAAAGAAAATGACATATAATATATTATAATATCATATTATATTAATTTTATATAATATTATTACAAGTTAATGTATTCAAAATATTATTATAAAATAATAAAATTAAATTTCATCTCATCATAAAATAATAAAAAATCTTAATATTTTAATATATTTAATAGAAAATATATTTTAATGACTATGTGGGCAGCCGCAGGACGAATAGTATAATATTTGTCCCCACTTATTTAATAAATATGTGAGTACTCATTGCTGGCATATCGACAAATATCCACAAGTACGAGTTTTTTTTATCATATCGTTTTAGACAAGGGAGGTGAGTGCATTTCAAAAATTAGAGGAGAAGTATTTGTCATTTAGACAAACTTCAGGGGAGGTGAGTACAATTTTCCCTTTGACTTCGTAAAATGCCCATAAATGACAAGGAAAGTGTCCAAAAGAGAGAGATAAAGATTTTTTTGTCAAAAAAAAAGATAAATTAGGAATATTAAATGTCTATCTGTGTATAAATATTATATATATGGATATCTAAAAATCGGGATTGAAATGACAAAATACAATTCTCAACAAACACATTGTTAGAAGGATGAAGAGTTTTAATGGTGGTTAATTCAGGAAAAGAATTAACCTAATATTAAAGAATACATGTGATTAGAAAAAAAAAGTAAAGCTTTGAGATTAGAACAATGTTTCTAAAGATGAGCCGATATCATCATGACTTCGCCCATCAGACTAACTAAATACAATAAGAAAAAAGTTCATCTAATCTTATCTTAAAATTTACATTTGTGGGGTTTTTCGAGCACTGTTCATCGGCCCTTCATTGAGATATATATGTAAAAAAAAAAATTGGTCTTCTTTTGGGTTGTTATTCATTGCTATTTATGGACTGTGACTTTTTGGGCCCACCGATTAGTAAAGCCCCTTTTTCCGATTTTGTGATGTAATAGACTTAGCTATGTGTGTATTGTGGAGTACCCTTTGCCCGTGTTTTAGGGGTATCATCAAGTAGCACTACTAAGGGTTTCTGGAGTCTTCTATTTCTTCTCCAAGCGGCGGTTGTACTTGGAAGCAGAGGGCCCAGGCAGTAGTGTAGGCAATAGTTTCTTACTTTTCTTTTTTTGAAACACTCTTTTTAAATTGGTTGTCTATAATTTACTATTTTTTTAAGCCACCGATTTATTCTATATTTTATTAGCCCATGATTTTTTAACTCAAATTTTTTTTAATCTATATCTGATTTTTTTTATCTTTTATTGTAATAATAAATAATCAAAAGTTTGCCAATTTTTCCTCTTTAAATTGATTTCCATTTATATGAAAAAACTATCTTGCCTTATTTTTTTTAAATAATTATATTTGGTGAGTTGAAATATTTGTAGTGTGAAATAAATTAATGTATACTAACTTTGTTTGTAAACATTGTTTTACTATCAGATTTAATAACCGTTTTTAAAATTATTTTATTTTTAATTTTTAACTAACAGATTCTAGATGATCTAGCTTTGATTTAAACATCATAACATAATTTATTATATTTTTGTACTTACTGTGAAACCATTTCAGGTCATCATTGCATTATAAAAAAAAGTGGAAGTTTATTATTATTTTATGTTTGAACTCTTTGGCCTTGCCAGCCTGCACTGATAGTTAGTACCAAAGCAGTGTTATTTCATTTCTAATTTTCTATCAGAGCAAAAAGTAATTACCATTCTTCTCTCACCGCCATTTTTTGCTCTGAAATTGTGTTTCATTAATACCCACCCACAGGACAATTAATTTTTTCTCTCTCCATCAATTTTATCCCAGATTCATACTGTCATTCATCTGAAATCACGGTCTCTGCAATTAACTATACACTATGGTCTGCTTCGATAAATGGTTGACAGATGAATCTGGACGGTGCTTTATGCGAAACTTCAGACCGGATTAGGTGAGGAAAAAAATTCAGAGTTCTTTATTTTATACTGTTATTGTGTCTTCATTGTTCTCCGATTGGAATTTAATACTCCCTTTTTTCTTTCAATTTGTAGACAAAAATCTACTTTCCGAGAAGCTTTTACTGGACTTGGGAAAAAATTATTGACACACATTTTTTGTTGGTGGATCCTGTTAGAAATAGCTTCACTATTTGTGTTTTGACTGATAAATCTGGAAATTTTCTAGGTAATGTCTTGAACGCAGTTTGTGAAGTTCACAAAAATCACGGTTTTCTCATTATATGGTTCAAGATTCTAAGGAAAAATTATTTCCAAATCAACTTATTCAACGCTGATCATAGTGAGGTTAATTATATGATGTTAAAAAATATTAGTCAATTTCATTCTCTGGGTGGGGATATTTCTTCTAATTCAAATGTGATTTATGGTGAACAACAAACTTATGTATCTTCGACCGAGGTAGATGGTAGAACTTTGCATGCAAATGTTGATTCTCATAATGATAACCATCTTTGGACCTCTAAGGCCCGTTTGGTTTGAATTTTCATTGTTTGGTTTGGATTTTCATTTTCTGTTTTCAGCATTTCTAGTTTTTTTTTTATAAAATTTCAGAAAACAGTAAACAGAAAATGAAAACAGAAAATGTTTCTTCAAATCAGCCCTAAAAAGCTTCCTTATTTAAAACCCAGACACTTTAAAACCCAGACACTGGTTTGTACTATTTTTATTTTAAATGTAAATTTTTACAATTATATTGTTTTAATATTATTGTTAATTCGTATACTTCATATATAGGTTGTCCATTTTTCTGTTGTCAAGAGATATCTGAAGTACAAGCAGCAGTTCCTCTCTGTTTGGTTGCCTAATAATTCTGTTGAGGATTGGAATTTGATCTGGAATGAAGAATGTAAAAACCAAGTTCATCTTGGCGCTGCCTGGTATAATTTTTCAAAGTCATTCCCTCTTAAAGTCCTTAAAGTCGGTGATCAATTGCGTTTTTACAAGAATCCAAATGTGAATGGGAGTGGTGTGAATGGGAATGGTGTTATTATGTATATTTTTAATCATCATGGTTAATGTTTATTATTAAGTTTGGCACGAAAAATCTGATGTAATTATTGGACTTGATGTTGCTTCCATTTTCTTTTGTGACTGGTTTATATATAAACTTTCCTTTTTAGCGAAAAAACTTCCTTCCTATTTCTTCTCTTTGAATTCAAACTTTCCAATTTTAAAGAAATATTTCACTAATCTTTTTTTTTAAATTCTTCGCCTAAATAAAATCTGGAAATATAGATCGGTGTTTTCTCCCAAATTGTTGAATCAATTACCTTTGTATTACTACCATTTATAAGTGATTACCAAATGCAACGATTTACTTTACCTTTTGTCTTAATCAATTATGTTACTTATTAATTAGTTACCCTATATAATCTCTATTGCACTTTTAATGCAATTCTTTTATTTTTTAATTAAAAATTTCTAATGTACCAATATAAAAATGCCAACGTAAATTTTAAATTAGGTATTTTTCTTATCTGTACAAATAATTTAATGTCATCCCTTATCAAATCTTAATTTTAACTAATTTAAGTTTCTATGAAATTAATAATATTAATTTAGTTTAGAAATCACAAATAATATGTTATATATATTTTAATCGGACTCATCTTTGGATAAATTAAATCTATTTCAAATCAACAGTCAGATAACATATGTTTTTTTTACAACTTATTATTTAATCTTATATCTTTAATCAAAATAAAGTTTATCGTGACTTTAAAGTATTCAACAAATCTAAATGTATTTTAATTCTATTTGAAGAGTGCTTCAACGCACTCTCTAATATATTTTTTTTATTTTTTTGCAATGTGATGGGACCACCAATCACATAAAGTCTTCGAAAGATTGTGTTAAAGAAATAATATTTAACATTTTTTATTTTATTATAATCGTTTGCACATGACTATCATATATGTATTTTTAATATATTATTTTATAATGATTTTACTTATATATTATCCCATGAACAATATTGTAAAAAAAATACTGTTTAATTGCTTATATATGGTGAAACTTGACATACCCCAAACCAATGTTATACTTTCATTTAGTGCTACGAAGAGTGTTTAATTATTCATTAGTAATTTTTTATTATGTCATTAAGTGTAATTATCTTTTATGTTCAACTGTCATCTCTATATAACATTTACATATATAATCATCATCTCTAATCATCATCTCTGATTCATTTTATACTATAAATACTGTTATAATGTGTATGTACCATACCCATTTAAGTTATTAGAATACATAATAATATAATCTTTTATCTTTCAATATTATTGTAAAACAAATTATCTAAAAGATTCCGTGAATAGGCAAAAACCTAGTTACTAAGACATTTTCAGTTCAAGGGCCACTCATACTTCTTATTATAATCACTGCCCAAAAGAGACAAACACAAGACCCCTCCCCTACTTTTTTTTTTTTTTTTTTTGTCAAACCCCTCCCCCTACTCAAATAAGTGAAATCAATGAATTAAGCAACAATCATGTAGGCCTTTTTTTTTTTATCAACAATCATGTAGGTCTGAAATCAAAGAATATAACAGTATGGGCCTTTCTTCACTGAACCGTATGTTAGAAGCCTTGAGGACCTTTACCCATTGAAAACAGCAGATCACCCACACTAGATTTTATTTGCAATAATCATGATAATGCACAGGCCAACATATCATTATTTAAGATGATGTTGGCAACATATCATCAAACAGTCCAATACTTTATTTGTTTGAGCCAATCTCGCTGCCCGTATGACAAATTCAAAAATAATAAAGAAATTAAAGATGCAGAATCTTATAAGCCAGCAAATTAATTAATCTAAGAACAGAGCAGTTAGGGGCTATCGCATGCATTAATATCACAAATTTGTCCATGATTGTCCATCTCAGAAATTTATCAAATGAGCCCATCACGCATGCCAATTACATAACTCTTCCATTCCAAAGCTTTAAATCAGTGAAAAAAAATGAATAAACAACATAATATGTGTTTGGATTAGCGTTAAAAAATGATAAAATCACGTTTGTAACGTTACAAATAATTGCGTGGAGAGGTCCAAACTTGATATTAGCTCTTCTCAACGTTAAACTAAACATACAAATAAATTCCTCCTTAGAAATTCAAATACAACACATTCAGAAGGTACACAAAGTTCTCACTACTCATGAATAACAGGAATTTGTAAGTATAGTAACTAGTAATTAATTATTATACAAAAGCTAAAAAAGAACACGTACCGACCCTAACCAAAAGGGCCAACTATTAAGGCCCCAAAAAACCAATGCCTAATCATTTCTGGTCTGCCCCCTTGTTTTGGTTTAAAAGTTAAAACACATCGCATTATGTAGCCACAACATCTCAATTGCTGCATCATGATTATAGGCACATCACCTCAACAACCACAATGCAATTGCAACAAAAATTTTATCCTCCACTCTTCCCCTCCAAAACCATTCATCCAAATTTTAACATATTAGAGTGGGAAAATGAAAGCTTAGCTTCCTCTCTTTTCTTTATGTTTGCAAGTGTGATTCTTTTTCATGACTTACAAAGTTGTTCACTTTTACTCTTCAACCCTTCCCTTCTATTACAGAAACTATAATTTAAAACCTTTCTTACACCTAATTAATTGCCACACTCACTTTAACATCATCATCGTCTCTCACACCAATATATACAACTTAACCCAACCAACACCTCCACGATCGCCGCCTCAGCCTTCTCCAAGTCAGAGTAATGCAGCGTCTGCAGCAACAGCGCCGTTGGCTTCATCTCAAACCTCGTCTTCTCCTGATGCCTCTCCGCCTGCCACCGCATGGTATCATGCGCCACCGGCGACAGCCACTCCATCAGCTCCTCCACCGCATCCCGCCACCCATCCGCCAGCAACTGTCCATCACCTCCCTTCTCTTCCTTCACCCACCGCCCCCTCAGCTTCGCCCTCAATTTCCCCCTCAGCCTCGCAGGCAACATCTCATACAAAGCCTCCCGCGCGTCCTCCCCAACCGTTGCAGGCGCGTGAAGACACCTCTCCGCAAACAGAATCACATTCGCATACCTCACCGAAAGCCCCGCACCTCCAACCGTCGACGGAGGCGCCAGCCTCAAAACCTTATCATAATTACTACTTATTTTCTCAATTTCACCCGTTTTCGCTGCCTTAGGAACGGGAATGTTAGGGAATCGAATCACACCAGTTTTTGTGGCTTTAGGAAGGGGACCTGACTTCGTCACGCGCGATGATTCTTCATAGAGAAAGCGATTCGTCTGATATAACTCACGGTATTCCAAGAGGCAACAATGATCGAAGCCAGAGAAAATGTAGTTCTTATTGTTCTTGCAATAAGGTCCAAAAACGGAACAGATTCTGGCGTAAATAATGCAAATAAGCCTAGCCATGATTCCAACCGTTTTGTCAAATGTCTGTTCCCATAACGACGCTTCTTTGTAATGCTGCACTTGCTTTCTCTGATACGCTATCTTCTCGTTGAAATACTCAACGTTCGGTTTCAAGGAATGGTTGTTGTTGTTGTTGTTGTTATTGGTGGTTATTCCCATTGCTAGACGTTGTTGTCTTTTCTTCTCCGCAGCTTCCATCTCTGCCATGGTTTCCATGGCGGCGTGGAGGCTGGCGGTGGCGGAGACTAGCTTCTCCGTTTTATCGATGATCTTATGCGCGCTTCTGGTGCCGTACTGGAGCTTCCTGAGATCGATGATTCCGAGCTTTAGATCGGCATAGACGAGGTCGAATCGCGCGAGGCCTAAATCGGAGCACTTCCGGCCGAGGCGGGAGACGGAGGCGGCGGCGGAGTCGAGCTCCTCGAGGCGTTCCGCGGCGGCGAGGTTGAGGAGGAAGCATTCTTGGTGAGAATTCAAGTATGCGACGCCTTTGGATTTGATGACCTCGTGACGGAGCTTGGTGATCTCTTCATCGGAGAGGGAGTTGTAGAGGGAGACGAGGCGGGACAGGGTCTTGCCGGCGTCGAAGGCGAGGATCCCGAGGATATCTGCCGCCGGCATCGACTTGTGACGCCGTGACATGGTGGCAACGACCATGACCATGGGAGTTAGTTGGAATACCGTTGATTACTTTTACTTGCTAAATTTTGCTTGATCTTTTATATATATTTCTTTTCTTTCTTTGGTGGTGTTTGTATGACTGTTGACTGTCGCAGAATTGGATATGGATGTTGTTGGTGTTATTTTGAAGGTTGAGAAAATGTTGGAAGATAAGGTTTGTGTAGAAAGAAGGGGTATATTTATAGGGTGGTGGTGCAGGTGGAGTAGTATATTGCCAAGGATGGAATGTTTTGAGAATTCCTCAGGAGGACGCGTTTGGACAGTAGGGATTCATTGGCTAATCAATACACCGATTTGGATACATATAATTAATTAATTGTTCAACGACACTTCAGGCTTCATTATTGATTGATTTTTTTTTAATTTAATATATATGTGTGTATTCTTTTAAAATAACATCTATTTAGTAGTACTATAAGGTAAGTCAATTAATCTATTTTATTAAAAATATAACATATTTAATACTATTATCAATATATTCAATGATATAATTCTTAATAAAAAAATTATTTATTAATTTTTTTAACAAATATCCTCTGAACATTGGTTAATAAAATCCTTTTAGAAAGTACATTGTCAATAGAGTCTAAAAAATCTTGAAAGTCTAATTAATAAATAATGAATTTTCATTAGAAATTATAGTATTTGATATATACTATTAAATATTACATATTTTAATAAAATTTTCCCTTTTAATGTAATAATTTATTAATCAATTATATTAGAGTGCTAGTTAGCATTTGTGTAAAAGAATATTTTTTTTAATCACATGTATCTTCCACGAAAGACATTCATAAGTATGTACCACTACCACTTGAACCAACATATTTGTGTAAAAGAATATGATGCTTATTACCTTCGTTCCTATTTAACTGTCCACTTTGACTAAAACACACATATTAAGGAATGCAATTATTACTCTCGTTTTCATGGAAATAAATTTTAAATTTTCCATTTTACCCTTTTATCTTTTTTACTATTATTGGCTCTCATTAGTTTTTATTAGTTGACCATTTATTAATATAGGGGTAAAATGAAGAAAAGTGTATTTATTAGTGCATTGGGTTTGTAAGTGGACAGTTAAATAAAAAAAATTCTTTAAAAAAAACAGTTAAATAGAAACCGAAGTAGTATATTTTAAATCCATGTTTTATGATTTGATTGTGCTTGCTGCCGCCGAATGAGAGGATATAATAAGACAGTTGTTTCCTCTACCTAAGTCTATTCATCTGCGCGTCGTACAAATTCTATCCCTATTATTTTTGTTATTTTTCCTTTTTTTTATTGAATTGCGTAGGGAGATGGTAATTGAAAAAGAGTTTGATCTCTTTATTTATTTTTTAATCTGTGGAATGATAAGATTATGTACACATTACAGATAGTGAAGCTATACGCGTCAATTAACTTGAATAATTAATTTATATGTTAATGTTATAGTCACGTAAAAAGAACAAGTCATATATATATATATATATGTGTGTGTGAGAGAGAGAGAGAGAATGGAAAGTTGAATTAATGTAATGGTTAATTTTTTTAATGAAAGATGGGTGGAAATATCCTTACTCTAAAAAAAAATTGTGAGTTGAATCCAAATCGAACCTAACCGAGTAGGAATGAGTCGATTCGGGTTGGGACATATCAAGCAAGCAAGCAAGCAACACAAAACAGACGAAGAGGAAAGTAAAAATTACAGAGGAAAGAGCAGGATTTATAGATCAAACAACAGAACTATGAAGCAGGAAGATCAAGCAACAGGGGATGATCGAGCAACAGAGAAATGCAAGCAAACGTCGACGAGCTGGGGATGAGCAGAAGACGATGGCGAGTGGATGGACAAAGACGACAACGCGAGAGCGGCGACCAGGAGATACGACGACGAGAGGGAACCTGAACGACGGTGAAACTTCTATGGTGGTGTTGCCACTGTGAGGGGGTGCCAGGGTGGGGGAGGCCACTGTGCTAGGGCTCATTTTTGTTCTTTCTGAGGCAAGGGCTTAAGACAATGTTACTTGATATATTTGTTCTGTCTCTCATTCGTGCAAAGGGAAAGGAAAGAAATTAGGAAAGTAGGGAAAAAAGCATAATAGTTTCTTCATTTTCAACACCTCGAGTCGGGTCTGGTTTCACGGGTGCGTAAACACCTAACCCGTTGCTCGATCTGTCTTCCTTTTTCTATTTTTTCGGGCCGGGTCTATCCGAGAACTCGACCAAACCAAACCCAACAAGTTGGGTCGGGTAGAACCTGTCGGGTTCATCGGGTTTGCAAAACCCATGAACACCCTAATAATTTCATGAAAGAACAAATTAGTACAACTACACTTATACAAGAATACATGTCTATAAATGATGAAACACATACACACACATAAGAAAACTTGTATTGTGTGTTCTAACAAAGGGGCATTCAAGTACATTCCAATTTGATATTCCAAGTATCCGAAGAAGCTGTGAATTTATAAACGAGTAAACTCTCACATTGTTCCCTCACTTTTTTCGCGTCATGCAAATTTGCCTCTTACTTAAATAAATAGTTGTTAGTCCCTAACTTAGTTCTCCATCATGCAATTTAGTCCAAAACCAATAACTCCATTAGTTAGGAGCTGACTGTGACATGTCACGTTAAATGACATGCCAGCTTATAAATGACGCCGTTTTTTGCAAATCAATGGTTGGTCGTCTAGGCATCTCGACTGGCCTTCCAGCTTATAAACGAAGTTGTTTTTGCAACCCGGCCAACTGATCTTCTACCCATCTCGACTGCCTTCCAAAAACCTGATTGGATGGCCATCCAAGCATCTCGGCTGACCTTCTCCAACAACCCGATCGACTGACCTTCCAGGAATCTCGACTGCCCTTTCAGAAACCCGATCGAGCTGACCATCCATGCATCTCAGCTGACTGTCCAACAATAACTCGGTTTGCTGACCTTCCAGCCATCTCGGTTGGCCTTCCAGCAACCCGACCGATTGGCCTACCAACAATCCGGAAGGCCGGTCGACGTCGTATATAAGTTGACATGTCACTGTCAGCTCCTAACAGGAGGCGTTATTGGTTGTTGACTAAATTACAAGACGGAGAACTAAGTTAGAGACTAACAAAACTATTTATTTAAGTCGGGGACCAATTTGCATGACGCGAAAGAAGTGAGGGACCAATGTGAGGGTTTACTCATTTACAAACTATACGAAATAGGGCAATGAAATGTTTAGGCTCTCTTTGGTTTGTGTTCATTTCTCGTTTTCTGAAATTTTACAAAGGATAAACTGGAAATGCTGGAAACCGGAAACAACTGTTTCTAGCATTTTCTGTTTATCCTTTGTAAAATTTCAAAAATCAGGAAATGGAATAAAAATAGAAAATAAAAAATGATAATCGAAAATGAAAATGCAAACCAAACAATCCCTTATAATTGCTTGCAGCGTAACTAGAAACTTTTATTTATAGATGAAAACGGGCCTGTTTGGTTTACATTTCCATTTCCTGTTTCCATTTCTTCTTTTCATTTCATTTCCTCTTTTCTGAAATTTTACAAAGGAAAAACTGGAAATGTTTGAAACAAATGTTTGTTTTCAGTATTTCCAGTTTTTTCTTTGTAAAATTCCAAAAGATATGAAATAGGAAATGAAAATATAAATCAAGCATACCCATAACAATTGGTAACGCAACGACAACTTTGTAACAAGGGCCCAAACGCAAAATCAATAGTTAAACTGTAAAAAACTCCTTATGAGTTCATCCATGTGCACGGTGTACTGTTATGTTAGGGCATTTAATTAAGTTACTCTAGAGAATAAACAATATTAATACTATTGATTTAACAATTAATAGTTGAGATTATGATAAAAATTAATATGTGCACATATATAGTGATTGAGGAGGAATAAAAATACGTTAACATTAATTACATCATTACACAACCTTTAAATTAATAATTGAATTCTAAAATTTATGATTGGATTGAAATTTATTATCAAAATAATTTTTATTTAATTTAAAATATTTTTTAGATAAATAAAGATAAATTTTTAAGGATTAAACATAATTATTTATTATTTAGTCAATTATTATTAATTTTTTATAATATAATACATATAAAAAGGTCCTTTATATTAATCTATAATCTAATATATATTGATTTATAAGGATTTTATGTTATTTTATTATTTAAAAATATATATTTAATTATTATTGGTTTGATCACGGTTCAACCATGTTCATGGTTGAACCAATGGAATGTGAACTCATGCTTTCAATGGTTCAATTATCGGTCCAATCTTAAAAGCAATGAATGCAACAAAATTCAACTGCTATTTTTTAGTGAAAATATAATATTATGACGATTTTTAATGAATATTTTAAGAACAATTATTAAGTAATTAAAAATAGAAAACATTTATTGAATTAGTTATCCTAAAAACATTAATTAAGAAATCAATAAATACAATGATTTTATTGAAAGTCATCCCATTTATTGCATCTATAATATTAAATATTATACATTCCAATAAAATATTTTTATTTTAATTTTCTAAACTAGTGAATATAAAAAAATCTAAACTAGTGTCTTTTTTATCTTTAGTGCAATTGATAAAATTTCCCTCATTAAAAATTGTAACTAGTTAGTGTCATTTGGTTTATTCTTTGAAGGCTTCTAAGAAGCTAGTGTATATATATATATATATATATATATATATATATATATATATATATATATATATATTCCTCCTTCTTATAAAAGTGTCTCATCTCATGATGTGATTTTTTATTGATAAAATAAAATAAAATAAAATAAACTGCCTTGTTAAATTACTTCATTTCTTAATATTTGTTTGCTTTTTAAAATTAGCAACACATATATTAATAAATGTAATACATTCTTTTGATTTTAAACAAGTGTTTTAATGTGACACCAATTAAAGAATCAACAAATAGAATTTTTTTATTAAAAATCATAATATTAATTAATTACATTTATAATATATAAATTAAGTATTCCATATTTCAATAATATATAATTCTCTATTTTTAATTATTAGCCGGCTTGTGCCCCTAAGCCTCCACTTAATTCTTAAAATTATTTTAAAATTTCCTTATTATACCATTTATTTATTCTGCATCTATCTCTTTTTTTTTTATTTTTTTTATTAATTCTTCTCCCATTTATTTCTCCAAAGTCCCTTCATAATTAGGTGAGCATAATTGAGAAAAGTATACTTAATATTATCATATATATATATATATATATACTTTCACTATGCCAAAAAAGGCCTTAGAGGGCGCTCCCGTGCAGCCTTAAAGGGCGCTCTCGTGCGTACTAATAGAATCTGCTCTTGTTTGGTCAATAAAACGAGGACGCTCATTGGAGCGCCCTGACAGAAGCAAAAAGAAGGCGCTCCCGTGCAACCTTAAAGGGCGCACAATGGAGCGCCCTCCATAAGCACAGAACGTACTTATGGAGGGCGCTCCAAGGAAGCGCCCTGGTTCTTTAAAACAAGGGCGCTCCATGGAGCGCCCTCCTTTCGTTTTTTTTTTTCAATTTTTGTTTTACAACAAGGGCGCTCCAAGGAGCGCCCTCTTTTTTTTTTTCAATTTTTTGTTTTTTAATCTACTTTAACCTGCATATTAATTTTAGTCTGATCTCAATGGCTTAATAAAAAATCATGCATATTAATTCCTTAAAATTCAAACACTTAGTCATACTATGAACAACACTTAGTAAACAACATACATATCTACTTGAAATAAGAATTCAAACTTGTCATAATATGAATAGTTTCCTATCCAAGATATAAGTGGTGAAAGTATGAAGTACCTATATAACTATATAGAAATAACCAAAACACATGACATCTCACAAGAATCAACTCAGTTGGTAAATAAACATGCATCTCATATATATGCTTAACAACTATAAGTCTTCTAAACTAAAAAAAAAAATTGGCATAGTTTACTCTGTTTATTCAACATTTCCCAATTTATCAAACAGCTGTACAAAACCATACCAGCAGCCAGAATTCATAAGTCAAATAGTGATAACCAATCAGGAATTTATAATGAAAAGGTGCACAAACGACAAACAGGCCTCTTCTCCAAGTTGCAAAAAGAATAGTGATCATATCTACTCTGCTGAACCCGTCAGTTAAGTCATTAATATACAACTTTGTTCAACATTTTAACAATATGTATATGTTTACTTACCCACATATAATGTACAAAATCAATTACAAATAACTGGTAATTACATGGTTTGCCCATTCTTCCCGAACCTCATCAAGCTGCTTCGTTGTGTAGGTTGAGCTTCGGAACTGAGCAAAGTACTGTAAAAGCCAAAAATTGATTTGATTATATGAACTAGTGAATGGGGTTCAAAAAAGTAAATTGCTATCACAAGTCATAATTACCTCTTTAGGTATTGTGAGTCTGTTTTGATCCGTGATCTCCTTCATATAACGCATTACGAAGAGCCCACAATCGTCATTGTTTGTTTGGGAAGGACACTACAAGTATAATTAATTTAAAAGTAAGTGATGCTTACGCGCTCAATAATGAACAAACAAAATGTCTAGAAGAGATTAATATTACCTTAATGCGGTACCATATGAGATCAGGTATAATCATATTCTGTGCTTCTGGGAATCCACCCAACTTTCTATATTCTTTAAAAGATCTAAAGCAATATAACAAGTAAATTGTATAAGAGCTCTTAATTATGTAAGTGTAATGGTAAATCAAAGGATACTTACTTAATAATCATATTCTTCATGGGATTATAATGTTCAGGCAGATTATGCAAAGAGTCCAAAAAGTAAACCTTGCCAAAATCACTAAGACTCAATGCAACAAGAACCCAATGTCGCCTACAACCACAATTTAATTTATGTCAACTAAATGGTTTTTAAAAAACAAGAATATTGAGACATAAACATATACTACACATACCCGTCATGATTGTATGGAAGCAGGAACAATTTGTCTTGGCCACGTCTATTGTACAACACCTCTCCCACCAACTTACTTTGATCGGTGTTCACATTGAATGTTGTGGTGTGTTGTGGAGAGATAAAAACATATCGATCCGTACGGGAAGATGGTGCTAAGGCTGAATGATATAAATGACTAACTACATGGTTCATGGCAAATTTTATAAACATTTCCACTCCTTCCTCATACTCATGTGTCAGACGGTTTACAAACATCCAAGAACGATCCATATTCTATCAACATAACATGAAATCATTAATAATTAACTCGAAAAGTATATATGACATTCTTTAGATATAATGACTAACTACATGCCTAATTAACACCTATAACATACTAAATTGTATATTATGTCAGTCAATTTATACAATTTCTTCTTAAACAGGAAACTAAGATTAATTCATGTACATACACATAACCAAATAATTATACTTGACAGAAAAAGGATAAAATGATAAAGGATATACTTGATTAAAGTCAGTCACCAATATGCAGTGTTGAATTATAACCAGCTAGGAAACAATACTTTTTAAAAAAAAGACATGTCAAAATATATACTCGTACTAAAAATTAGTAGTCCTAAAAATTTGAGCAACATTTCATCTAATTTTTTAATATTCCCATAATTAAGGAAAAACAATTTTAACTCTAAACCACCAGCTACCAATCCAAAAGAGATCAATATGAGTAATATATATATATATATATATATATAACATTACTAACAACCAACAACAATTTCCTACAAAATGCAGATAGTAAAACAGTGGGTGCACAAGCAAAAATAAAAGCAAATAGAAAAAAAAAGATTAGGGTAGGGTTTCCCTTACCCTTATGGTCGCGCGCGAGATGGAAAATGTGGGGAAGAGGGGGGCACCGCAAGTACAGTAGGAAAAGTTAAAATGGAGCTTGAGGAGGAATGGAAGCTTTGAGGAGGGTGAGGGAAGCTTGAGGGGGGCGCCGGAATGCTCACGGTGGTGACTCCCTGGAATGCTCACCGCCGAATGCTCACCGCGGTGAAGGACGAACTCACGGTGGTGACGAACAACGGCTCACGGTGAACGGAATGCTTACGGTGAGGAAAGAATGACGGTCGTGTAAGCTTGATGAGTGAACGGAGAAGAGAAAAGGGTTTAGAGAGAGAGAATGGAAGGGTTTAGAGAGAAAGAGAGAGACGCGGGTGAGAACGAAATGAGAAATATTCTGCGGGAAAAATGAATTTAATGAGAATAGAGGGCGCTCCAATAGAGCGCCCTGGAAAAGTATGTAGAAAATGAAAAGAGGGCGCTCCCAGGGAGTGCCCTGGAAAATTTATCAGAAAAATAAAGGAGCCCTCTATTGCAGGGAAAAAAATTAAAATAAAATAAAAAATTCCACCAGAAATGAGGGCGCTCCCAGGGAGCGCCCTGTAAAAATAAATAAAAAATAAAGAAGGGCGCTCCCTGGAGCGCCCTCTATTTAAGGGGAAAAAAAATAAATTTCCACTAGAAACATAAAAAATAAAGGAGCGCCCTCTATTGCAGAGAAATAAAAAAATACCATGGGAACGAGGGCGCGCAGATGAAGCGCCTTGTATTTTACCTATAAGGGCGCTCCCGCCCAAATTTTGGAGCGCCCTGATTTTAAAACGATCATTTCAAACGCTAGCTAACACGGGAGCGCCCTAAAGATAATGCTCTAATATCCTAAAATTGGCGTAGTGTTCGAAAACGATGGAAAAATAGGAAAGAGATTTTTTGTCTTCAAGGAAACAAGAGTAAGAACGAAATACGTTTTAGGGTTAAATATATTTTTAGTCGGACCCGAATTTGATTTTAGTCCCTAAATTTTGAAAACATTGGTTAATTTGGATCCCTCATGTTCTGAAATCACATAACTTCAGTCTCTCCCCCTAATACCGTTAACTTTAATTTAATGCTAATGTGACAAACAAATTTCTGTTTCAGTTTATACAATCAGTTTCATGAACAAAGGGAAAAAGACCAACAAAACTGAATGAATGAGCTAAGGTGTAATTCAATTGTCACATCATGGTCATTGAATATAACTAGATAAGCTGACATAGAAATATTTTTCCCACGCCTACGTCAAAAGTTAACTGTGTAAAGGAAGGGATTAAAGTTAAGTGGTTTCAGAAAATGAGGGACTCAAACCAACGCTTTTAAAGTTTATGGACTAAAACCAATTCGAGTCAAATTTCAGTAACTAAAAACATATTTAACCATTTAATATATTAAATATTATATTTTTAATAAATACATTTTTTATTTGAATTTTTTAATCAATCCTCTTAGAAAGTCCTAATATTTTATTTTTTATTTTCCCGGGAAAAAAGAATTCCGTTAGTAGCGTGTGAACACCAGTGGTTTCCTGGCCTTGAGATATATATAATTTGTTTAATTTGTCCGTAATCATTGAATCAAACAAACAAATAATATTAAAAACTACGAATTTCTTAATATCTGGCTTTCCGTATGTAATTTGCTTGATGGCTCAGCAACGAATCTACAAGGAAAGCTTCACTGATCACTAGTGTCCCATGAAAGAGTAGTAGCGCTAGTCTTGTATCGTACTACGAACAGTAATGAGAACACGATGGGATTTGACTACCCCACTTGCGATTTAATTTATAGAGGGTCTAATCTTCATTTGAGTATATATAGCACACGTAAGCACTCTATCATCTTCCTTTTGGTGTTTTCTGTTATTGGTTTCCTTTTCATTACTCTTAGTCATGAAAGAGTGATCTAATCAAAGACCGTGTGGACTTAAATCCTGTTTAGATTCAGATCGTCATCGAGTATCAGTTAGGGATCGATTGAGACATGAACTTAAATTATGGTCCAAATAATATTCTTGTGAATTTTATGATATCAGTAAATAAAAATAGTACCATTTTTTCATACAAACATTTTTAGGGTGTGTTCAAGAATTTAAAAAAAAAATAAAGGGCTAGGAGAAAAAAAGGAGGGGTGGAAGGGAGAAGACGACTTTGTAAACCATACGAAGAAAAAACCATAATCACATAGATACAAATATATAAGGGAATGATTTTCACTAAACCTTCCCATTTTCTCCCTTCTTTTTTCCCCTTGCAAATATATACTAAGAGTGTTTTTGTTGGAATGGAACTATTAGGGAAATGGAAGGAGAAAAAAAATGAGAGAATGACTTTATAAGTCATATAAGAGCAAAACCATGCACACTTATAAATACAAGAGAAAGGCTTTTCATAAGCCTTTTACTTCCCTCTATTTCCCTCCATTAATTTTTCCACTTATAAACACATTTTAAGGACATGTTTGGTGACTATGATAAGAGGGACAGAATATGATAAGTAATTCTATCCTATCTTAATCCAATGTTCATTGAACGACCAATAGGATTATCTTATCTTGTTAGTCTACTGTAAGTTTTATCATGAGGCAGTTGGGTTAGAAATGAGTAGGATATACGATAACACTTTTTTTTCTCTTTTCACTCTCACATGTAACCCTCCACCATTACCACCTAGGGATGTAAACGAGGTAGGGTGGGGCTAGTCGTATCCATACCCGCTAAAATAAACAGGTACCTATGCGGGTATCGGGTATATATCCATGAGTATCTATTAATGTTTAAGAATTTAAATTTTATAAAAAGAAAGAGAGAAAATGTTATATAATATATTATAATATCATATTGGGATGGTTCAACTTACACCCGTGTAAGTTACACCAAGTATTACACTGCTGAATAATTTTTTAGTGGATCATTGTATTAAGAAACCCACCGTTGGATTGAAAGTTACTATCATATAGATCATACATATAAAATTTTATATTAATCCGAAATTATTTGATATGTCATTGAGATGCTTCAAGATTAACGTTATATATACATTTGAAATATATGATAAACCAAACTATTTGATTATCAAGTTACTAATATCAAAATTTTACGAAATTTGACACATATAATCATGATGATGGATAAACATAATTCAACGGTTGGATTATTAAAAAACATATTCGATTTGTAATTATCAGCGGTGTAATACTTGGTGTAACTTACACTGGTGTAAGTTGAACCCTTCTCTTATATATATAAATTATCATTATATAATACCATTACGTGTTAATATATATATATATATATTAAAAATATTATTATAAAATAAGTTATAACTCATCAAAAAATAATAAAAATCCTAATAATCTAATATATTTAATAGAAAATATATATTTTAATGAGTATGGGGTACCAATTGCAGGTATATGCGCGAGTATCTATGGGTACGGATTTTTTTACCATTCATATAATCTTATTACCACCACCACTAGACACCTTCCACCATCGCCACCACCGCCATACACCTGTCTTTACTATCGGAACAATCCATTATCGTGGTTTCCAGGAACCCTCCACCCCAGTCACTGCCTCAACACCCTCCACTGTTTTTACCATATATCCAACACACCAATGCCAACGCATGACAATTGACAACTTCCACCAATGTTGGTACTTGGTACCCTCCACTACTACTCGTCTATCTTCATATATTGTCGCTGCTTGACACCCTCTACCGCTACCATCTCCTCCTGACACCCTCGAAAATTGTCACCTTCCATCATGACCGCCCAACACCATCCATATATATACCTTCAAATTGCTACCACTGTACAACACCTTTCATTGCCACCACAGCCCAACACTCTCCATCACCACCTCCTTCCAACTTCCCAAGGCTGACGTGAGGGTAAGGTCATTAAAACACACATTTTAGCCATCTTTTTTCACAAGGCATGAATTTTTATTTAAATGTTAAACATCTATCTATATATATATATAAAGTAATGAACAAGGGTTAGATGTGTAAATTCAACTTTCCCGCCTAAATGGGGTTAAAAAGTAACCAACCATTCACCATTAATGAGTCTCAAAATATGGAGAGAGAGTAAGACAATTGAAATTCAAAAATTTCATTGATTGAAGGGTCACTCATTCTCTTTCTTATATTTGAACCATTTTCCAATACTGAGTAAACTTAAGACCTCTGAGTCTCTCTCCATTACTAAATGCCTGAGCTGACCGCATTCTGAAAACATTTCATTTCCTCTCTTGACACTCTTTCCTCTCTCATTCAGAAAACGTTTCACTCCTCCCTTCCTCTCGCCCTCTCGCCATTTTTCTTCCATAACCGCAAGCTTTTATACCTTTCTGCTCCGTTATTCTTCACGGAATTGTGAAGTCAAAATCTCCCATTTATCATCATTTTTAGTCCTTTCCGTTTCTTGAGAAAAAGAAGCACTGTTTTCGTTGAACCCTAAAGCTTCAATTTTGAAGAAATCATTTCTGCTGCGTGAAGAAATCATTTCTGCTGCGTGAAGATAGAGGGAGGCGATAGCTTTACAGATTGTTCTAATGTTTTATATTTCCGTTGTTCAGCCTTTTGAAGCGCACTAATCCTTTTCTGTTCGATTTAGGGTTGGAATATCTTAGAGCTCCCAAAGATTTGAAGATTCTAGAAAGTCCTTGGTGAAGGTAATGGGTGAAATTTCATTTACATCTATCCTACTGAAATACTGATTTGCATGTATAAAAACCCTAACTTTATCATCTCCCTGTTTTGCATTTGCATGTGAGTACGCCCAGTCAGAGGACCTTGCTGAAGCGAAGTTCATCTCTAAATCGATGCCAAAGTTTCCTTCTGTTCTGAGTACGATTTTTTATTTCGAAGTATATATGTTCTGAGTTTGATTGCTTTTTGCTATCTGTTTGGTTTTTGCTATCAGACCAAAATTAATCATTTTTTTCTAAGTAGATAAACTCTTCTGTTGTGCCTTTTTGTAAATTTGATTCTGAAAACTAAATATAGAAAAACTCTTCTGTTGAGCCTTTTTGTATATTTGAAGTCTTTTAAACAGTCATATGGTCATTCTAATTTGTTTTTTGTTTTGATTTTTTCTTTGATTATATGAATCGAAAGTGTGTAAAGGGTGATAATGTAAGATTCTTTAAAAAAAGTGTGTCCTAATTATAATGATAGATTTGACTATTTGGTTTGATTTAGTCATGTTTAAATCATTGTTTCTAACGCAAATTTGAATTTGAATTAAAAGTTATTATCTATTTTGATTGAGTAGAATCATACCAAAATTAGAATCTCCTAATTTGATTGCTTTTTGCTATATGTTTAAAAGTTATTATCTAATTGTATTATTGACTGTCTTGGTTTTAATTGTTTTGATAATCCACATATTAGGGTGTATTACGGTTGCCTATGTTTCCTTTTTCTTTTTCCTATTCTAATTCTAATGATAACATTTTTATAAAAAAATCTGCATTTTATTTGTAATGGTATCTTTTTAATTTTGATTTTTACTTTGATGATAATTACCCAAAATGTGGTTAAAGTATGATGGTATAAGTTCCTTAAAAAAATGAGACAACTTATTTATGATGGTATCTTTTTAGATTTGATTTTTTGTTTGATTATATGAATTCGAAAGTGTGTAAAGGGTCATAATGTAAAGATTCTATAAAAAATTTGCATCCTGATTATAATGATATATTTGACTATTTGATTTGGTTTTTGCATATTTTAATCATTGTTTCTATTACAAATTTCAGAACGAAAACAGGATAATTATCTGTTTGGATTGAGTAGAATCAGACCAAAATTAGAATCTCCTAATTTGATTGCTTTTTGCTATTTGTTTGGTTTTTGCTATCTGACCAAAATTAATCATTTTTTAAGGCCATGTTTGCTTTTTCTTTGCTTGAAATTTAAGGTGGTTGTGGAAATGTTAAGGGCTATATACCTCGTTCTCCTTTTTCTAATTTGTGTTTTGTCATTGTATGTTGAAATAATTTGGTATGCTTCTCCGAGGAGCATCCATGTAATGGATCCAATATATGCATGTTCAATTGTTTTTTAATTAAAAATTATTATCTGTTTGGATTGAGTAGAATCAGACCAAAATTATAATGTAGAAAGTTATTGTGGTGTAGTTTTTATAGCTAGAGATTTCTGGTCTTGGGTCAATTTGATATTGAGATTCCTTTGGTTGGTGAATTTTCTCCTTCATTTCCTTAAATTTGCACGCTCCTCCTAAATATATTTAAAAAATGGCTTAGTGGCTTTGCAGAGTTTTTATTTGGGTTTAGTGACATGAATAGGTTATAGCTGTACACATACTTTGAAAAATTTAGAAAAGAGAAGAAAAAATAGATTGAAGGGATGGGCATTAGTTTTTCTGAAACGAGGTGGGCACTACGAACTCTTCAGGGTAAGGCAGCATCATTGACTGTAGGTATGGACTGACTATTGGGCTTCTTGCAGCTACTGGCCTACAACTGTTTTATTGAGAAAACAGATTCAATATCAATACACTCATGGAATAGAATAGTCATGGACATACATGAGGGTTGACTTAGAATGTTTAGTTGAGATTACAAAGCTATGTGAAGCTGGGAAGATGAAGAGACATGCGGATAAAACGTTTCCCATAGCACAAGTAAAAGAGGCTCATGAGGCGAAAGACAAAGAAGCTCTTTCCATGCAAAATGGTGCTGGAACTTGATTGACGCCCTTAAGCTCAAGCTCATCAGGGAGTTGCTCAAGGTAGAAATTTTGTTTCTTATTTTTGCTTTCCTCTTCAATGGATTATTCCGCATTTAATTGAGAAATAATGGATAGTGTTTTTTCTGGGTTTTCATTGTATGATAGAAAGTGGAACGTTTTGTAAATTTTAATTCATTCACCTAGCATCAAGCATAATTTTCATTATGGAAAATTGGTTGTGAATTGTGATTAATCTTATCATGTTTATTATTGTGCCTAATTTCTTCCGTTTTTTAATGCATGTGTTCTATAATGGAAATGGGAATAGAAGCTAACTACTGAATATCATATTTTTAAGGGCGGTGACGGTTTTGTGTTCAATTTTTTTTTCTTTCATCATGTTCTTCGTTTCGCTGTGTTTTTTTTTTTTTTTGCTAATTTAGTCTATTTTTTCACCAGTGTTGTATTGTGCATTTTGGGAATAGACATTAATTAACTACTAAAATAATGTTCTATTTCGGTAAGGTGGTTTTATCTCTGTAAATAATGTTTAAATGTTTTTCGAGATGATGTTCACAATTTCTGTTCTTTTACATCAGTGTTCAAGGTATGATATTACGGTTTGATTTAATTTTTTTCTTTTTTGTTTAGGTATGGTAGGGAATAGGGTCATCTCATTGAATTTTTCCATTTTGCAATAAAGCTGTATTTTTTCTTTGCATATATTTCTTTGTTATGCTATATATGTGTGCATTTATTGGATTATCATGATTCTGTATACAAAATCACTGATTTACGATTATTTCCTTTTCCTGCCCATGTTGTGTTCCTCTTGAGATTGAAGTTTTCCTCTAAACTTCCCTCTCTATTCCTGCCCATGTTGTATACAAAATCACTGATTTACGATTATTTCTTTGTTTTCTTCTTCTTTTGTATCAATTTAGTCCATTGATTTGGGAAATCAATGGGCTAAAAGCAATAGTAATTCTGACCCCAAATTAAAATCAAAGACTACCCCTGCCCTCCGTGGATCTTATTAGTTTTTGAAAAATATATACGATCAATTATTTTGGAGTATCAATTCATATTTCGCAATATCAAGAATATTGATTACTCATATTTCTCAGATTTGGCTAATAATAGAAGTAGCAGTGTATATATTTATCAATATTTGCAATAGGTAGTTGTATATTAGTCACTTGATTCTTTAGTTTTAAATTTAATGATTGATTGTTTAGTTTCAAATAGGCAACATTTTGTTTTCCATTTTCCACTTAATTCTTTATGGAAAGAAGCTTATATTTATTTTCTTTGCAATAGGTATTTGTATCAGTATTTGCAATAGGTAGTTGTATATTTAGTCACTTGATTCTTTAGTTTTAATGATTCATTCTTTCATTTCATATAGGCAAAACTTTGTTTTGTTATGCATGTTCCTCTTGAGATTGAAGATTTCATCTAAACTTCCCTCTCCATTGCTGCCGCAGGTGAAAGACTACTGATTTGGGCATTTCGTTTTTTACAAAGGAGTTTTCTTATTGCCGTTATACGTCTTTGGGTAAGGGGCTAAAGATTATTTGGCTTTTGTTGCGCTTTATTTTCAAATATTGAAGACATTTCTGTTTGATTCATAATCATGTTATGTTTTTCAAATTGTTTTTTAAAAAGGAAAAAAATTCTGTTTTGCATTTTCCTTCGATTTTTTTGTCAATTATTTGCAATTCTGTTTTGCCTTAACATATTCTGTTTTGGATTTTGGTGCCACAATATATGAAAAATAAGTCATTGATAGGTAGTTGAAGTTACTATATAGTTGAAGTGATTGAATTGTCCAGTGATGGTTCTTTGATTGATAGAATGAGGCCAAAAACGCCTTTCATTCTACAAAGAATGCATGTGTTGCAATGAATCTATAATTTTTCTATTTAATTTTCCCTGATATCTACTTTACATCTTTGGTTTCCTTTTTTAAATTTCTTTAGGACACAAAGCATCTTGCAAAAGTAAAAAGGTGAGTTTTTTATCTACTATATTGGGTAAATTTGATTTCTAATCATCATCATAACAATAGATTCTTTACATCCCATATTTTTTTTTATTATTTTCCATACCCTTACTGCATCTTTTCTATTTTATTTTTTTTAATTTAATTTCAAGCAATCCGCAATCTGTTAGAATATTTTCTTTGACTAAATAGTGTATATATTAATTGTTTACTTTTTTTGAACCATATAGCAAAGTCCTTTCTTTTTTTTTTTGAAAAATTTAACAAAAGGTAAAACAGAAACATTCTAAAAGATGGAGAGCAGCGATAAAGGAATTGGTAGCAAGAGAGATTGCAAAGTAAGAATATTTTCACTTCTTTATTCCTTTTTTATTTGATTAATGGAATAAAACCCAAAGATCCTTTCAATCTATAAAAAAATGTAATTTTGTCTTGAATCTATAATTTTTTTGCTAATTAATTTGCGTTAATATCTACTTGATATCTATGGTTTTTTTTTTCTTCGAATTCTTATTCTTATATAACACAAAGCACCTACGAAACAGAAAAAGGTGGGTTTTTATCTACTACATTGGGTAATTTGATTTCGAATCATCATCATAACCTGTGAATAGATTCTATCAACCTATTTTTTTTATTCATTTGTTTTTTACTTTATTAGCTTTCACTCATGACTTTCCGTGTAAATATATTTTTTATGTTTATGCTTCATGAAGAGTTTGGAATTTGCTTTTTTTATTCTTGATGTTTGCCCCTATTTTGTTTCTATTTTCTTCTATTATAATAAATTGAAATCAATGATTTGATTTAAATATAGACATATTTGCTTTTAATTTGTGCGATAAATCTATTCTGATTCTTAATCTCATTTTATTTGAATATAGATATATAGGTTTTCTAAATCTGATTTGATTCTAAAGTTGATTTAATTTGAATATAGATAGTTGTTTTAAATCTGTTTTGATTCTAAATCTGTATCATAATAAATTGAAATCAATGATTTGATTTAAATATAGTCAAAATTTCTTTTATTTGTGCATATAAACCTATTCTAATTCTAAATTTGATTTTATTTGAATATAGATAGGTAATTTTTCTAAATCTGATTTGATTCTAAAGTTGATATGATTTGAATATAAAGTTTGAGTGCAAGGAACCTTTCTCACACCAAAAGTTGTTTCAGTGATATGTACAAGTATGTTTTTACTTAACAAATATAACAATGATTATGTCTGAAATTGGATTATATAATAATCATTTGATTTAATTTTCATTACCTCTCATTTTTATTGTATTTCAATATTTGAGTGGTTCCTTAGGTAGTAACATTTTTAATTTTGTTCTTATAATTTGGGTTTAAAAGTTAAAAACATGCATAGATAAAATTAAAGCAGGTTCCACTTAGATGTGCACTTTTAGGAGAATTTATAATTTATTTAGTTTCTTCCCCTTTTTTTCAATGCATGTTCTCTTCTGCAAATGGGAATAAACACTAACAATTGAAGATAAAAGTAAATGAGAGGTGAAAGTTTTGTGGTAATTTAATTTGGTTTATTTCTATTTTCTGAATTTCTTAACACTTACTTTAATGCATGTATGATATGTACCCTTTTTTATGATTTATTATTGTAGTTTTATTAATTTTGAGAAGGGGGTTTTAACATAATATTACACCCAGTGTGGAAAGGTTAGTGGCATTAGTCTTAATTACTTCTTTTGCTGCTTTATAATCGAATTCTCACTTTAGCAGAGTTGGTGAAATGTAATTGGAAGAAATAGGGGGAAAGTCTAAGCTTTTAAGTGTTTTAATTTTAATAGAATTCTCACTTTTGTTTTTTTTTTTTGTTTTTGTCATTGATAAGTACTTTGAATAGTTGCTACAGTAATCCCTGTGTTCATTTAAAGGGCTAACAAGGAGGTTTCTATATTTTGGTGAAATATGTTTTCAACTTTTAATTCAACTCCTTTTTGGCTCCATAGGTTGTTAGAGCTTCCCAAGGTATTGATAAATCTATGTCTCTCTACAGGAATGCATTCCCTATTTGCTCAATGCTTAATGTTCTTGAAACTGACATGCATGTGCATGTCTACATCCAATAGTCTTCTAACAATTCCCAATTGAATGTTGTTCTAATTCTGGGATTTTGTTATAGTTTTGCCCATTGATTTTGCTCCTAACATGTACTCTTTTATTATAGGTTTGCTATCATATATTTTTAGAGAGTTTTCCAAATTAAAGCATTTTAAAGTCGCTAAAACTAGGTTTTTTTCACACTATTTTGTTTAAGTGACTTATTGATTGTAGAGAGGCTTTAACAATTATTGTTGTTCTTAAATAATCATGGAAAGATTTGGTTGAGCAAGGAGATCCGTATGAAAGAAATCGGGGTGCTTTATTTCTTGAGATTATTATTTATAAGTGAAAGAATTTTGGGGAGAGGTAGAAAATATAGTTATTATGCCAATTTATTTGTTAATCAATTTTTTATGGTGGTGAAATACTCCAAATGGGTGAGATATATGAAAAAAAATAGACAACTAACTTGGTAAAATAAAGGATATTAATGTAAAAATTTAGAATTTTGATCATTATGAAAAGATGGAGGAAAGTCTGCTTCGCACATGGGAGAAGTTATCAATGCCTTGAAATTGCTTTGCCTTTATGCTTACAACTCGATTGTATAAAATCGTACTTCTTACCTTATCAACATTGAATGGAATAATTATAAGGCTCCAAATGAAGATAAACAAGTTATTATGGGTGTCATGAAAGCTTTCAATAGGATAGTAGATGGTTGTCTGGAGCAAGAAACACACCTTTAGTGAAATAATTGTTATATCGTTTTATGTATTCTACTCTTTTTGTAAATTTTATAACACCTTAATAAAATAATATAAAATTCAAAATAATTCCCTGTGACTTACGACATGTATGAGAAACAGAATTTTTTAAGCTTTATTTGTATTGCAGATGAGGCTACTATCTTTAGTGGTGTTACTACTTGAATCTAAATTGGCATTAAATTTCTTGAAGTCATTTTGAAGTTTCTGATTTTATTTTATGTGCTTATATTATTGCTACTGCCTTGCATTAACCATTCTTTTGTGTGAGCCTGAGTTCTTTATATTGCATTTTTTTAGTTCAAAATTCTAAACATGGTCTTCAATTTCTTTTCACTTCTTCGAGGAAGGGTTTCAAATCCAATTAATGCTCACAACTATAAAGGTAAGATTTGAATTTACTCTCATTCTTTTTTTCTTTTCCAACTCTGTTAAACCCTTCCCCAATCCCTTAGTTGATTTCCTCTTGACTACTTCATGAAGGGTTTTGCATTAGCATTGGGCCATGACCCCAAAGGTAAGAGGTTCAAATATTATTATGCTTTATCATTGAGTTATATAGGTTTGTTAACTTACTTACCTTCTTCTACAATAAAGTGTGCCTTAATATTTTAAATTTCTGAAGTCATTTTTAAGTTTCTGATTCTGTTTTTTTATGTGCTTATATTATTGCTACCGCCTTGCATTAACCATTCTTTTATGTGAGCTTGAGTGCTTTCTATTGCAATTTTTTAGTTCAAAATTCTAAACATGGTCTTCAATTTCTGTTTTTCACTTTGGGGAAGGGTTTCAAATCCAATTATACAGGTAAGATTTGAACTTATTGTCTCATTCTTTTTTCTTTTTTTGACTATGAAACCCTTCCTCAATCCCTTAATTGACTTCTTTTTGATTTCTTGATGAATGGTTTTGCATTAGCATTGAGCCATGACCCTGAATGTAAGGGGTTCAAATATTGTTCATCTTTATCATGTTATTTGTTGTCTCATACTATCTGCAATAATCTTTGTGTTTATATAGTAGGTCCATAAGTCTCATGCTTTGTTTTTTTATAAAGATTTGTTAGTGCAATTTATCTCATATATGTATAAATATCATTAAATATGTGTTGTTAATCTACATATGTTCTATGTCTTATACAATTGTTGATCTTTAATATGTTCAGCTTGGAATTGCCTATATGTGTCAACATTTGATTGAATTTGGAAAAAAAAATGTGAACAACAAGCTTAAGAAGAGATCTATTTACCTATATAGATTTGAGAAGACAAGTAGAGTGTTGTGTGTGTTTTGGTTCTGTGTTATGGTTTGTCAAATTCTTGCATGATTTTTTCAGTTAATTTTTTTGCTTGATATTTTTTTTTCTACCTAATGAATTACATGTTCCTTTGATTACTTTTTTGGATGTGTTCAACTTCATTTTACATTTGGAGTTATACAGGTTTGGTAACTTTCTTACTTTCTTCCACAATAATCTTTACATGTTCCTTTGTTATAAATATTTTATTTATGTTTTATTATTTTTAGTTGTAATAATCTTTAATAAATTTTGGGGACATCACCGGAGAATAAATATTAACATAAAGTTTTTAAATATATAAATGTCAATTTATTAAATAGATGACAAAAGGTAAATAATTATTTTAGCAAATGTGTCTTCTCCTAAGTTTAATAAATAATAGTTGTATTGTTTTTTTCTTTGGCCTTAAGCCCCTTTTTTGTAAAATAAACAGAAATATAATTTTTCCGAAAATAAAAAATTTACATAAAATATATTTATATTTAAATTAATATTATAGGGATAAATATTTATATCATGTGGAAATAAAAAAATTTCATGATAGAACGTTCATATTGAGATCATGGAAGTAAAATATACATCACACAAGAAGGGTCGTTCTAGATGAAAACAATGTTTACCATTAACTGTATCGGATAAAATGACAATTTAAATTTCAAATTAGATTAACTATATTCTATTGTTGTTTAATTTGCAATGACAATAAATAAAATTATGGGTCAATCATTTTAATTACATGTTTCAAATACGGGAAAAAACTTAATAATTATTTTATGAGGTAAAAGTAAATAAAGTATTACAATAATATTAATAATGAAATGATAGGGTAAAAATAAAATCACATGTGATTAAAAATTTACGTAAAAAATAGTGATATTTAAATTTTTTATGAATGATATTACAATAAATATGAATATTAAATTTTTATTGATTATAAATATTTTACTTATGTTTTGTGTTTTTAGATGTACAAAATAACCTTTTAAATTGAGTTATATTTTATTGATAGAACTTATTTTTAATTTTTCTTATAATTTTTTATGCATTAAAGGGACATAAATATTTACATAATGTTTATTAATATCTAAATATTAATTTTTTTGACAATCTAAATATTAATTTAGTATATTGTAAGAAGTAAATATAATTTGTTCAACAATGAAAAAATTAATTAAAATGTATTAATATATCAATTTAAATTATAGGGTTGCAACTACTTATATTTTGTTGTTTTTAATTGTAATTTTTTTAAAAAATAATTAATAAAAATGACTCACTTTTTAAAATTTAATTGTGCTTTTACTGATTGAAATTTCGTTTTCCATTTACTTATAGTGTTTTTTTATATATTACGGGGTATAAATATTTAAATAAATTTTATTAATATACAAATATTAATTTAGTAAATAGATTATAAAATGCAAATATAGTTTATTAGCAAATGTGTCTATTGTTCAATTTAGTAGATAATAATAGTATGAATTTTTTCTTTGGCTTTTACACCTTTTAAGTAAAAAATGGGGCAAATATAATTTCTTCTAAAATGAAAAATTTACATAAAATGTATTAATATTTAAATTTAAAAATTATAGGGGTAAACATTTGTATGTTGAAAAAAAATTTGCATTATAACACATTCATATTTAGATCTTTAAAGTAAAAATATTTAAATACATAATAATGATTATGTAAATATTATACAATTATTTATATATTTATTATGAAGTAAATTTTATTTTTAATAAAAGTTTTAACGAATCCACCAACGTATTGATCCGTGCGTTCGCACGGGTAACCGACTAGTGTAGTTATAATAAGTCTTTATTTTGGGTCTAACAATATTGTTAATGATTAGTAATTTATCTTTTAAAAAAATAATAAAATGAATTTATTAATTAATTGATAGGTAGTATTTAAGAGTAAATATTTTTCTCTTTAAAATTAGATTCCATATATTACTATGACTTTTTACTCTTAAAAAAATAGACCTCTCATAACATATTCCATTTATCTCCTAAAAATCTTTAGACCTGTATTTTTTGGGCCAGCCCGTAACATCCTTCACCTTTATTTTCACTCTAAAATCAAAAGAACTACAAGGTTAATCCGCATGGCTTTTATTTCATTTTAAAAATTATAAAATTTTGAATTTCTCATTGTCTAATGCTATCCATGTAGTTTTCTATTTTATTTTAAATTACAATATAATAATTAATAAATTAAAAAGTTTATTTTTATTATTAGAGAAATTTGAATTTCTCCTTATTGTTTAGTTCTTTCATTTAACTTTTAATATATATTAATTAAGAAATAGATCAATAATTCTTATATTACATTTTTCTTCTACCAACGGGGTTGGTTCAAGTGGTACATGCTTGATTCCCCTTAAACAAAGTAAAAATCTCTGCCGGGAGAGCTAACCCCACTATAATGTGGATGTTCCCGGTTCGGATAGGATTGCCTCCCGTGGAGGATACATGTCATTAAACCAAAAAAATATTACATTTCTCTTCTTATCATGAATATTTTAATGTTTTTGTTTTTTTTCTTGGTCGAAAATGTCTTTGTTTAAACTTTAGAACATATTGTCTTTAATACTTAATCCTTTTTAATCATCTCTTAAAAGTATTAACAAAGTCTAATACTACCATATGTTATGAGTGGTTATAATACTAATTTAGCTAGAAAGTATATACAACATGTGGGACATGGATATGATATATATATATATATATATATATGGAGATATGAAAATTTTAAAAATTGTAGGATAGGACACAATATAATAATTAAAACATACAATATTAGTATATATATACAATTAATATAAAAATATAAATACAAAATAAAAAAGGAAATCACTATTTTAAAGTTAACAAAAATCGTCCATGTATACATATTAAAGTGTTATTATTCATCCAATTATTAGTTATGGTGTTTTCATTAATTTTGGTATAAAATAATTTTATAAAAAAAAGTAGAAGTGTTACAAATACAATCAGAAGTATCCAAAGTATCATCAAAATGCCTTAAATAAATATGAATCTGACACTCGACTATTATTTTTTATTTGATAAATTAATTTCTTTTTCATCTCTTTTAATTTTCTTTCAATATTTTTTCTTATTTTTTTATTGAATCGATCATCTATTACAATCTCCTACATTTTCTCGTATCTCTCTCACTTAAGAGAGGTGGAGGTGGAATGCACCTCTCAAGTTTATGGAGATAATTATCCTATTTTTGAAGTGTCAGTGATCTAATAATCTTGATTTTCTTCCTTGAGTGCTCCATGAAAGATGTGCAATAATCACCTTAGTTTTTGACTTCTGCGTAATACACAGGATGTGAACACGAGAAGTCCAACATAATGGTAAAATTATTTAGGTTGTTCTTGTTCTTATATGTGACCTTGACTGAGAAGTACTAATGATTTTCATATATGGTTTCGTTTGATCTTAGTATATACTGTCCAAACATTCTTCACTCTTTTATGTTGTTGTATTCATTCATGAGTGCGTTCTAGTCAATGGTCGCGTGGACTTACAAGGGCCTGTCAACGTAGCGTCTCAAACTCATTCAGGCCTTTCCGATTGAAAGTCACATCCGTCAAGTTCACACTATAAAATAAAGTTGGCATTTCGACCAATAAATAAATAAAGTTGGCATATTTCATTTCAACAATTTCCGTATAAGAAAACGACGTGGGTTCCCAGTATGCGCGTCTCAATAACATTTTGCATCTAATCGTTCTAAGCTGAAATGATCGATAATAATTTTAACTTTTTAAAAGGTATATATATATATATATATGAGTTTGTTCAAGTGGTATATGATTGATTCTCCTTAAGTAAGATTTCGGATTCGAGTCTTATGGAGAGAAAAAAAAATCTCTTCAATAAAAAAGGAACTTATATATTAAAGATGCTCTTAGGAAAGTTTTAATTCGTTACCTTTAATTAAATTAAAATCAATACTTGAAAATGCGAAAATTCAGTGTTTGTTACAATTTATAGAAACCCTTATAAGAGTGATGTTGTCTAACATTAGTTTTGATAATTTTACAGCCACACACTTTTATCATACATCTTTTTCTTTCTATTTTTTCTTTTTTTATTATATTTTTCACTTTCTTCCTCTTCAATTATTTTTTTTTTCTATCTCTTTTTTTACACTTCCGGTACACCCCAAATTTTGAGATGCGAAACTATCATTTTCTTTGGCAATTTCATCCCCACATGAGGTCAATTTATAACATAAGTCAATATATTTTGCTATATGAAAGATTCAAAATGATTTTTCCCTTATTGCCATATCAACGTAATGTGACGCCATTGCTTTTGTTATAATGACAGGTATTTTAAGAGTATATTTAACATGTCTTTTAATTTAATTTATAGTTTATTTAATTAATTTATAAGCTTTTTTTAAACTAAAATAAAGGTATTTGATAGACAAATTTATGTGTCTTGTTTATATTTTGTAATTTGTAACTTATTATTTTTTCCACTTTTGTTCTTAATATTTTGTTAATTCCTCTTTTACCTTTTTTTCTTTTTATCATTATAATATTTTTTGACTTATTTTTTCATAGTATACTATTTATTTTAATTATTACACTATATATTTATTTAAATTTTAATAAAATATGACATCTTTAAAAATTGATAAGAATTCAAAATATGCATGTGAAAAAAATCTAAAATAAAATTTATATTAAAATCATGTAAATATGCTATTTATGTCATTTTATATTTATCAATTATATATTTCAACGGTTAATTTTATCAAACACTTCTTTCTAACAACTTTCAGCTTTTAGTTAGCATCTTATAGACTTTTAGTTAGTTTTCAACTAGTTTATCATCAGTTAATATATAATTGTTAGTGTTTAATGACTACATTGCGTATATAAAAACAATATGAGTAATGGTTCATATATATACACCCCGACAATATCACCACTCATTTTAAGGAATAATAAATTAAATATCAAATATTATTATTATTATCATCAACTTGTTATATTTATATAATAATTTTATTATATAATTATTATTCTCTATTTGTTATTATGGATTAACACTAACCAATAAATTATATTATTTGGTAATATCAATTATATAGCACATTGTTATTAATTTATGGATAATATATATTGAGTTTTTTGATGAACGGTCCGTGATGGGTTGGACTGTTCAATGAACGGTCTGTGATGAACTTGACTGTTCAGTAACCTGTTGAGAGATCCCTGATCTCTGCTGGTAAGGATATAAAACTGATACCCATTAATCAGTTTTAATATAAAAAGACAATACTGTGCCAGATACGTTACGAAGCTGTCTGTATCCTGTCTTTGGCATACCTACTAGAAAGAGAGCAGTTCCTCTCTCACACATTCAGATCAAGAACAGAAAGGATGGATCCTTCTCTAATTCCAGGTAAATTTTCTATAAACTGATACTATGAATATACTGTAATATTGTGTCTTATACGAATTGCTCATTCTGTATTATATTGGATTAATATTATATTTCCAACAATTGGTATCAGAGCCTTTTAGATACATATTATAGTTGTTCATATGTCAGAATTCGTATTTAGAATACCTGTTAATCTGTATACGTACAGTACATGATTGAACCGTTGTTCCTTTATTTGTTCGAATTTGGGATCCTCAAAATTTCGTTTTTGATTCACAAATTGATAGAGGGGTTTAACTACTGTATGTATTAGGATTATACTGTTAAAATTTGGTGCGTTTTCGTTCCGTATTTTAAGAGAATTACACAGTTTTTTCTTCGCGGTTTTTTCGACCTAAAAACTCAAATTTTCGATCTGTTTTTCTCCTGTTTGGACCGATCATTTTCGAAATTTCCTTGGGGGTTTCCACCGCCGCATTACGGCGGTCATGTGGCCGGAAAATCGTGGTGTTTCGCTGTGTATTTTGGTGTAAAAAACCGGGTCAAAAATCGGGTCTGTAACGGGGTCTGTCGACCCGCTCAAGGTGAGGGACGATGAACAGTGCCCTCTGCGCCTGCCCACTCGCGGGGCCAGGCGCGTGGGGGCGCGTGCATGTTGTTTTTTTGCCCAGAAAATTTTAATTTTTTATTTAAAATTCAAATAATTAAATTTCTGGTTTTTTGGTATATTTTTTGTATTTTTTGGATACCTGTAGGTATTTTATTTTAATTATTCTGAGAATAAAACTTTATTTTATATACTGTACTCTCGGATTTTGGGTCTGAAATTTTAAATACAAGTTCTTTGTTATTTTGGTGACATGTTGGTGTGCTGTACTCTCCCTGGTAACATGTCTACACTTAAATTAAAATTTATTGACCCTTCTTTGTAACAATGTTTATATGTTTTATGTTCATATGATATGTTGTTCATGCGTAATATAAATTTATTTTTTTTGTTGAGCATGAGTAATATAATTTTATATGATTGTGAACTCACCTATCGTGGGTACAGTTGTATGAAATTTTGTGTGAATGGAATAACTTAGTTATTTCTTTAATTAATTTCATAATGCATTAATGATAGTCATACCCTATCGGTATTTTGTTGTTGATGTATTTTTGTTCTATTTCATGATACAATGTACTTTGAATTTTATCTTATGTCAATTATTTGTCTTGTACCCTATCGGTATCAGATTTTTTTATGACATGAATTGTGCATTGTATTTTATTTTTAATTATATTTCTTATTTATTATGATTCGGGACCCTTAGGCGGGATCATAGTGAATGAGAAATTTGGTATTATAGGCATGTTTAGCTGTGTATTCAGAAACATTTAATTTTTTATGGCATAATAATGTGCATGTTAAATGTTTCTTTGTTTTTTGATACCAGCTTCTTTGCCTATGCAATTGACTTCGGTCAAAACTTTAAATGGGACAAATTTTGAGGACAGGAAAGAGTCTCTGGATTTATATCTGGCAATTACCAATATGGATTTTGCTTTGAGAGAGGAAGAGCCACCAGCTCTTACTTCTGAGTCCACTGCTGTCCAGAGAGCTTCACGTGAGAAATGGGAACACTCAAATAGAGTGTGTCTCATGGTGATGAAATACACCATGGAGAAGTCTATTCGACAGAGCATCCCAGAAAATAATAAGGCTAAGGATTTTCTGAGCTCGGTTGGTGAGAAATTTAAGACTTTTGACAAAGCTCAAAAGGGTCAGTACTTGTCACTTCTTGAAAAGACCAAATATGATGGTGTTAGTGGTGTTCGTGAGCATATGATGAAACTTGTGCACTATTATAACAAACTCAAGTCTCTTAAGGTAGAGCTTGGTGATAGTTATTTGATTTGGCAGGTTATGGAATCTTTTCCTTCTCAGTTTGATGTGTTGAAGACATCTTACAACACTCAGAAGGAGGAGTGGACAATTGATGAGATGATAGCCATTATTTCCCAAGAGGAGGCATCAATTAAAAAGGTCAAGTCTCATAGTGTGCAGTTTGTTGCCTCCACTTCTGGTACTAAACCTGTGAAGAAGGGTTTCAAAGGCAAGTCTCGTTTTGAAAAGGGGAACACAAGAAAAGCACAAATGTATTTGGAGCCCAAGAAGAAGCATTTCAAGGGGAATTGTGCCTATTGTAAGAAATTTGGGCACAAGCTAGTTGACTGCTATCTTCTTAAGAAGAAGAATGTTGAAAGGGAAGGTATACTCCTATATGCTCTAGCTTGTTTTGAATTTAATGTTGTTGATGTTCCTCCCCATACTTGGTGGTTAGACTCGGGTGCTTCTATTCATGTTGTGAATTCTTTACAGGGGTTCACAAGCCTGAGAAAACCAAGTGATGTTGAGTCCAAGGTTATCATGGGTGATGGAGCTAGAGCATCAGTAGAAGATATAGGAGTAGTGTCTTTATGTTTACCTTCAGGACATGTTTTGTTATTGAAAGATGTTGTCTATGTACCCTCTATGAGGAGGAATTTGATTTCAGTTTCAGCTTTAGATAAATGTGGCTACACTTTTGAATTTGGTAATGGTAAACTTGCTGTTTGTTTCAATTCCATTACTGTTGGTTCAGGAGTTTTATGTGATGGGCTTTATATGCTGAATCTGAATGATATGTCTGTTAATTCTGTTGCTGGGCATAAGCGTAATAGAGTTGATGAAAATTCCTCTATGTTGTGGCATAGACGTTTGGGACATATTTCTAGGCTTCGGATTGAGAGGTTGATTAGAGAGGGCATTCTACATGACCTGAATTTTTCTGATTTTGATACTTGTGTTGATTGTATTAAGGGCAAACTTACTGCAAAAGTCAGAAATACAGGTGCAAACAGATGTGATGATGTGTTGCAACTTATCCATACTGATATGTGTGGGCCTATTACACCTATTGCCATGGGTGGATATAGGTATTTTATCACTTTTATAGATGCTTATTCCAGATTTGGATGGATAGATCTTCTTCAGGAGAAGTCAAGTTCCTTAGATGCCTTTAAGTCTTTCAAAACTGCTATTGAATTGAAGACAGGAAAGAAGATTAAATGTGTGAGGTCTGATAGAGGTGGAGAGTATTATGGCAGATATGATGAGACTGGTAGAAATCCGGGACCTTTTGCTAGATTTCTTGATGAATGTGGAATTGAAGCTCAGTATACTATGCCTGGTACTCCTCAGCAAAATGGAGTTGCAGAAAGGAGGAACCGCACACTTTTAGAGATGGTGAGATGTATGTTGAGCCATTCTTCTTTGCCGGATTTTCTTTGGGGAGATGCTTTGAGGACTGCTGTGTACATTCTTAATCAAGTACCTAGCAAGTCTGTTCCAAAGACTCCCTATGAGCTTATGTCTGGGAAGAAGCCAAGTTTGAGACATTTTCATGTGTGGGGTTGTAAGGCAGAGGTGAGACCTTATAATCCTCAGCTTAAAAAGCTTGATCCTAAGACTGTCAGTGGTTTCTTCATTGGTTATTCTGATTCTGATTTTGCTGGTTGCCCTGACGACCGAAAATCTACTTCCGGTTTTGTTTTTATAATGGCAGGAGGAGCTATTTCTTGGAAGAGTGTCAAACAAACTCTTACAGCTACTTCTACCATGGAGGCAGAGTATGTTGCTTGTTACGAAGCTACTTGTCAAGCTGTGTGGCTTAAGAATTTGATTTCTGGCTTTCAAATTGTTGAAAGTATTCTAGGCCACTTGTGATATATTGCGACAATACTGCTGCTGTGCATTTCTCTCAAAACAACAGAAGTTCTACTCGCTCAAAGCATTTTGATATAAAATTTTTGTTTGTTAGAGAGAAAGTTTTGGATTTTCAGACTCGGATTGAGTATACTGCTACAGAAAGTATGTTAGCAGATCCACTGACTAAAGGCTTAACTGTTGGAGTTTTTCAAAATCATGTAACTCATATGGGTGTGGTTAAGTCTTTTGATGTATTGGGTTAGTGGGAGTCTGAATTTTGCACTTTATATATTATTATGTTTTTCATGGGATGTAAATTTATTATAGACGTTTTTTTTCATTACATCTCTTTTAGCATATAAAATGCTTGAACCATGTTTGGGATCACGTATTCATTATGTTTTGTATTTTTTTATTATTATCCATTATTTATGAAGTATAAGCATATGGTATGTATCCCTATCGGATACTATCTTTGTGATTAATGTTTATATTTCTTAATTTATAGTTGTGCTTATGTTGTAATTGATATAATTAATTTATTGATTAATGTCATCCAAGTGGGAGAATGTTATATTTATATAATAATTTTATTATATAATTATTATTCTCTATTTGTTATTATGGATTAACACTAACCAATAAATTATATTATTTGGTAATATCAATTATATAGCACATTGTTATTAATTTATGGATAATATATATTGAGTTTTTTGATGAACGGTCCGTGATGGGTTGGACTGTTCAATGAACGGTCTGTGATGAACTTGACTGTTCAGTAACCTGTTGAGAGATCCCTGGTCTCTGCTGGTAAGGATATAAAACTGATACCCATTAATCAGTTTTAATATAAAAAGACAATACTGTGCCAGATACGTTACGAAGCTGTCTGTATCCTGTCTTTTGGCATACCTACCAGAAAGAGAGCAGTTCCTCTCTCACACATTCAGATCAAGAACAGAAAGGATGAATCCTTCTCTAATTCCAGGTAAATTTTCTATAAACTGATACTATGAATATACTGTAATATTGTGTCTTATACGAATTGCTCATTCTGTATTATATTGGATTAATATTATATTTCCAACACAACTTTCATTACAAAGAAAACTCAAAACTAAATTTCCACTATACTTATATCAATCTATATATCATTCTTCAAAATCTCACGGGAAATATATATTTATTTGTGTATATATCGTTATGTAGGTAGGTATATCCACTTACATCAAGGTAATTACGTCACAGTTATTTTGCTTAATAAATTTTATAAACATTGAATTTTATATGTCTATTTAAACATCGAATTATAAGATATCAACATGTTAATCATACACATTAAAATTTAAATAAATCAAGCATTCATGGGTATGCAATATTATAATCAATATTTACTTATATTTTAGAAAATATACTATACATTAAAATAAAATTATTTAATGAGTATATATTAGTTTTAAAATTGTACAAATTTGTATAGACTTGGTCTACTTAATAAGAAATTTCAATATCCCAACAATTAGATTGGTGAAATTTAACATATAAAAAATATTAAGTGAAGTAATTTTGAAAAGTATTATTCTTAGAATAAATAGACTCTCTCTCTCTCCCACACACATATATTTATAAACTCTCTCCTTTTCTCTTTTCTCTCTCTCACTCAAAGCTCTTTTTACTCATACAAACACACATTTGGCAAAAGAATTGTTTTCTCAATCACTATTAATTAGGTTTACTTGCACTTTCAATCCCCCTATTATAACTAATATGTGATTTTAGTCCTCAAATAATTTTTGTGAACAAATTTAATCCCTAAAATTTTTTTTAATTATTACAATTAAGCCCATCTATTACTTTTCTTCGTTTTAAACTCTTAAAATCTCAATTTTCTTCACAAATTGAATGAGTAAAATCTTTTTAAACATTCTTCTTCTCAAAACTCATTAATAAAAAATATCAAATTGGATCAAATATGTTTATGGTCATGGTAAATAGACTGAGTTTTGCTTTTAATCCTCACAAATGATTTTTTTTCTTTTATATCCCTACAGATGCAATTTTATTTTAATTCATCTATGTTGTTAATACGCACATATATTAACATTAACGATGTTTCCCCCCTTCTTTATATCCCCCTCTTTCGCTGCTACCCATTTGTGAATCAAAATTATGTCATCATTTTGTTGATTTTTTGCGCCTTAGACAAGCTTGCCCTACTACAAATTGTAGCGTCTTCAATGTTTCTAGAGACACACTGAACTATTTTTATCTAACCAAGCTTGTGATCATTTTCTTGGTTGCTGCGATTTTGAGGTGGAGGAAGGAAGAGGAAGAGAAAAAGGAGAATAAGGATGACGAGGGGGTGGAGGAGCAAAAGGAGGAGGAGGAGCTAGCAGAAGAAGCATAAGGAGACCATCAATTTGAAATATCATGTTTTTTGGGTCCATAACATATGTCCGCATACCATACTAACTCAGTAAATTAGACAATAAAGGTTAAAAAAAAAAAAGGCAATTTTATTGGCTATAGCACAAGATTAAATATATACAAGCTTTACAATCCAATAACAATGAATTAGTTGTGACGTAACGTTCAATGAAAAAAGGAACATGAAACTAGTCTCTATACGTCCAAAAGGAGCCAATGGTGATTCCAAACAGTTATGGGGAAGAGAACAGGCAAGCATATCTGACACCTAATGAACCAGAAATATCTAGCAAACCACAAAGGCATTGCCGATTACAAACTAGATTGAAGGATTATGTTTTGGTAATGATAGAGACCAATCTAGTAAAGAGATTATCAATTTTGCCTTGTCTATAGATTGTGAGTCAGTAACATTTGAAGAAGTTTTAAATAATCAAAGTGGGAGAAAAGTCATTGAAAATGAAATGCGTGCCACTAAGAAGAATGAAACATGTGAGTTAACATATTTTCTTATTAGAAAGAAGCCAATCAAATTAAAGAGAATTTATGAAATGAAATACAAGCTTAATGATGAAATAAATTATTTTAATGTAAGGTCGGTTGCAAATGGGTACGGGAAAAGTCAGGTATTCATTAGTTTGAGATATTTGTGTCTGTTGCATAGTCATTTAACTCTTTATTCAAAATAATGGAAAAATATATCAAATGAATGTTATATTTGAATTGTAGATCAAAAGAAAATGTGTGTTAAACTGTCTATGTTTAGTGGTGATCGAACAATAACTTCTTTTGTTCTGTTTTTTTCTTGTTCAGTTGAAAATCTCATGCTTACGCAGTTACATTTTAGCTCAGATGGCGGTGAGGTGTGATTTTATAATTTTTCCATGGCGTGTTTTCTTTTCCTCTTCCTTTGGTCTTTTTTCTAAACACAATATTCTTTATTATTACATTGAAATAGAAGCACTTGAATAAAAAAACAAAAGCAAAACGGAGAAATTGACTTAATTAATGGAAAATCATACCTCTAATGATTTGGCCTCAGTTTGTTTTACGGTTACAAAGTGTAAAATCATAGTTTTGCATAATTGATTTTAAATCACTTCCATTTAACGTGCTTCATAAAACATATATCACTTATTTCAACCATTCATTTGTAGAATCTATTTTATTTAACTGTAAATCAACCAGACACTTAAAAGTTAAACCATGCATTGACCTTGTAGCTGGTTGGTGAAATGCGATGATAATACAACTTTATTTAAGCTGGAGCTATAGGGGGAAGAAAGCGTTCAACAAGGAACCGTATTTTGAGCCCCGAGTCACGGGTAGCACATCTTTGCCGGCATTTCTTGAGGTTGCTTTTCCCACGTCAATCTCCTATACATTGATTTAAATGTAATGAAATGTGACTACACAAACAACATTTTCCAGTGCCTAGATGCAATTTCAGTGGGCTTGCAATTAATCTGTGTAAGTGATTATACAACTCATTCCTAGAATGTTAATACACACCTGTGGTTTAACCTCTACATTAATCTGCTTGCAGTGATCCAAAATCTGACTCAGCATCCTCATAGCACCAAACAAGTGCTGTCTCCTTTCAGTATTAAGTTTCATTCAAGGCTCTGCAATTTGATCCCAACTATAATCATTTTGCATCTCACTTCATTTTGAAAGAAAAAGCAATGTCAGCCATTACATTACCTAACTCTGAAAGTAAAAGTACCAATGTTGAAAAGGTCAGAGGGCTAAGTAATTTAATTTAAGAAACCATGCTAAGCTGCAAAATACATATTGATTTCACATTAAACTTTCACTTTATATATTTAATTTGTTTCCCATGAAAGAAATAGAATTGTATATGTTGATGTGATGGAGAAGGATGAAGATGATAGTACGCTAACAAACTCAAACCAATTAATGTCCAGATTTTCTTATTGATGGTGGGATTTTTTTAAGACAGATTAAATTGATTAGGTGTAGCTTCACTGTAGCCAACAGAGAATACTGTTTATATACAATAAAAACTAATTGTTAACTATAGCTTACTACCAACTAGTCATGAGCAAGGAAATCAAGGATATACCTGATGAGGTACTTGTATGGAAGCAGATGAATCTTGAAATTCAACTCTCTTGGAAGTTGAACCAGAAGTGGCAAGAGAACTACTAGCAGTGGACAACAGGGATTTAAACTCTTCCTCCATTCTCTGTAATAGTATCCCCTTTGACAATCGCTCCATTTTCCTTCTCAGAATCTCCACCTGAAAATTTAAATAAAATCCATGAGAAACAAATGCCAAAATGATTCAAAAAAAAAAAAAAACAGGAGAGTAAAAAATGAAAAAGCAAAATGCCTTTGTATGGCATGCTTGGACAAAATACACAGAAGAAATGAACAACTAGTCTATGAATTTATCGCACTTGCTTTGTTTAAATTAGATAGCTCATTGGAGATGGAAGTTTCTCACTTGAAAAACAAAACATCAAAAACCATGGTTCCCCTTTACATTATCTTGACAATCAAAAACAGATGAGAAATTCTAAAGGTAAAGGAGTAATCAAAAGACTCAAAACTATCATAAAAAAACGCTATCATCAATTCTTCTACTTCTTTTAATAGACAAGCTTACATTGCTAGCTCTTCAAACTCCGTCAAATTTATCCCATCTGATGGTCCTTCAATCTCCTCTGCAGAACTGTCAAAATTTCTGCTATTCCTGACCTCTAAATCCTTAACTTCCGATCTCTTTTGCAATTTCTTAAGTTTCTTAGTCAACTCATGAATCTCTTCATCCAAAACCATGCCAATATTCTTTCCTTTACATATCTTTATCCTTCCCCGCATTCCACTTTGCAAGTTAAAGATCAGATAATGGAAAGTCATCATTTTAAGAAAATTGAAGAGTCTTACAAGAAGACAAGCAATGTGAAACCACTGAAAAACAGTACATACAATTATCCACTTGAAACAGAATTGGGCGATTCATAATGCATCAGCTGTAATAATAACTATTTATATGCTAAAAAAAAATCAAAGAAAAGAAAGAAGCTATTCTAATAAAATATGTAGCCTACTTTAAAGATTTTAGACAAACAAACATAACATAGTTCAAAACTTCAAATAAGACATTCCTTAAAGCTAAAATTAGAAACACCTCTTAAATTGCACTCTTTAAAGCCCAAAAAGAAAGAAAAAATGATCAAAGCAACTGGAGAAAATGATATGAAAATTTGAAACAGGAAATTCCTAATTGGAATGAAGAGTAAAGGGGAAAAAGAGGCACTAACAGAAACAAGGGTGTGAGCTGCAGATCTTAGAGTCCTCTACATCTTTGCATGAGTACTCTCTAACTTCTTAACAGCAGTCTCCTTCTCCGTCCTCGACTAGTCTTCTCTATCAGGTTTAATTGTTCTTTTTGTTCTTAAACATGTCAAAGTAATTTCAACTTTTCAAGAGATAGACAGAAGAGTTTTCAGGTCCATTGCCTGTATAAGTTGAGACACATTCAAGTTCCAGCGTGTATAGTCCTAAACTCCTCAGTAAGTTGGTCATCAACTCTGCCAAGGTGAATGTTTACTGTTCCCTCTGACAGACCCATGTGAACTGCACAAATTACTCATATTTTAACAAAGTTTCAAGCATTCTGAACTCCTAAAAAAAAATATCTATCATCAGTGACAACCTCTATACTTGCTTGGCAAAAGCACTAGGTGATAAGGAAAGAAATTTGAGCCGATAACGAGAAAATCTGAAACACACTTATATCTTTATCTGCAACGTAAAATGAATGCTTATAATTTTTAACAGAAGCTCTTTTTTAAGAGCTTCTCTAAAACTAAGAAGTTAATATCCAAACAGCACTGAAATAATAGAAGTGCTGAGTTTTGTAAAATGAGTTATTAGCTATATCAAAACGTGCTCAATAAACTTAATAATATTATAACTTTCTAGTTCCGCTACAGCCTACAGGATTGCAATTTTATCTATCTACTATAGTTTTAATTTAACATAGGAGTAAGTCACTCTATATGAAAAATTATAACTTCTATCAAATAAAGTTTTAGATGTTACAGTCCATTAGTGAATATGAAGAATTGATGATGTTAAAATTGGGATGTTAGTTTGCACTTTGACTATTGTGCTGAAGCATATTAAAATGAAAAATAGATAACTTCTGGTCCTGTCTTGTAATTAGCTACTGACCTTTCAAAATCTAATACACAAGTAGCATATTCGGTGCATTTTTCTTTTCCACACAATTAGAAAAGATCTCAGAAGACTATGAATCAAAACAATGTGATCAAACTATAACTAAGTTTTCATAATTTCTTTACAATCTCAAGCAGTCATGTTTCACATTGCAGCCTAAAACGTATTCCATGTATAACTCAACTCAACATATTGATACTTCTAATATAATTAACAACTTGTTCTTATCAGCTAAAACTTCAACAAAACTTTGCATCCTCAACCAAGACTAGTTGTTACCTATACCAACTGGGTGAGGAAATTGACTTAGCATCCATTGAGGGGAAGCTCTCACACACAACCAGTAGAACTCTAGGATTCAAATGTCAAAGGCTGTGCAAACCAAATTATGAAATCGAATGTTATTAAGCACGCACCATGCCATCAGTCTGTTTTAAACATGCGACAAAGATGGACAAAAATCTTTCTTACATGAAAAAACAGCAATTTCATCAATTTGTAAATGGAAAATTGAGTCTAAGAAGTTATCAAGAATAACCCAAATCTAATCTTTCTACAACTGAGAATGGGATTAGCAAAAGTGACATATGCAGGTGTACTTGTTCTCAAGAAGCAGAACCAAACTACTCTGTCGCCTACAAAGGGAAGAGATGAACCAAGGTTACCAGACTACATCGCAGAAACCAATCCTTACAATTGCAGTTATACAATGTAAACTTGATGAGCAGATGTAGCAGATAAACAATGAATATGATCTCATTCATAACACAATTTATCATCAAAGTCCCTTATGTATGCCAGTCAGATGGTTCACAAGATCTTTTTCTCCAGATTTTCTTAGGATATCAAGTGCACTATCTTGGTATGGAGGTCTTAGCAGAACTGATTTCTTAAGCATTATCTTGGCAAGTTTTGTGGCCTCTGTCAAGTGATTTTTTTTACAAAGCCCAATCAAAAGAATAGAATAAATATCAGAGTCAATGGAAGACAAGCATCCCATATTCTCAACTGCATCAAGCAAGTAAAATCCATCCACTATGCGATCCTTCATACAGAGCTCCTTTAGCAAAAGGCTAGATGCCAAATTATCAGGTTTGACCTCACCTGCAAGCAATTCCCTGAAGAGTTTCTCTGCTTCCTCAAGTTTTTTAATCCTTATCAAAGAAATCACAAGTGAATTGTAGCAATCACCATATGAAACACCGTGTTCCACAATAAATTTATCAACTAACCTATAAGCTTCTTCCACACAACCCTTGGCACAAAGGCTCTCAATCAAAGTAGAAACAGTTACATTATTTGCAAGGCACCCAAAAGTTCTCATTCTATCCAGGATATTCAATGCTTCTGTCAACTGGCCTCTCTTGCAGAAATTTTGAATCAGAGATGTATACGTAACAACATTTGGTCGACAATCCTCGCCTTTTTCCATTTCATCCAACAATTCCAATGCTCTTTCCAGAGATCCAGACCTACATAACCCATCTAAAATGGCTGATAAGACCACCACATTGGGCGAACATCCTTGCACTCTCATAACCTTGAGCACGGAGTAAGCATCCTCCGGTCGACCTGCATTGCAGAATCCCTCAATTATTGTCATAAATGTAATCAAATCAGGAGAAAGACCATTTAAACTCATCTCTCTCATCAACTTCTCAGCCATTTCAATGTCACCCTTCTTGCAACATAACCTTATAACCACATTATACATCACAGTGTCAGGATGCAAGTTAAAATTCTCCATTTTCCTCAACACCCACAAAGCCACATCAGCAAGCTGAGCCTCTTTACACAGCTTCAGAACCTCCCTAAACATGTTAGCAGTGACTGCACACCCTTCAGCCTCATAAGACTCAATCACATCACAAATCAACTGGGGATTCTGATCAATCCCAAGCAAGTTGCATGCTTTCCTGTACATGTAAGGACTATGCCAGTACCCAGGTTGAAAGCCAGCCCAAATGAAAAACCTTATACCCAATTGAGATTGCTTGGGGCAGCACTTACTCAAGACTTGGATGACACATCGAGAGTCCAGTTTGGGCTTAACCTTAGACAATGAATTCTCAACAGTGCCATTGCCTTTATGCAGATGGTAATAAAGGGTATCAGCAGCAGAAGCCATGCCCATTTGTTGGGTGGAGAAAGGAAGGATTTTGAGTCTGTGTAAGCATGAGAAAAACCTAAAATTTATAAATTGGGGCATTGGGTTTGTGAAGTTGTGGTTCAATTTTAAACGGGCGGTGAGGGGTTGAGTGTTTTACACAGTTGCAGAAACAGTAACGGATGTTCGATTGTTTACAAGTTACCAGGGCCTTCCCTGTAAAGCTATCGATCAGAGAAACCATGGAAACAGGGAGGTCAAGGGACGGTCGTGGGTGGCTGCGCAGCGCGCGCGACGAGGGCAGTGGACAGAGGCACACGGCTGTGCTTTACGGCAGCAAGGAGGGAGCGATTTAGAGGCACAGAGGCGCAGATGATGGTCGTTCTTTACGATGGCGGACAGAGGCACACAATGGCGGCATACGGACGGCGACAGCGAACAACCGCAAAGGCGCAAACGACGAGCTCGAATAGGGACGGTGAACAGTGAGTTCGGGCACGAACGATGAATGACGAGGAGACAAACGGTGAACTAACGGCCGGCGAGGGGACTGACGGAGGGGGCGGCGGCGATCCCTTTCCTTTTAGCAGGAGATGGTGTGAGAGTCCACAGAGGAGGGACTAGGTTTTTCTGTAGTTCTTCTCAATTTTTCTGAATGTAACCCTTTTCCTTTCTCTCTCTGTTTTTTTTTTTTTTTTTGGGTAGAAAACCCCTTTTCCTTTATCAATAGCCAAGAGAAAAACTTGTAGTAATTTTTAAGTTTCTACTAATAAATGCCCTAATGGTTTAGGGTTCAGAGAAGGGGTTAACATCCATAAATGGAATGATTTTAGTATTCATTGCATTTATGACATTACGTATCACGTACTTTAATAAAAAAAAATATTTTTAATTATTTAATAAAGTGCCCTAAGACACTGGTTAGTATTTTTTAATTTTTAATTATTTGGTTCATCAAAGGTAAAAAATCCTAGTCTTAGATTAAAAAGCTACTCCATTTAATGAGTAAAACGTCATTTTGGTCCCTGAAAGATTAGCGGTCGGTCAAATTAGTCCCTGAAAAACAGAAATTACCAAAATAATCCCTGAATGATGCTAACGTCAATCAAGTTAGTCCCTCCGTCAATTTGTCACTGTTAAACTTAACAGAATGCCTTTGTGGCACGTTTTTTGTACACTGTGGATGCTGATGTGGCCTGAAAATCTTTCAAGGACTAGAATGAATATTTTTCAGGGACTAGAATGAATATCTTTCCCTTCATTTTGTCCCTGACATTCAAATTTTATATATATATAATTCTTTCATTTTTATCATATTTTTCACTTTTTCTCTCTTCTTTCATTTTCTAATCTCTATCTTCTTTACAAAACATTTTTCTTTATTCTTTTAGGGCTATAAAGAATGCAAAATTATTTTTCAAACTGTTTCTTTTTTCTCCTCTTTGTTTTGTTTCTTTTTTGTCATCATTTTTTAAAATAGTTTTATTTTTTTAATTTATTAATATATTTATTATTTATTATTTATTTTATTAAATAAAAATATATACCAAGAAATATAATAAATATGTGTTTTTTGAAGAGTTGACACAAGTTTTTTATCATCATTATTCTATTTTGATGCTAATAACCAAATATACTATTTCATTCACTGTTTCTGTGCACATAATTAACCACACAAATTCAATTAACTAAATATCACACTCTGTTAACCGCCAATGTATTCACCATTAACCTCATTTTAAAATATATTCACTGTTTTTGGACACATAATTAACCTCATGTTAACAAGAGTTGCAATTAACCTCACAAATTCAATTAACCAAAAATCTTATTCTGTTAACTACAAATGGATACACCATTAACCTCATTTTTAAATATGTTCACCGTTTCTTGTCACATAATTAACCTCGTGTTAACAGGGGTTGCAATTAACCTCACAAAATCAATTACCAAAAATCTTTTTCTATTAACCACAAACGAAAACACCATTAACCTCGTGTTAACATGAATGATTAACACAAATTTTATGTGATCATTTGGTTAATTATGTGTCTCGAAACGGTGAACATATTAAAAAATGAGGTTAATGATGTTTTCGTTTGTGCTTAATAGAAAAAGATTTTTGGTTAATTAATTTTGTGAGGTTAATTGCAACCTAATTATGTGACAAGAAATGGTGAACATATTTAAAAATAAGGTTAATGGTGTATCCATTTGTGGTTAACAAAATAAGATTTTTGGTTAAATGATTTTGTGAGGTTAATTGCAACCTATGTTAACACGAGGTTAATTATGTGACAAGAAACGGTGAACATATTTAAAAATGAGGTTAATGGTTTATACATTGGCGGTTAACAGAGTGAGATTTTTGGTTAATTGAATTTATGAGGTTAATTGCAACTCTTGTTAACACGAGGTTAATTATGTGTCCAGAAACGATGAACATATTTTTAAATAAGGTTAATGGTGTATACATTAGCGGTTAACAGAGTGTAATATTTGGTTTATTGAATTTGTATGGTTAATTATGTGCACATAAACGGTAAATGAAATAGTATATTTGGTTATTAGCATCAAAATAGAATAATGATGATAAAAAAAACTTATGTCAACCCTTCAAAAAACGCATATTTATTGTATTTCTTGGTCTATATTTTTAGTTAATAAAATAAATAAAAAATAAAAAAATATATTAATAAATTAAAAAATAAAAACTATTTTAAAAAATGGCAAAAAAAAAAGAAACAAAACAAAGAGGAGAAAAAAACGGAACAATTTGAAAAATAATTTTGCATTCTTTATAGCCCCAAAAGAATAAGAGTAAATTACTCTAACCTGCCCACTATTTTGAACTTCCAACACAAAACCCCCTCTATTTTTAAAACCTACACAAAACCCCAATTTATCCAACTCTCTTAGGAATATTCCATTAAAAAAATCTTTTGTTATTTATTAAAAATTATTTTTTCAAATTACCAACATTACCCTTTCTAAAAAACTCTCTATAATTGAAAATTAAGAATTGAATTGAATAATGCCCTGAAACTGAAAACCTAATGCGAAACTCTCTAGCAGAAAAAACCCTTCTTCTTCTAGTCTCTCTTCTCATTCCCCCAAACTTGAAATTGCACCACGTCTGTTCGCCGCTTGGCGTGGCTGGCCACGCATGTCCATTCATCGCTCGTTGTCACTGTTTGTTGTTCTCCCCATCCATCACTCACCATCCATCACGTCCAAGCATCACAACAGGAACAAAGGTACAATGTCCGTCATTGGAACGTGACTTTGCGTACAATTTGGTCTATGCTTTTAGATTAAGCTTTTTATGTATTAAGGGTGGTGTATCTTATCATCATCTTTCATGCTCTTTGTTTTGGTTTTGTATTGGGTACTCAATTTCAAATAATGATGGCATATAAAAAAAAGTTGGTAGGTACCGTGTTTTTTCCATTATATGAAAGTTATCAAAAATATTTTACTACGATAAAATTTTAAAATAATTTCCTTTATTTTGTAAACGTGAAAGTACACTTTTGTTAATTTTAAATAATATTGTTTGAAAAAAATTATTCATATTTTATAATTTTAAAATTTTATTGTAATAAAGATTTAATTATGATATATTTATAAAATATAAGGGATTTTCTGTAAATTTTAAAAAATAGAGGAATTATTATGTAATAAGGAAAAACTATTTAATAGGGGCATTTATGTCAATCAAATACCAAAAATAATTGTTGACTGTTGACTAACAGTTCCATTAACTGTATCATTAAAAAAAATGGACTTAAGTGTCATGTATTTATAAAATAGAAGGGGTTTTGTGTAGGTTTTAAAAACAAAGGGGGTTTTATGTTGAAAGTTCAAAATAGATGGGAGGTTGGAGTAATTTACTCAAAGAATAAAGAAAAAATATTTGAGTAAACCCTCAAAATGATCCCTGAAAGATATGGGGTCGGTCACATTGGTCCTTGAAAGATAATAAATTGTAAAAACGTCCCTGAGAGATAGTAACGTCGGTCAATTAGGTCCTTCCGTTAACTCTCATCTGTTAAAGTTAACAGAACTGCAAGTAAATCCTCAAAATAGTCCCTGAAAGATATGAGTTTGGTCACATTGGTCCCTGAAAGATAATAAATTGTAAAACGTCCCTGAGAAATAATAACATCATTCATAAACCCTTAAAATGGTCCCTGAAAGATATGGGTTGATCACATTTGTCCCTAAAAGATAATAAATTGTAAAAACGTCCCTGATAAATAATAAATCATTAAGTATGCTTTCTTTTTCCTCGTTGATTTCGTTTCATTCCCAAATGCGAGTCATGCCTCGCCATTTCTGGAAAGGCTGGACTAATGACATTTACCCAGCTATCATGGTCCTATCGATTGAAAATCACGAAAGGAACTGCAAAAGGATTAGTCTTTCCATGGCTTCAATCCCATCTTCTTGCTCTACAAGCTTGGGGCCCTCACCATTTGGCATCCCCCTCAGCACCTACAACACAAGAAATCATAAACAGCCAGGGGTTTAGATCTCAAAGAACTTGGTATTTACTAAGAAGTGGAATTTTATCAATTGATTACACAAACTAATTGGCCTGAGTCTGATAAAACAATGTTAATAAATCTAATCTAGCCAAAATCTATGAATTATTTATACAACCATCAAGATCTCTTACCAGCTCTATGAACTGAAGTTCTAGACTAGCAGCTTCGATATCAGCAGATCTAACCAAATCAATAAAAACCTGGCAAGCATCCTTTTTCAACAAGTGAAACCCGGTGCTCCGGGATAAGACTTGGCTTCTCGTCACCTTTAATTGGGGTAACACAAAGGTTGCCCAATACATAAGCTACTTCCTTTCTTATATCAAATGGAGCGACAGAAAGAAGGTGCAATAATAAAGGCATTGCCTCACTAGAATATATCAATTACTTGTGCTCAATAGAACTAGCAGTTATACCAGGCTGCTTCCTGCATAGATAACAAACCTCATGTCAGGATTGATCCAGAGTTAGATTGTAGTGATCGAAGATTAAATTTCATACCTTCTTTAAGACCCTATGTTCACTATTCAGACATTTTACCAGGACTCGTATGGTATTATCTGAAAATGTAATTATATAATCAGATGTAAGAAATCGGTCCATACTATTTGATCAAAATGCATGTCTTTAATTTGCTTAACAAGTATTGAAAAAATTACTAGCCTTTAATTTCAAGTCCAGGTACAAGAACAACATAAGTTGCATGGGAATCACCAGCAATGAGATTACCTAAACTTCACAAAATCTAGCTAGGGGATTTCCCATTGTTATTAGAAACAACAGATCAATGTGAATAACATAAGCAGTGCGATTTGTGTGTAATGGTATATGCTAATCACATAAGCATTGTGATTTATTAAAGGTTTTGTAGTTCCTTTCATGATTTTTAATCGATAGGACCATGATAGCGGGGTAAGTGTCATTAGTCCAGCCTTTCCAGAAATGGTAAGGCATGACTCGCATTTGGGAATGAAACGAAATCAACGAGGAAAAAGAAAGCATAATAAATGATATTATTATTTCTCAGGGACGTTTTTACAATTTATTATCTTTCAGGGACCAACGTGATCGACCCATATCTTTCAGGGACCATTTTGAGGGTTTATAAATGATGTTATTATTTTTCAGGGACGTTTTTACAATTTATTATCTTTCAGGGACCAATGTGACTAAACTCATATCTTTCAGGGATCATTTTGAGGATTTATTTGCAGTTCTGTTAACTTTAACAGAGGGGAATTAACAAAAGGACCAAATTGACCGACATTACTATCTCCCAGGGACGTTTTTTACAATTTATTATCTTCAAGGACCAATGTGACCGACCTCATATCTTTCGGGGACCATTTTGAGGGTTTACTCAAAATATTTTGTAAAGAGGATGGAGATTAGAAAAATGAAAGAAGAGAGAAAAAGTGAAAAATATTATAAAGATGAAAGAATTTTATATATATAAAATTTGAATGTTAGGGACCAAAATTAAGGGAAAGATATTCATTCTAGTCCCTAAAAGATTCCCAGACCACATCAGCATCTACAGTGTACAAAAAATGTGTCACACTGACATTCTGTTAAGTTTAACAGTGATAAATTGACGGAGGGACTAACTTGATTGACTTTCGAGGACCAAAATGACGTTTTACTCCAATCTAGGATGTGTTTGGATGGGCGGTGAACTTGCTTGAACGCGCGTATGAGTGTGTTGAACGTGAGTTAAAGTTTTTGAGTTTTGTTTGGATTGGCATTACTCACGTGAGTTTTACAGAGAACTTGAGTTTGTGGAGAAGCAACATTTAAAGCTTTTGCGTTATAAGATACGTAAGTATGAAAGCACATTTTTTTCATTTTCATTTTTACCCTTCATCTCTTTCCGGTTAATGATACCCACCAGGCCATGGGACGATGGGGCCGCGACTGGACGTTTATCCGCGGAGTTGTTGCAGCTGAGCTTCGCGCGATGGTAGAGAGTTGTTGCATCTGATCTGCAACTCGTGTCTCCTTTTCTCTAATAGATGCCTCACTCACTTTGGTATCTATTGGTTAGTGATAAATTAATGATATATTGGTAAATTACACATACCAGTCGCGGCCCTAGCTTTTGGGCATTGAAAGGGAAGAGGAGATGGTGGTCAAGTGGTCAAGTCCTGTGCCCAAATTGAATGACAACTGACAAGCAAAAAGCATATTAAAAGAATAAAAATATTGAGGGTTAGGTTTGGGTTAAATAAAATTAAGGAGGCAGGATAGAAGATGTTATATGGAATTGGATGGTAATAAAGCACACGAAACAAAGGTCGATTGAAATTAAGTGGTGGCGGAAAGAAATAGATAAATATAAATAGTAGTTTTATGTTATTATTTTATTTTATTTCTAAGTTTTTAACAAAGTTATATTTTTAATAGTTAAAATATCATGCATATTTTTAATACTTCTAAATAAATAAAAATTAATGTAAATATCTTTATTTTTTAGTATTAAAATCAATTACATACTTTATTTTAATAAAATGAAATCTATATAATAAACAAAGACAATATCCTTTTTAGTAATTATACCTGCAAACGTGATATATAAAATCCAACCAAACAACATTATTTTTTTAAACTCACGTTTGTAATAAATTATCCAAACAAGAAATCACGTTTATACAAACTCAAGTTCTCTTCAAATCACGTTCAATAAATCATGTTTACCTAAACTCAAGTTTGCAAACATCAATCCAAACACACTCTACATGGAGAAGTCACGTCACTTTGGATAAAAAATATATACTTGCTTCTTTTATCTTTCTCTTTATCTCTATTTTTTGAAAAAAAAACATAACACGTCAGAAATTAGAAAATTGTAAACTGGGATCGATTTTAAAGGGTGAGAAAAAAAAAAATTCTGAGTTGTTAAGTTTTTAGTGAAGAAATTGAGAAGGAAAAAGGAAAGGAACACACATAATTTTAACCCCAATGCCACCACCTTAATCAAAGATGAAAAATAAAAGAATTGCTGTAAGACTCTACGGGATTTATCATGAGCAATGAAAATAATTTACTAAAATTACCAAAGATATAAAAATTGACATATTTTATACAAATATATATATATATATGAAAAAAATATATTTGTATATTCTTATTTTCCATTTTAACAAATAAAAGAAAACAAATTTTTAACTTTTTTCCTTCCATATTCAAATAAAAAAATTCTCATTTTTCATTTTATCTTTTTCTTCCTATTTTTTTGTAATATCTAAAGAAGTGCTTAACACATGTTTGATGCAAGTTGCGAACTCCTTGTTTATCAAACAAGAAATATGATCTTGAAAAAATAATAAATTAAAAGTTTAGTTACTTTTAACTAAAACTAAATTTGTTTACGTGCAGAAATTTAATTAAAAGTAAAAAAAAATACTGTGTTTATTTAATAATTTTTTATTATAATTTACTATAAATTTATAAGTATTTTTAATATAAGTTATTTACCTTCAAATTTACTTTTAATTAAAATTATTTAAAATTAAGTTTATAATGTTCATCCAATTACCGGTGAAATCTTCCATATGTTTTGTTTTTGTTTTTGGCTATTCTCCTAGGATATTAGGTATATATACTTTCTTTCTCACACCTCTAAACTAAAGAATCGGACTATGGATGTAAAATAAATAAAATGTGTCTAATTATAATTAAATGATAAACGGTATATACAAAAAATAATGTGTGTAATAAATATTAATGTATTATTTTTTCCTGGTAAATCTTCTAAAAAATAACTAAACTTACAAAGGATTAGAGCGGTACTCTGTCAATGGAAGGTATGTAATAGGTGGAGTGACACAAAAGATTGAATTCGTGTACGTTGGTTTAGCGTTCAGATCCAACTCAAATTTTTTTTAACACAATTAGTTTTAGTATTGGAAACATGGTTAACACTAAACCAAGCATACATTCCGCTTACTCAAGAACACAAAAATAGAGAGGAGACAAGGAAAAGTTATCGCCAGAAACCATTGAAAAGCCGGTTTAAGAGGTTATCAGTCAATTGAACTCATCTGCAAGCTAAGAGTTGAACGAAAAATAGCCATTTCACTCCCACTATTCTCTATAATTAGATTAGATATATAACTCGATGAAATATAGTATATCATTTTAGATTTATGGTTAGCTATAACCAATTATGTTCTCTTTTAATCCATCCATGTTGGCATCAGTGCATTCCCTATATATTGCTTTCGCTTATTTACATTGTAAGAAAAACTAACTTCATTAGATGCTTTTTGATCTTACAAATCTTATTTCCACTCAATCTAAATAGAACAAGGTTTGAAGCTAAAAGAACCTATCTAGCTATAGCTACTTTGAAGCTAAAAGTATCATAGTAAATTGCCCTATATACAATGGCGGTTGGAGGCTTTTCTTCGGGTGCAGGGGACACCCACTTTGAGGCCAGAATCACATTCACTGTCATAATGTCTTGCATAATGGCCTCCAATCACCAGAAAGCTAGGTCGCAAACAAACTATGCTCATTGCTGGCCTTTTCTTCATTCTTGACACTGTCTTCAATGCAGTTGCAAATAGCCTTCTCCTGCTTATTTTAGGCAGAGTTATACTTGGCTGCGGTGTTGGTTTCGCCAATCAAGTCAGCTAGCTCCTTAATTATATAATAATTATTTCATTAATTTCTTTTTATTCCTTATGTGTATGTGGATTAATTATTGATTAATTGCAATTTAATTTCACAACAGGCTGTGCCAGTTTTTCTTTCTGAGATTGCACCCACAGGAATTCGTGGAGCACTGAACATTATGTTCCAGCTAAACATCACCATTGGAATTCTCATAGCAAACATTGTCAATTGGTTTACCGCAAAGTAAGTTTAATATTATAATTGATCAATCCGGATATTTGAAGGCATGGTATATAATTAAGGACTACATAATTTTTGTAGAGTGTAATTGTTTATGCATTATGTGTAAATTGGGGAATAGGATTGAAGGTGGATATGGGTGGAGGATATCATTGGCTTTGGCAGCAGTTCCTGCAGTGATGCTGACAGTAGGGGCCCTCATAGTGGGTGACACTCCCAACAGTCTTATTGAAAGGGGTTATGAGGAAACAGGGAAAGCTGTACTCAAAAAGATTCGTGGTGTGGAAAATGTAGAGGCAGAGTTTCAGGATATCCTTAAAGCCAGTGAAGTGGCTAAACAGGTCAAGAGTCCCTTCAAGGACATTCTCAAGCGCCACAATCGTCCTCCATTGATCATTACCATCCTGTTGCAGGTATTATTTGTATCACAATTATAATTATTACAGATAGTATTCAATTTGTTATATTTATATATAGTGTTTAATTTGACTACTGTTTAATTTTCTTTTGGAATATAATAGGTTTTTCAACAAATGACTGGCATCAATGCAATCATGTTCTATGCTCCAGTGTTGTTCAGCACCTTGGGATTTCACAGTGATGCTTCTTTGTACTCAGCTGTGATCACAGGGGCTGTGAATGTTCTATCCACCTTGGTATCTGTCTATTTTGTGGACAAAGCTGGGAGAAGGGTGCTGCTGTTAGAAGCTGGTGTCCAAATGTTTGTGTCTCAGATGGTGATTGCTATAGTGCTTGGGTTGAAAGTCCAGGATCATTCAGATAACTTGAACAAGGGGTTTGGCATGTTGGTGGTGGTGATGGTTTGCACATTTGTGGCATCTTTTGCATGGTCTTGGGGCCCACTTGGGTGGCTAATTCCCAGTGAGACTTTCCCTCTAGAGACAAGGTCAGCTGGGCAAAGTGTGACTGTGTTCATGAACATGCTCTTCACCTTCCTTATTGCACAAGCTTTCTTGTCCATGCTCTGCCACCTTAAGTTTGGGATCTTCTTGTTTTTCTCGGCATGGGTGCTTGCTATGTCTTTATTCACTGTGTTCCTAATTCCAGAGACAAAGAATATCCCCATTGAAGACATGACTGAGAAAGTTTGGAGACAACACTGGTTCTGGAAGAAATTCATGGATGATTGAATTCCAAGGCCACATGCATGTGAAAGTGCATTAGTTACTTTGAATATTCCATCGTAGGGAAGGGCATACACACATCCAACAAATTACGCCCAAATTAACCTCGGAAAAAAGAAAAATGAGTATTTCACACATTCTTTATGTAAATATAAATTTATGTAAATATAAGTAGGATGGAAAATGAAGGGAAGTACTTATAAAGAAAGGAAATTCAAGGGAAATATGTGATGGAAAGGAAAAAAAGATAGAGAGATAAAATGAATGTAAAACTAGTGGTGTGAAAAAATAACCACAGTTTAATTAGAGGATAAGATATTTCCACTGATTTTTTTTTTTTGTGAATGTTGCCTAGATGGTCTAGGCATCTCCTCTTATTCAATTAGGGAATGACATGTGAATGTACTCTTCCGTATCATTTATGATGTTTAGAATGAAAATACTTATTTTATTTACAATTCAGTCCCTGATATATTTTAACTAAAATTTTTTAATATCTCATTTTACTTAAAATTGCAACCTATCTATATTGTATTTTTTTTAATATTTTATAAGAGAATTTTTTTCAAAAATATGTGAAAGTTATTGTAACTTAAATATATAAAAAAAATAATGTTAAGAAATAAAATTATATTAATTATATAATATAACATAATAAAATAATTAAAACTAGTTACAATGAGAAATTACACTAAGTTATTCATTTTAAAGTATATTTTTATGCAGTCTAAATCTTTCTCATCATATTTAATAAAAAGAATTACCAACCTCTTTAGTGAGATTATTATTACCAACCTTTTCCTTCATAACAATAAAAAATTTCAATCTTTTAAATATTATAAATATGATAAATAACATAAATAAATATTATAAATTTTCAATCTTTCACAATTTTTAAAATGTACTTTTACAAATATTATAAATAACGTATAAATAAATTTGTGCAACGTACATATATTATATCTATTATTATAAAAGTAAAATGGACTTAATAAAACCCACCTTTCCATTAAAAAAAATAAAATAGGAAAAGGAAAGAAAAGTAAATTTTTTAAAAAGGGGAGCTTCTCACTTAACATTCAACCCCGTCCCTTTTTCTTTTTTTTTTCTCTCTTGTTTGACTTCCATCCCATTCTTCCTGCGTCCTTTTTTTTCTTCTTCTCATTTTAATCCCTTTTTCCTTAGCTTTGTATTCCACTTCCTCTCAATCTTTCACATAAGTGGAAGGCATTGAAATCCAAAATTTTCTACTCATTTTTTTTTTCTGAAACTAAGTTTGATAATTTTTTGTGTTAAGGATAGTGCTCTGAGGAAGAAAGAGAGTACCCACACCGTAAATGTTGCTCGTTTCGGCTCTCTAAGGTAAACCCACGACCTGTAACCTAAAAGAATAAGCTATTGATAGGTGTTAGTTTTGGGTAGAATTATTTTTAGACCGTTGAGCACTAGTTTTAGGGATTTTATGGTTACCCATAATAAATAGAGCTTCAAACAAATTTCTAAATGTTAGAAATATTTATTGGTGCTCAGATCTGTTGATTTCTACCTCACACAATACTCTTAAAGTTGTTGGGAAGCAGTTTGGCTGACTCTCCGTAGTAGTGAGTGGTTTAACAGTCATTATTTTAATATTTTTATAATTACTATTTTAATTCATCTTGTTCTATTTTAATGTTGTTTACTTAATAAATTTGGGAAACATACTCTTTTTTATTGATTTTATTCTCTATGAAATTTATTTCAAAGGTTAAGAGCTTTATAAATTTAAATTGAATATGTTTGATGAAATTGGAGAATTAATTTTGAAAGGGACTTTGAGAAAATAGAATAAATTTAATATTTATATTATTGGGATCCATGTTAGAACCTCATATATCGTTGGCGGATGAAAACGACCTAGGTGCACCTAGTTGTATGATTCCGGGAGGAGAAGGCCATCTGTTAGATGGAGCCGCCACTTTGTGGAGAGGGCTATCAACGAAATAGAGCTTCCCCCGATGATATGATATGCTATGATATGACATTGAGACATGATATAATTCTGGGAGGAGAGGGCTATTCGTTAGATGGAGCCGCCCCAAGAGAGAGGCCACTCTTGGAGGAGAGGGCTATCAGCGAGATGTAGTTTCCCCCGATGATATTGAGATATGGACATGGTTCTGGAGAAGAGATGGATACCCGTTAGATGGAGTCGCCCCATGGGAAAGGTCACCCTTCAGAGGAGAGGGCTATCAGCGAGATGGAGTCGCCTCTCGATTCTATCATGAGTGATCCCTACTGTATTTACATTTCATATGATTTATGTTTTACTTAATTTATTTCATTTCAAATTTACTTATTAAACTTATACATGATAAATCTGTATTGCTTTGGATATGATAAACTTATCTCTTGGATATTGGAAACGAGTTATCTCATATTGTGGGATTTATCGAACTCACTTGTTTAGTAAGTTTTATGTTGAGAAATAAATTTTATACTGAGAATGGTTTCTATCGAACAATTTGTGCGTTAGTGTGTTTCCCTTCTAGTTCATGGTGGTTGTTAGGCCCTCACTAAGTCTTTGTGACTTACCCCTTTCTATTGTTTTTCATCCAGATTTCCAAGCAGCTCAGTAACAGGCTACTGGCAGATTCATTTGTTCCAGCTCTACTGTTACTTTATTTTGGTATGCCTCCTTTGTGTTGGTGGCCATTTGATGTTATTTTGGGATTATTTGTACGTTCTGCAGCTATAGGGAGTCTAGTTATAGGTTTATGTTTATATATTGTATATTTGACGTTAATTGAATAGATATGTTATTGTTAGAAACTCTGGCTGGTGATTTAGATTTATAATAGGATTTTTTGTAAATTTTGGGATGTCCAAAATATAGGGGAGACTATGCCAAAATTTCGATAGAATCCTGGAAGTATGTTTATTTTGGAAAATTATTTGTCAAGTATTGAAAATTATTTATCAGTCACGACCTTGAATTTGTGTCGTGACAAAGTTGGTATCAAAGCTTTGGTTGTAGGTCATAATAGCTGCAGATATAAGGTGATAATAGATTCATACAAGAAATTGTGGACCTCGGGCACAATGTACTTGTAGGATGCTATTATATACCTTATGATGGTCCAAAATCTTGTTCTATAAAGTGTTGCTCGATTTCCTTATTGCTTTCCCTAAGATCCCTACACTCTTGTCCGTTATTGATACATAATATTTTCTTAGGTGAGGATGCCACCAAGGACTAGGATTCCTGCAAAAAGGGAAGATTCTGGTGAGTTTGCTGCCCAAACGCATGACCCTCTTCAAAGGGGTCGAGGTCGTAGTCGAGGTAGACGGGGTGTTAATGCCGATAGGCGTGGATCGGTTGTAGAAGTTGCCAATGTTGAAGTGCCTAGAGCGAGGCGAGGTAACCCAGGTATAGCAAATATTACAACCAGTTTATAGGGGTTACAACAGGTAGTTCAACAACTTGTTGGAGTTGTTGTTGAGCAGCAACTACAAGGAAATCCACAGTAAAATCTTGATGGCCAGCAGGGGGTTGGACAGGTGGATCTGCAGCCGGGTGCTACGGTGGGAGGTATTGAGGTTACTTTGGTAGAGTTCATGAAGCTCAAACCTCCTACATTTTTTCGGGTCTAATGCAAGTGAGGACCCACAATGATTTATTGATGGGCTAGAGAGGCTATGGAAGGCATTAGATTGCTCGGATATCAGGGCTATGGAGTTGGCATCTTTTTAGTTAGAGGGTGTAGCCTATGATTGGTTCGATACAGTGAAACGTGGGCGATCGATTGGATCACCTTCGTTAGCTTGGAGTGAGTTTTCTCAATTATTCATGGCTCACGAGTTTGAGCGACTAGAGCAGACTGAGGGTATGTCATTTTTAGAGTACAGTGCCCGTTTTACTTAGCTTTCTAGGCATGCTTCTTATCCTATCACAGAGGAGATGTGTGTTGAGAGATTTATCACAGGGTTGAGGGAGTACATCTTTAGATCCGTGGTTGGGTCTAACTGTTCTACTTTTGTTAAGGTTTTAGGTCTAGCATTAAAACTTAAGCAGCGACAAAAGGAGAAAGGAGGCAGTGGTCAAGATTCTCGCAAGAAACAACAGGTTGAGGGATCACAAAGTAGTCATCCCAATGTTGGTGTTGGATTTGTACCCGGCTATCAAGGGCAGTAGAGAGCAATATCACAGAGAGGTGGTTCTAGTGGGCAGTCTTTTGGCACAGTACAAAATCGTAGATCAGATCAGGGGAGATCTTCATGGACCACTTTTCCAAAGTGGCATTTCGGAGTGACTTTTACTCCTTGTCCTACTTGTGGGAGACTTCATATCGGGGCTTGTTTTGGAGATATATAGTAGGGTGTGTTATTGGTGCGGCCAGATTGGTTATATTAGGAGGGATTGTCGAGTGGCTGTGACCCAGTCATCATCTAGTCATGCATCAACACCAGCAACTTTGGCATCTTCTCGTGCTCTTTCTGCTCCTGTCAGGCAGTCTGGGGGTTCTTCAGGTCGAGGTTCTGGAGTGGCTCAACAGAGTGGTAGAGGTCAGACACAGGCAGGGAGAGGTTGGGCTTGGGTTTTTATTTTAAAGTTGCTTACCAATTTGGAAAAGAATTAGGAATATTTACCTGTGAATGAGAACCTTTAACCGTTTTAGATAGCATAGCCCTTAGACGTCTTTTTGCTACTGCTGCTATTCTGCATCGATTTGCCCTGATGCTTACTTTCTGAAGTCGGCCAAATCAATTGGTTTCGATTTTGCTAATTCGTCGGCAAACTGTCCTTTTTTAAGCCCATTGATGATTGCTCTTAAGTGAATCTTATGGTCTAACTCTTTCACTTCCATCGCTTCCTTGTCGAATCGATTTATGTAATCTTTTAGCGGTTCTTCATCTCCTTGGAATATGTTGAAAAGGCTGTCCTCAGTTTTTCTGAATAGGCAACTCGAGGATAAATGATTTAAGAATGACGTGCTGAATTCACCAAAGTCATGAACTAGCCTTGGAGCCAATGTTGAATACCATTGTTGAGCCGATCTTGTAAAGGTTCTTGGAAATATCTTACACAGAATGGGGTTAGTAGCACCTGTTGTTAACATGACAGTATGGAATCTACTTAGATGTGAGTTAGGATCCAAGGTATCATCATATTTTGTCAGTTTAGGATATTTAAAGTGCTTAGGTAAGGGAACTAATATTGCCGACAAACCCAACTCATATTGCCATCGCTATTGGCCCAATAATAATTTAAAAGTTAATAAAATAACATAATAACATTGACAAAAAATAAAAACAACATAATAACAGTTTTTTGGTGTAAATCACATCCACTATAGGCCTTAAGCAAGAAACATCCATATTTTGATGGAGTTGGCTGTGTGGGGCTAGCTATCCATAACTCATTTATCGAACTTTAATCACATGCAAACTTAGTGAATATCGAAGTGTTTTATTATTATTATTTGTTCTTACAAAGACCAAATCACCTAAACCCTATACAAAAGAGCTATGATTGAACAGAGTAACGACATAGTCTTTATGGGGTAAAAACGTGTGTTGCTCTGTCTATGGTGGCTCCTTATATAGGCTCTATAGTTGACCTTGTTAGGCAAATGATTCTCTTCCTATTATTGCGGTCTTGTCTGCTGGATTCCTCGTCTTCTTTAAAGCACTTTCCTTTTTGGGTTTCATTTGTCTCCTGCGATTAATCTGATTGATCCTCCAGATCCTTGATTATATGATGTGGGTCTTAACTGCATGTTTATTCAATGAACCTGGACTTTAGGGGCAGGTGTTGGAGCGGACACTGATATAATCTTACTAGATTTCGGTTGGTAGACCTTAAGGTCGACGCGGTACTGTACATTATTATTATTATTATTATTATTATTATTATTATTATTATTATTATTATTATTATTATTATTATTATAATACTCGGCACCTGAGGTGCCATCGTCATCACCTGTAAATAATAACCACAGATAAAAACGGTGAGGAAAAGAACATCACTCATACATACACATAAGAGACTACTCTATCCTCACCCTCATGTAAACAACATCATCATATAATTTATTCTAATATCAAATGTAAAACATAATCATCATCATCATATACACCAACAACATCAACAATATCACCACAATCATCATAATCCCCATTATCATCACAATCATCATTATCATCATATCATCATACTCATCATATTCATCATATTTATCATAATCGTCATATCATCATAATCATCAATATCATCATACTCATCACAATCATCAATATCATCATTTTCATCATATCATCATCACCATCATGCACCTCCTTGAGTTGTACTTCACCCACTCTAGGCTTGTACACCTCAGGTACCATATTCAATTACATAATCAATACTCACCTCTCTGAGTTACACTCAGGTACCATAATCACCAACACAATCAATACTCACCTCCCTGAGTTACACTCAGGTACCATAATCACCAACAAAATCAATACTCACCTCCCTCAGTTACACTCAGGTACCATAATCACCAACACAATCAATACTCACCTCCCTGAGTTACACTCAGGTACCATAATCACCAACATAATCAATACTCACCTCCCTGAGTTACACTCAGGTACAACATTCACCAACATAATCAATACTCACCTCCCTGAGTTACACTCAGGTACAACATTCACCTCCCTGAGCTACACTTCACCCCTCACTGGGCTTGTGTATCCCAAGTACAATCACCTCCCTGAGTTACACCCCACCCCTCACTGGGCTTGTGTATCTCAGGTACAATCACCTCCCTGAGTTACACCCCACCCCTCACTGGGCTTGTGTATCTCAAGTACAATCATCTCCCTGAGTTACACCCCACCCCTCACTGGGCTTGTGTATCTCAGGTACAACATCATATATATACTCAAGCATCATTTACAACATAAGGTTAATTAAATCATCATCACCATTATCACCTCCCCGAGTTATACTCAGGTACACTATTCACCTCCCCAAGTTATACTCAGGTACAACACCAACATCATCATCATCAATCAATCTCATCATGGTTCATCATAAATATCACCACTCATCATCATCATCATCAATCATTATAATTAACACCTTTCATCATCATCCAAAATCATCATAATTATCACCAAATATCATTATCATCATAATAACACCAATCATCATTAGTCACATTGCATATTATGCACACCAAAACATCATCAATCACATGACATATTCACCAATCATTATGCACACCCAATCATCATCAATCACATTGCATATTCACTGATCATTATGCACACCAAATCATCATCAACATCGTTAATCGTCATCATCATGATCATAACACTCATCGCATGTTCAATGTACCATTATATCATCATTATCACAACACACATTATATGCTCAATGCATCAATATATAATCATTATACACCTCTTACCTCATACACTCAATACCTCAATACATCATCATCACACATCTCATACCTCATCATCATAAACTCAATACCTCAATACATCATCATCATGAACTCAATACATCAATACATCATCATCATGAACTTAATACATCAATACATCATCATCATAAACTCAATACATCAATACATCATCATCATACATCTCAATATTATAAACATCTAACATCACATGGGAAATTCATATCATCACACTCACATCACAATCAATGTATAAACATAGGATGTCACATAAGATATTCACATCACAATACTCATATCACAATTAATACACTCTATGCATCCAATTTAATCTCATCAATAAAAACCCCAAATATACAGCTACAATGCGAACTAAATATATCCCAACCTAGACTTAGTATCGACGATCCAACCATTCATAAGAAAGAACCAGATGTTCCGGACCAGCTGTCAAAATTTCAGCCCGATCCAACGGTGAACGAATCATCAGTCGCTGTTTTACAGTCGCTGCTCTGTGTAAAAATGGGAATGATTTTCCTCTAGTGCGAACTTAATATCTCCCAACCCAGACTTCGTATCGAGGATCCAACCGTTCATAATGACGAACCATACGTTCTGAACTAGCTGTCAAAATTTCAGCCCGATCCAACGGTGAACGAATCTGCAGTTGCTGTTTTACAGTCGCTACTCTGTGTAAAAACGGGAATGACTTTTCTCTACCATCTTCTTCAATCCCTACCCAAATCCTCAAGTTCCCAATTCAATTAAACTCGTTTTTACCGATTAAATTCACTGAAATCCTCAATCATCCCTATGAATTACAATAAATTTAACATCTAATCAATTATGGTTTCTCATCTCTAAACCCTTATTTAACCCTTTTTCGCTATCCTCGCTACCATCACCCAATTCATCAGGGTCATCACATGCATACATCAAATCAAACACATTTCAAACACACAACACATGATTCACAGGTAAGTTATCAAATTTAGAATTCTTAGAGGGTCTTATGGTTGCTCTCACTACCCAAGCACTCCCACATGCACATACAAACAACACTCTTTCCCCCACCGTACCTTGAAGTGAAGATCGAACAGCAAGAAAGACTCTTTCTTGATTCTTGATGATCACTCTGCAGCAACCTCCTCTTGAGACTTGGTTTCTCCCCTCCTTAGCGTTTCGCTCTCTGACGATTATACGAATAAGGATTAGGGTGAACTGATAACCCCCCCTTACTAGAATGCCTAATTGGGCTTGGGCCCACTCTCAACCCCCTTATCTTCTTTTTTTTTAAAATGAAGTAGCTTTATGGATAAAACTAATAATAATATTAATCTTATTATTTATTCATCTATTTAATTAATTATATCATTTACTTATTTATTTAATTTAATTAATATTTTATTTAATAAAATTTAGGATGTTACAATAATCTCCTCCAACTTCAAGCTCTCTATTCAATCGCTAGTCATCAGATCTTTAGCATTCCTCCGTGTTTATAGGCCTCTCTTGGTTCATTCACGAACACCTCCCAAATCTCATGATTTATCATAACTCCCATTCATTAACAAACAGAAAATAGAGTACCAATCCCAAGAGGTTGGTCAAGTGGAGCAAGACAAAGTCTCGTATCTGACCTACAGTGAGTTCGAACCCTCACTCGTCCACTTGCGATGAGGTAAATGTAAGTACCTCTATAGCCTGAAGGTTTTCCCTGTCTTGGACTAAGACATCATTCCCTTACTCTAAACTTTACATTAAAAAAAAATAAAATAGAGTACGAATCTTTCAAGTTGAATCGATAGCTGGTGTGCCTTAAGCTAGGGGAGGCAAAAAGTTTTGACCCTCCCGAATCCGAACAATCCAAAGTGATTAAATGGTGTGCGGGCGGGTATACGGGTTCAAACGGGTGGGAAAATTGGGTTTTATCAGATGAGGTCGGGCGGGTTCGGATTGCTAAAAAAAATTTCGCCGGTATCCGAACTGACCGACATGGTTAAATCTGATTGGTTGAGAGGAGAGCACATGGACTGTGCTTTTATTTAACGGCTATGATACTCTTGAGTTATTGATCAACAGATGCAACGTTCTTGATTTCCCTTCCCTTTTGTCTAATATTCATTTCAGCTAAGACTTTTCAGTTTCTCATTCTCCATTCTCATCTCAAATCTGAGTATCTGAGCTCTCTCTCTTCACTTTCTCTTTTTCTCTCATTTCCATGGCTGCAGCCTCCTCTTTCGCTCCCCAATGGCTGCCGCTTCACTCCCCCACGGCCGCCTCCTCCCTCCCTTCCCACCGTCAAACCCAGCTCACAACCCGTAACCACCCGCACAACCAACCCCTCTGCGCGGCCAGAACACCACCTCCAGCCTCCCATCGTTCAAATCGCATCTCCATTCTTGCCACCCTCAGATCTGTCCGTCACACAGCCACATGGAGATTCTGTCACTGGCGCGTCGTGCCATCTTAGCCTACCCCTTTGTCCTCGTCGTCCTCTGCCCGTCTCCAGCTCAACAACCCAGCTGCGACCCTTTTCATCTCCGGTCAGCGTCACGCGTTCCTACTCCCGTCGTCTTCAACCACATCGCTACGACATCCCACCGCAGCCGCGCCACCACCATCGCTCGCGGCCGTGGGCCACTGTCCCTCTGGTTTTGATTTTAGGGTTTGATTTTGACAAAAGTTTAAAAGTTTCTACCTTTTTGGGGTTTGATTTTGGGTTTTTTCTGTTGATTGTGGGTTTTTTCTGTTGATTTTCGGTTTTTTGTTTCATTCTCTCTTGGTCTCTATCTCTTCCTCTGTTTTACTCTTTATTTCTTTTTCTCTTGATTTTTCTGGTTTGATTTTTTGAAGCTGAAGATGGTAGCTTATTGTCACAAGGAGATGGTGGCTGAAGGTGGCTGAAAGGGAAAGGGAAGGGGATTCACGGGATAACTATAGATTTTTTTTTAAAATTAGGTTTGTAAATTTTTTTTTCTTTTTGTATTTTGAAATTTGAATTGTATGTATTTATTTTTTTTATTCACGTTTTTGTATTTTTTTTTTATGCAGTTTCCATATTGTAATTTTAATTGCAATTTTTATAATTGATTTGTAATTGTATTGTAATCTGTATTAATTTTTACATTAAATTTTTAAATGGCCCAATATGTGTTAAAGGCCCATTCACTTCAAAAAATTTGATAAAAATGTAAATAACTCTAAATTTTGATCACAAGTAAAAAAAAAGGCAGAAATGAGTTATATTTTGACCCAGACCCAAAATAGGACAAAAATGTAAATAACTCTAAATTTTGATCACAAGTAAAAAAAAACAGAAATGGGTTATGTTTTGACCTGGGCCCAAAATAGGCCCAGCTCCGTATGAAACCATCTGAACCCACCCCTAACCCGAATTACCCGAAGCCCCCTGCGGACGGAATTGGGCCACATTTTCTGGATTATGGTTTTGATCGGATTGGGCCTAACCGACCATTGCACAGGGCTACCTCAAGCAAACTAACCCTTTGCAAGGCTATTCCTAGAAACACTTCTTGCATTTTAAATGTAATAAAGTGAGGAAATGGTAAAGTATAGTGAAAATATCCACGAATGTCGGTCAGAATACTGATTATGGAAATAAGATAAAACGTACTTAATCTAATTAAAAGAAAATATTTATTTGATTAAAAATATGAATTTAAAAGTTGCTTTTAAAATAATTAATAAAATATATTAAATACTCCTCGTTGAGCATGCACTTGGACACGACCCGAAGTATAACCATGGTAATTTGAGACGAAATACTGATGGCAACGAGACTGTTTCTCTGGGTCCCTTAGCAACCACCACTCAAGAACCTTTTCACAATGGCTGTTACTGGATCCAATTCATTGTTGTCCTCCCACCAATGTAAAAGAAATAGAAATTTTCATATTTATTGTGAGGAATAAAATATATTTTAATATAATTAAAACATAGTATAAACGTTGAATCTGTGTATAAATTATTAAATGAAGTATAAACTACTTTCATCCTTTACAATCGCAAAGTGCCCCCCAACGGTAGTATATGTATGCATTGGTGTGATGCATATGCATTATTATTAATAGATATATGTGTTCTTATTTGTAATATAACTAAGCAAAATTTTTAAAAAAATAAAGTAAAACCAATTCCTTGTAAGATTTTTATTAAAATAAGTATATATTAAAGTTATATAGTGTAAATATATTATAAAGAGTATTGATTTAATATACTTTAAATTTTATGTAAAAAAAATATTTTCATGATTTACTAAAATTGTAATCAGCAAGAATTATAGTTAAAATATTATTTTTAAGTACTCAAAGATCTCAAGATAATAGATAATGAATGAGATATAAAATGGCATGAAATAATTTCTGTCAAAAATTTAAAAGTTATTTTGACCAATTTTAAGATATAGTGGAATGAAATTTAATCTTAAATTAATTTTATAATAAGTAAAATCAAACGGTAGTGTGTATTATTATATATGAGAAAATTTAGAATAAAATGTATAATTGATTCGCGGTCAAACATTTATTATTCACTAACTTTTGTAATAAATATTTAATATCTGAATAATCATTGAAAAAACAGAGATACTACCATATAATCCTGGGTAATTATAGGGTGGACCCTTTGAGTTTGGGTCCACCATAGACTTTTACCATAAATAATATAAATTTAATATTAAAAAATGGAAATGCTTAGGACACTTGTTAAGGAACTAAAAATAAAAAATTTTTATTGGACTGTGTAATATTTAAAGTTAAAGATGCAATTAATATTTTGATTTCCAATAAAAACATTCTATAAATGAAAACTTAACTAATGCCCTTAGGACACTCGTTAGCAGAACCCTTAAAAAATTTATTACTAAATATTATAAAATTAAAATTACCTTTTATAGTAAAAGAAGTTAATGGTCTATGGTGAACCCAAATTTAAAGGATCCACCCTATAATTACCCTTTAATCATATAAGGTTTCACCGTTGGAGTCTTGAATAATCATGAGTGAAACTTGACCAGTTGTCCACCATAGACTGAACAGAATAAAATAATCATGGAGACAAACCACCGTTCCTTAATTTCTATCCAGTGCACTAACATTCTTTTTCTTTGCCTCATCTTTTTGATACATCCTAATATTTTATGGGTATGGTTAACGAGTGTCCTTAGGGCACTGATTAAGTATCTATATACAAAAAGATTTTTATTAAAAATTATAACATTAATTGTATTTTGTAACATTCAATACTACATATTTTAATAAAATATTTCTATTTTTTGGATCCTTAACATGTACCTAAAAGACTCTGCTAGCGTTTTCTATATTCTATTTCTATCCCGTGACAGTAGTTCAATAGTTGGATCGAATTCGAATCTAATGCTTTATTAATATTTTTTAAAGTAAATAGTGGTGTTTGGTTTAGCTTACAAATACAGCAATTAGTTTATACCTCTTTTATATATGCACAAGTACGTTATTTGCATTAAGATTAAAAAAGTATAAAGATATTTCTGACAGAATAGTTACAAATTAAATAACTTATGTCTACGGTCTACCACACATGCTCGTCCAGTTCTAATTCTTAATCAACAATTAGGGAATTTTCAGATTAGCCTTGTTTGAAAGCAGTGGTAGGCATTAATAGTATAATAATAGTCAAAATAAAGGGATAATAAAGAAACTTGTCCATAACCAAGAGGTTAATTCAAGTTCTACATGAAATAAGGTATCAGTTCGAATTTTGTGGACGAAAAAATTGTCACTAGAAGAGTTAACCCCACATGAGGCTCTCCCATAACGATACTTATGCTTAAATAAACATTAATTCTACTAAAACCAATTCTAAGATGCCCTGCAAGAATTAAGAAAACGATCAAATTCAAAACTACACAAATCACTTGAATATGAAAATAATGGTAAAAAAAAGAGAGATGATGCTCCTTTTTCATGCATCATATTCATATGCAGCTTTTAATTTACTGCTTATCCATGTGGACAACTAGTTCCTGTCTTTGGTTCTTTCCTACATACCCATCAATACCATCCTCTCTCTAACCCCAAAATATTCTTCACCAACCTGCTTCAGTTCAGCAAAGATGAATTTTTATGCTTCATTTTTTCTCACAACACATTATACTCCCAAGCCTCAACCCCTTTTCATTCAAAGTCCTTGATTTCCTATACCTTTCTTTCCTCTTCTTCTGTTCATCATGGCCAACCTGCTCCAAATCTTACCTGTGTTGCTGTTCCTTCTGATCCCAGTTTCATCTCAACCTGACCAGCTTCTGTATGCTGGATTCAAGGGTATAGGCACTGACAACTTAACCTTAAATGGGGTAGCAGAAATAGAGAAAAGTGGAATACTGAAGCTTACAAATGAGACCAGTAGATTAATGGGTCATGCCTTTTATCCTTTACCTTTTCAGTTCAAGAACTCAAGCAATGGAAAAGCTTTCTCCTTTTCTTCTTCTTTTGCTTTGGCTATTGTCCCTGAGTATCCAAAGCTAGGTGGACATGGCTTGGCTTTTACCATTGCAACTTCCAAGGATCTCAATGCTCTTCCCAGTCAGTACCTTGGTCTCCTTAACAAAAGTAACATTGGGAACTTCTCCAACCACCTCTTTGCTGTTGAGTTTGACACTGTCCAAGACTTTGAGTTTGGGGACATCAATGACAACCATGTTGGAATTGACATCAACAACTTGGAATCCAATGCTTCTACCACAGCAGGGTACTACACTGATGATTCAACCAAAAAAGATCTCAATCTCAAAAGTGGGAAACCTATTCTAGCTTGGGTTGATTATGATTCTGCTGAAAATGTTATCAATGTCACACTTTCTGCATCTTCTTCCAAGCCTAAAAATCCAATCTTGTCCTATTCCCTTGATCTCTCACCAATCCTTAAGGAATCCATGTATGTTGGATTCTCTGCATCAACAGGCTTGCTTGCTAGCTCCCATTACATCTTGGGTTGGAGCTTCAAAATCAATGGACCAGCTCCACCCCTTGATCTCTCTTCTCTCCCACAGCTTCCAGGGCTAAAGAAGAAACACACATCTCTTATTATTGGGGTTTCAGTATCTGTTATTGTAATTGCATTGTTTGCTGTCTTACTTGGGATTTATCTATACAGAAAAAACAAGAATGCTGATGTGGTAGAAGATTGGGAGCTTGAGATTGGGCCACATAGGTACTCCTACCAAGAGCTCAAGAAAGCCACAAAAGGTTTCAAGGACAAAGAGCTACTTGGACAAGGTGGGTTTGGTAGAGTTTACAAAGGAACATTACCAAATTCCAAGACCCAAGTAGCTGTTAAGAGAATTTCACATGATTCCAAACAAGGCCTAAGGGAATTTGTATCAGAAATAGCCAGCATAGGGAGGCTTCGCCACCGGAATTTGGTTCAATTGCTGGGGTGGTGTCGCCTCCGTGGTGATCTCCTTCTTGTGTATGATTTCATGGCTAATGGGAGCTTAGACAAGTACTTGTTTGATGAGCCAAAAACTATACTAAGTTGGGAACAGAGGTTTAAGATCATAAAGGATGTTGCTTCAGCCCTTTTGTATTTGCATGAAGAGTATGAGCAAGTGGTGATACATAGGGATGTGAAGGCTAGCAATGTGCTTTTAGATAGTGAACTCAATGGAAGACTAGGAGATTTTGGGTTAGCAAGATTGTATGAACATGGGGCTAATCCAAGTACTACAAGAGTGGTGGGTACCTTAGGCTATTTGGCACCTGAGTTGACTAGAACTGGGAAGGCCACTCCTAACACAGATGTTTTTGCATTTGGTGCACTTTTACTTGAAGTGGCGTGTGGGCTTAGACCCTTTGAGCCGAAGGCATCACAAGAAGATTCAATTTTGGTAGATTGGGTGTGGAACAGATACAGAGAAGGGAGAATACTTGATGTGGTGGACCCAAAACTAAATGGTGTTTTTAATGAAGGAGAGGTGCTTATGGTGTTGAAATTGGGGCTTTTGTGTTCAAATGGTGCACCCACTGGTAGGCCTAACATGAGGCAAGTAGTGAGGTTTTTGGATGGAGAAGTTGGTTTGCCAGATGAGTTGAGGAAGTCAGGAGAGATAGATCATCACCACATGGAGGGTTTTGATGAATTCTTGCACTCATTTGAACCTTCTTCATTTGATAAGATGAGCACAAGTTCCTATATTAACAATAGGGACATGAATGCTAGTTTTCCTTCTTTTACTAATTCACCTCTTTTTACTCTGCATGGTAGAGGAGAAACTAGATGACTGTCTACATTGTACTTTGAGTTATACTTTCTATACCTAAGATATTTGTTTATTTTATCATCCCATGATGTCTCACAATTGTAGAGAGAAAGTTCTTGTCGTGATTATTGATGAATTAAATTCCAAAACGGTGTAGTTTCTTTTTTAATTATGTTTCCCATTGGCACTCGTTCCATGGCTTGTATTTTTATTTCCTATTTTCATTCTGCTTCTTGTTTTCTGAAATTATACAAATACAATCTGGAAATGCTGGAAACATAAGACAAGAAACAAGAAACAAATTTTCCTTTGTAAAATTTCAGAAAACAAGAAACAAAATGAAAACAAAAATGAAAATACAAACTAAACTAACCTTGATATACACCCTTCATTTTTTTCTTGTGTACAAAGAATTAGGACTTGAAATGTCTAATTTGATCCTACAAGAGCATATTGTAGACATGTTTTTCCTTCTTAAACATTACTAATGTATTTTGTGAAGTTGTGAGAACAAAGACTGCAAATCTCCATTAAGTATTCTCCCTTTTAAGTTCTAAGAACAAAGACTCCAAACTAATGTATCTGTTCCACCACATAAACCCCAGTTTCAACTTTTGATTGACTTGTTATGCCTAAGGAGGCATCTTCATGAACTTGTTCCCCAATAGAAACATCAACGGCAACTTGCAACTCTTCTAGGCATTAGTACAAATGATGGTTAACTAACCCCCAATGAAGCCTTCATAGAATAATAGATTATACAAAAAGTTCTCTTTGTCAAACTCAATGGGTAAACAATGTGTGCAATTGTTTATTCCTTCTACCTACTCCCCCATGCTTGAGTCAAGTTCTAACACGCTCAGCTCAAATTAATTGTGTAAGGAAAGCATAAAGGCTTTAAAAATGTGTCTATCAAGCTAACCTAATTATTATTTATATATTGTTAAAAATTAAGTACTTACATGATTTATAAATTATACATTATATACTTTTTATTTATTCAAGTATAATTATAAAATATAATTTTGATTCACTATCAATGTAAAAAATTATTCAATATTATCAAGTGGACAAACAAAAACTATTATTAAATTTAAGTTCCAAAAACAATTGATGTTTGATTTACTAGGACTCTTCTTTTAGGTGAAATTTGAAATAGGCAAGACTTAATTCATTTTTTTATTTTGAAAATGTAAAGTCAAATTTGTGTGAAAAATACTACTCCTACATTCAAGTTTTCTTCCACTTTCCAAGGAATTGAAGACTTAGGAAGGAAAAAAGAATTAAAAAAAAAAAAAAAACTCTTGGAAGAATTGCATCTACATTTCAGTAGTGGAAGTTGCCCTTTCCCACTTGTTACCGCAATTCCTGGCAGCCACAGGCCACAGCAATATTTGGATGTCATCTTCGTTCATTCATTCATTCCAAAGGCAATGGGGCATATAGAGGCCAACCAATTTACTTTGGTTGGTTGAAACTTGAAAATTGGTCAATGCACATTTTCTTGAGAGGCACTTCACATATCTTTTGTAATTAATGCAGCTGCAATATAGGAAATCACTTTCCAGGCCTGATGATGCCTTGAAAAGAATTCAGCTGAGAATGTGATGCCCACTTAAAGTTCTTCAATGGGAACACATGGTTTTGAAAAAAAAAAAAGGTGCTTTTGTGCCAAAGGCAAAGATTACTTTTGAACTTTAATGAAAAAAAGTAACATATATTATACGATGGATATTATTATTATTATTGTTATTATTATTATTATTATAAAGTAACAATATATCGTACATCACATAGCTATTTATAAAATAAAAATGTTTAAAATAATTTGTTTAAATGTCAAAAAAAATATTTTATTGGTGATTAAAATATCAAAATATGAATATTTGAAACTTTCAATTTTGAAAAATCTTAAAAATTAACTTAACTGATAAAAAATTATACTAATAATGATTTTATAATATTTTTAAAATATCAAATGCTAATTGCAAAAGGTTGAATGTTAATTAAAGGAATAATTAATTATATTAAAAAATATTAAGTTAAATTAATACGAAATTTTGAAAATAATCACAATAAAAATAAAACGTGTAACTATGTGAGAAAATAAAAGATTATCTTAATTTTAAGAATGAAAACTCGAATGTATAATATAAGAAAAGATTATTAAAAAAAAATTAGAAAACTCCAAACTCAATTTAATTAGGGTGTTTGTGAGTTGGATTAGATTGATTTTGAAGGGAAAAAACTCTATATATATTTTTCTTTTCATAACCGGTTTGGTTCTAAATTTAAATCAAATTCAACTCAATCTAAAATGCTTTAATTATTTTTTATTTTTATAAGGAAATTAGTAAATTAAGAGTTATATAATAAATATTAAAAATTAATTTAAAGTCTCATATATTTGATTTCAAAAATTAATTGTTACAAAATTTTAAAATTGATTAGTATTATAACCACTCATGCAATACATGACATAACATTTTTATATTATTGATACTTCTATCATAACTAAAAAATAGTTAAATATAAAAGATTATATATTTTTTAAAAAATCTAAAAGATTATGAAACTATAATATGTAAATAAGATCGGTCATTTTGAATGGGGTTCTAGGCTTTTGATATGTAATTATTTTCTTCATAGTAAACATCTTGGTGTATTGTAATTTTGTTTATGGATTTCAATACCTTTGTACTCTTTTAATATCATTCTCTTTGCTTAATAAAAAAATAATATGTAAATTATTAATACATTTTTAATTGATATGTTTTAAAATTTAAATTAAAAATTTCAGAAGATAATGAGAGATTAAGTCACGTGGATGGGGAAAAATTCAAACTCTTTCCAAAATTTATAATTTTTAAAATAAAAAAAAATCACATGAATTTGCATGAATGTTCCATTAATCTAAAGAGTACATTAAAACTTAAATTTAATATATAGGCCAAGAAATACTTTATTTTAGATTAGATTAAAACAAAGCTTAGGTAATGTTATAACTAGCATTTATAAGTAACAAATTACTTGATCAATTGTGTTGTGCTTTATTTTATTACTTATATTATCTTATTTTATCTCTTTTGCATAGTTTCATTAAAACTTATTTTTAATATAAAATATAAAATGGCTAAATTATGTTTTTTGTCCCCCAAAATATCGCGATTTTCCCATTTTGTCCCCCAATTTTTTTTTCAAATGGTCCCCCAAAAATTATAACGCATTCCCATTTGTTCCCTCCGTTAGTACACCGTTTATTATCTCTGTTAAATGTTTGTGTGGCAACTTAAGTGGACAAAATAAGCCTACATGACATGCTTATGTGTTATCTTAAGTATCTACATCTTGCTGTCTTGTAATTTTGTTTATGGATTTGTACTCTCTTAATACCATTCTCTTTGCTTAAAACATAATTAAATTATTTATCATTTTTAATTGATATGTTTTAAAATTTAAATTAAAAATTCAAAAGATAATGAAAGATCAAGTTTTGTGGATAAGAAAAAATTCAAACTCTTTTCAAAATTTATAATTTTTAAAATAAAATAAAAAATCATGTGAATTATCACGAGAGTTCCATTAATCTAAGATTACACTTGGAAGCTTTATTAGAAATTAAATTTAATATATGGGCCTGGATATATTTTATTTTAGATTAAAACAAAGCTTAGGTAATGTCATAACTAGCATTTATAAGTAATAGATTACTTGATCAATTGTGTTGTGCTTTACTTTATGATTTTATTACTAATATTATCTTACTTTATCTCTTTTGCATAGTTTCATTAAAACTTATTTTTAATATAAAATACAAAAATTTATAATAAAAGAGAGCGTGAAACATAAAAACAAATTTAAAATAATAACGTATAAGTTAGATAAAGAAAGCATAAAGAAAATAAATTTAATATAGATAAGTTTATAAATATATATTTATACAAGTACAAGTCATCATTATTTTACAAATAAAATTACACTTCCATGTGAATTAAATTGGATCAATTCTCAAGATAGGATCTAAAAATCAATCTAATTTGATAAATGAACTTTCATTGTTTTATTTTAAAATTTTCAAACTTTTTATATATTTGGTTCAACTTTTACAATTTAAATTGAAAGGAATTAGTTTATTAATATTACTGCAATTGATTAAAAATGTTAGCCGCTTGATCAGCACTTTCTTTTGGACCAAAACTCATAAAAAAAAAAAAAGCAAATATATCTTCAAAATAAACGACAACTAAATTTAAATGTACAATCAGTAAAGTTCTGTTAACAATCATGCGTTTGAGGACAAACAAGACAACTTAGAATTGACAAGTTCAAGGGGAAAAAACTTAGAAAATGAGAAGTAAAATCAATAAATAAGTAAACCATCAAAATTTTCACACCAAGAAAAACAAAGCTGTTTACTTAAGAAAAATTGGATAATTGTCACATTGTACTAAACGGACGCCTTTGAAGAATGATTCTTTCATTTTGAACCGATTCATGTTTTTTTAAGGAAATCTTCACAATTTTACATGAGAATGCAGCACAAAAATGCTTGCATAAATCATTGGGTTTAGGAAGGATTATTTATTACCTTACTCTGAAGTTCTAATGCTCCCTCAAGTGGACACAAATAAACACAAGAAATTCATGTTAACAATAAAACCGATGACAATGATCAAAGACCGGTCCAGAATGCATAAAGGATACACGATTAAACTATTAAAATAAAATTTGGACAAGATAGACCCAAATAAGTTAAGAAAGTTAACAACTCAATATTAGAACAATTTTAAGCCACCATTCCCAGCCCCTTCTGTGTCTTCAATGTAATCAATAATCTATACTGTGAAAGATTATGCAAAATTAATGTAAGATAGTACCTCACTCATTATGATACTTTGCCTACATCTTCAATGCAGCTCTTGCCATGGCCAAGGCACCATCATAACTTTGGTTTCCACCAATAAATCCACTCATATGCACAAAAACACAGCCAGGAATGCCTGCCTCCTTTGACAGTTCATCATCCCTTAAACCTCGCCATTGGGGGGGTAGAGGCTTTCGGCTCTCAAACCTATCAGGAGATACCGCAACTGCCTGCACTCGCCACTGTTTGCTTCTCTCATCCTGTAAAGGGCAAGGAGAAAGGTACATGTGGAAAAATCAGCTGAATTGTTAAAAGAATCGAAATTAAAGATATATTCAACAACAGTTGAAAATTTCTAGAAGTGATGACATAGGGGTTTAATATTTTATCGCCTTTGAGGAGGATGAAATTGATTTCTGTCTCTTGTTTACATTCTTAACTAGGTTATCCTTGCATTTTTTTTTTTTTTGAATAATCACACGGCACTCATTCTTTTACTATACTCAATCAAATCAAGCAACTACAGCAGTTACATCTCCCTTTTTTTCTCTAAGCCAGGTTCTACAGTGAAGTAATTCAAAGCCTCAAACCAATTTTTTACATCCTCAGAATGAGGTGATAACACATTGGCAGTCTGTTGTTGTCTCTGAGGCTAAAAAACCATCTTGATCACCCATACCCATTTGGACTAATGATGGTGTTGTTTTACATTGAAAATTGGGATATAATTTCATTTAATTCCAATATAGTTGACCCCTACTGTGACACAAGTTCCCATGTGTGGCACTATCCAATTGAAAAGAAACTTTTGTCTTCACTAGTTTAATAGTTAGTGTTTAAATCTGACATCTTATATTTTGACAAGTTTCAACAACATTTCTCAATTGTCTCTAAGTACACAACTCGAGCATAGTCATATCTACCACAATCAAGTATGCATAATGCATTGCACCCACATAACAAAAGGAATAACGAGCTGAAATTTCATAAATATAAGATTTACAAACTAACTACTAACAAAGTGAAGAATATATTCTTCAAAGATTGTCCAACTTGGACAATTCCAAATTCAATACCATGAGTAGTAACTCGAACAAGAAATGGAACAAGTCAAAGACGAGAGAAAATAGACAAGAGTCAGGAGCGAGATTAAGGTTATGAAGAATCTGAGATTCTAGATCATGATTTTGGGTATTGAGATGAAAGGGAATTGGGGATTGATAAGAAGAGAGAATAGTTGATTCTCAATTTTGATCTAAATCAGACTCAACAATGTGATTATGAGCTCCATGGGAGCACAACAAAGTGAATAAAGGCACAATGTACCTGTCATTCTAAAACATCTATAACCCTTTTGGAGACTCCTTGAGGACTAGAAACATAGGATGGAACTTGAAAAAGTAGTACACACCTGATACAGAACATATTTGATTGGAGGGTCAATTTTCATCTCCCCCTCAAGCTCGAATAAGTGAAGCTTCCACTGCAGAAAACAAAAACAAGTCAATATTTTCTTACCTAACATGTAGTAAAATGCAGTTAATACCCAAGGAGAATAAAGAAATGGAAATTTTTTGTATAAGAGGGAAAAGTTTTAAAGGGGGTATTTCCTTTGTGATTGAATATTGGCCCAAAGATGACTATTCTAGGTCATAAACAGCAGCAGCAGCCTATTGAAGGTTATTATACTACCTATAGCATTAGTTTTAATGGGGAAGTTGTTTTTCTACCTGATTACTAGTTGTGTTGTCAGGGTAACCAGTCACAGGCACTAATAATCACCAGCTAGTTGGTAGACTTATTCAATAAACAGATTAAGAAATCATGTTCCTACCAATGTATCTATTTTAAAGTTTGCATGGAAATTTGCATGAGAAATGCTCTAGAATATTCTTCAACATAAATGTGCAAGATGTTAGTTGATATACATGTTAGTTTCAAATTATAATTTCTGAACATATGAAAGTTGATTAGATATAATTTGAATTTTCAAATGGATGAAGTTCAAATGCTATGCAAAATGAGGGAGACAAGAATAATCAACTCACAGGACAGAAATTATTCAAAACAGCAATTTCTCCACTAGGATCAACAGTTTGTCTAGCCACAAGGGTCTCCATAACAATAGACATTGCTGGTAACCATGAGTTTATATGAAATCGAACACTCTGCAAGGAGGGAAGGGGAACTTGTTCAAAAAACAAATCAAAGGGTAACACAGGAAAGAACAAATTTTAAACCCCTTATTCATATTAGGGTTCAAAAAGAAAGGGCATGGAGCAGTGAATACTCACGTCCAGAAACTCACTGCCGGCAAGAGCCATGGCGCGTTGAAAGGCCTCATTTTCTTTCTCAGGTGACTGATCAGGATCTGTCCAATCCAAATTTAACCTTCCTACTCTTGAGGATAAATGAGTGTTATTCACATATTTTGGAGGTTGGTCTGTGTCATACTGATTGACTCCATTGTCTATAGCATCAATCGCCTGATATCATTAAACAACAAACTATATATCATAACCTCCCATGCAATCAGAAACATATTTTGTTTCACTGATCAGCCACTTTAGGAGGACTGACAAACCCCAAATTCACCAGTAGTCCCATAATCGATTCTGCAGGCATTTATCAAATTTTATCCAAGAACATGTAGTTCTTAGTTGAGTGTCACACAACATAAGCCAAAGTTCTCTTTCAACCAAGCCATTCAGTAAAGAATCTCAAAAAACTAATAATTAATCTACAGTATAAATGCACAATATGCCAGATATATACCTCTATCTATCAAAGAAACAAAAATTCATAAGACAACAAGCCCTAGGAGTTCACAAAAACATTGAGTGTGTCATCACTCAAAACTCAAACTTTATCAGCAACGATGCTGATGATGATGAAAACAAATGACTTGCACAAATCGTTTATACATGTTCCACTTGTTAGATTATCTGGAAAGGATTTATATATCTTGATTGTATCTTGGAATAATTTAGAGTATCTCACATGATCTCTTAAGAGTAGTTTCCATATTTCCCAATTTGTTTTCTTATTTGATTAGGATTACGAATCTAGTGTTGGTGACTTGGTAAAAATTGGGGTTAATGCTATGTCTTTATGTGTCACATCCATATATAAAAAAGAATATTATTTAGAGAATACATTCTCTCTCTTCCTTTCTTCCTTACCTAAAACCCTATAATTTCAACACCTCTGTTATGCTAGAATCAAAGATGCCTGCAATGAATAAAGCAAAGCAGACACTGCATTCTCACATCTGTACTGTATGCAAACATAAATGGTTCCATGTACTTATTGACATATTTCAAGCAAGAAAAATAGAAACATTTATCACAAGACAATGCCAACCTAGATATAATTGTATTAAGATGTAAAATTTAATTTCTCTAGTTCCTTAAGGGTGTGTTTGTGAGTTTAGAGAGGAGGGAAGGGAAAGGATTGGAGGGAGAAGGGAGGGAGAGAAGAGGAAGAAAATACTTTGTAAAATACTCAAACTCACAAACACAAAAGGGGGAAAGACTTCCAATAAACCCTTCCCTTCCCTCCCTTTCCCTCCAAAATTTAACTCACAAACATACCCTAATACTATTTCTTGTTTATTCCCATCATGACAGTTTGACAGGAAGGTAGACTATACTTGGAAGAACACACTATACCAGTGCAAGAATGAAATAATGATGTTTTATTCCTCTCAGCATCCGCTATCCTGGTGAACCTCCCCTAAGTCTCCTCTACTCATATTTCTCTCAATAAGAATAAATTAATAATTAATCAAAATGAATCAGTACATAGAAAATAATTAAACAAACCAATCAAGTTCATAAAGAGTATATAAAGTGAGAAACGGGAAGAACAGAATACAATTTAAAATTTATTACCTCCATGAAGCTCCTGTAAACAGCCAAATATATGTAATGCACATCTCGGTGCTCTTCATCTACCTTAAGTTCATTGGCTATAATCTCCTTTCCAAAATGCTACAGATAGAAAAATGAAAGCATAATATAATAATTAAGATAGAGTCATATTCAAAATAGAACTTTCCATTAAAAAATTGGCAATTGTACCAAAACAGAGGAATTCACCACTGTGCAAATGAAGTATATAACATAGGCTGGAAGAGATAAAAGCTTAACTAAAATAGGTTGTTCAAATGAGAAATTTACCTTATAAACAAGACCAGCGCTACTCAATTTAGTAGAAAAACCATGTCCAAAAACCTCCGCAAATCCTTTCTGGTGATGATCATATCGATCTCGGCTGGGGTCATACACTCCCCCAACATCAAGAACAGCATCAAGACCCTCCAACACCTATAGACCCACAATTTAGTTTAAACAAAGACATAAAACAGATGTTAAACACAAAGTTCCACTCCATTCAGTTGCTAAACACAAGGGCAACAACCAAACAAAAAAAAAAATCATATTTTCCCATCAAATAACACCCTAAAAAAACACTTCACACTTTTCATCAACCGAACAAAAAACATAATCTTTTCTCAGCAACCAGACCCCCAAAGAAAAGGGAATAACGCTTTCTCATCAACCAAACAAAGAAAAAAACCATTTTTTTTTCTCAGCGACCAAACAAAGGAGAGAAAGGTAAAGGAAAATGATTGTGGATTGAGAGGGGAACCTGGGGGTCTCGGGTGCGAACGATTTCAGCATTGGAGAATTTGTGAGTGAGGCGAATCATGAAGCAGCCAAGGGCTTCGTCGCAGTGGAAACTTCCGTTGTGCGTGCCCACGCGCTTCAAAGACGCGTGAACGGGAGAACCAGGAGAAGAGGAGAAGGAAGCAGAAACCCTAGCAGTTGTTGGGTTCGCCATTAGAAGAAGTGGAAGAGTGAAGTGCCACTGCCTATGGAAATGGAAATTGCTGAATGGCTTTGTAGCTGCCCACATGCCTTTGGCCTTAACCTCAGTTTCTAACACTTCATTGCTCGCCACCCAAAAACCCTCCTCTACTTTCTAAAATTAATTTAGCAGGTTTTAACCAATTTCCTTGCAATTTGTAAACTAGCAAATTGTCCCCTATTTTTTAGAATCAAGAAATTTAGTCCCTAAGAAATAAAAAAAATTAATATAATCCCTAATTTCTTACTTTTTCTTTTATTATAGTCCAACTGTGTGTTTCTTGTTAATTTTTTTTATGACGTGTCACGTTTCATGACATTGTGTCACACAATTTGACATCGAGACACAAAAATAACGTTATTGGATTTGAGAACTTCCAATGAAGAAGGGGGAGAAGAGAGAAAAGAGGGGAATATGGAAACACATGACGGTTGGAGTTTAAGGTTTTCAAGCAAATTTGACAAAATCACATCATTTTTGTGTCACAGTAGACACTTTAGTGACAAACAGCATGACATGGTATCACTAAACGTGACACGTCGTAAAAAAATTAATGGAAAACACACAGTTGGATTATAGTGAAAGAAAAAGCAAAAAGTCAGGGAATATATTGGAGTTTTCTATTTCTTAGGGACTAAATTGCATGACCCTAAAAAAGTCAGGGATCGATTTGCTAGTTTACTCATTTCTTTTATTCTAAATGTTAGCCGGCTTGAATTTTTCATTAGCATCTCAAAGCAATAACAATAATATCAACGGAGTTGGTTCAGGTGGTACATGTTTAATTTCTTTTAATCAAATTAGCCCCATCATGATGTGGGAATATGAATAATAACAATAATTTCTTTGACACCCAAAGAATCTATAAATTTATAGATTTACGGGTAGTGTGTATGAAAAATTCATAGATAATTTTTATATGTTTTCAACAAATATTTAATTAATATACACTATCAGTGTAAAAAAAATTTACACAGACATCCAATAGTGTGCCGCCACATCATTTAATAAATGTGACACCTCATGTTTTATTAAATTCAATAAATAATTTGATAACATATCACTGGATGTCTGTGTAAAATTTATTTACACTGTCAGTGTATATATATTAAACTCTTTCAACAATATCACATGTGAATAATTTTGAACTCATGGTTTTACAACTAAAGATTTTTATTTGAATCATGGTTTAGTATGATATCATGTTTTGGAATGATGGCAATAGTAGTATAGACACTTTTTTTTACCGGAAATTCACACAAATATAAATGTGACTCTCGAGTCGAGAGTGATGGTTAATTAAAGTCTTTTCAATAGTAGTGACTTCAGGATTTCAAGTCACCTTGTAGCTAAAGTTCTTCGAAATCACAATACACTTTCACCCATGTTTGGTATTATAAACACTATATACAACATAATATTTTTATCCCTACTCAATTGTAAGGAAAAATGTAAGAATGATTTTATCTCAAGAAATGAAAAAGTGATTAATTGATGTGTTACTCATTGAGTGGAACGTGAAGATATTTATTTCTATTATTAATTATGATTTTTAATGGAGCTCATCCTTTTGCTTTGAGATTAATGGAGCTTCCACATCTATACACGTGTCATTTTTATTTAATTTTATAATAAACTCTCAAATTGGTTCGTGAAAGATTAAGAATGGTCCCTGGAAAAAAAATAAGGGTAAAATATATTTTTTATCCCTATAAAATTAATAATTTTTGCTTTAAGTCCCTATGAAAAAAAATTAAAAGTATCCTCTCATTTTTTTTTCAAATACTCCTTGCTGTTAATTAACCTCGGTTAAGTAATGATGTGTCACACTTCTATTCTAATCACCCTTCCTAGCTGACACTAACTAATCCTGGGTTCCATTTAACATATTTAATTAATCCTAATTATCTTTAAATAACCCTAATTAGTTAAAATGTTATCCTCCCCTTCATCTCTCCTTCCTATGCAACAAAAATCGGTCTTCTGTTGCTCCATAACCGCATCCTAAACTCACCATTTTTCCCACAGCCTGGTTTGGTCATTTTCCTCGAGCCACCACCCGCACAAAGCTAAGAGGTAGGGGAGGAGCAAAAAATAAAATCAGAAAATTATAACATAGATATTTATTTCTATTATTAATTATGATTTCTAATTGAGCTCACCCGCTTACTTTGAGATCAATGGAGCTTCCACATCTATACACGTGTCATTTTTATTTAATTTTATAGTAAATTCTCAAATTGGTTCGTGAAAGATTAAGGATAGTTTTAAAAAAAAATGTTTTTAATCCCTATAAAATTAGTAATTTTTGTTTTAAGTCTCTATGAAAAAAAATTGAAAGCATCCTCCCAATTTTTTTTTCCAAATACTCCTTGTTGTTAATTAGCCTCTATTAAGTGATGATATGTCACACTTCTATTCTAATCACCCTTCCTAGTTGACACTAACTAATCCTAGATGTCATTTAACATATTTAATTAACCCTAATTATCTTTAAATAATCCTAATTAGTTAAAATGTTATCCTCCCCTTCATCTCTTCTTCCTTTGCAACAAAAATCGGTCTTCCGTTGCTCCATAACCGCATCCTAAACTCACCCCTTTTCCCACAGCCTCGTTTGGTCATTTTCCTCAAGCCACCATCCGCACAAAGCTTAAGAGGTAGAGAGAGGAGCAAAAAATAAAATCAAAAAATTATAACAGAAGAGATTGAAAGGGGAGGGTGTTCTCCATGCTACTCCCAAATTCACTCACAAAGTTGTACATCAATTTACTTCACCAAAATCAAAAACCATTTGTGTGGCCACTGTACTCTATCACATTATTTGAAAATTACAATCATTACATTCATTGTCTCACGAAAGTTAATGTATTAAATACACATGCACATAGATATAGTGTACTTATATATTTACTATTTATTTTTCTAGTTTATGGTTTATTTTTTACTGGTTCAAGATGGTAGCAGAGATCATGGAGCAGTGGAAATTTGAAGTTCGTTGTAGAGGAAAAAGGGGAGGGAGAGGAGATGAAGGGGGAGGATTTATTATAACTAATTTTATTAATATGATCTTTATGTGCACATAAACCTTACTACTCATAACTCATAACGTGATTTGATTATATAATAGCTTTATTATTGGGATATAAAGTCTTGCAATTTAACAAAATTAATATATCATAATTAAATTCAACTTTTTCTCAAACCTTTAAACCTATAAACTAAGTCTGTCAACCTTCACTTAATCTGTCATGGAACAAATTGGTTTATGCAACAAGGCACAACTGTTCTAGATTAGCTAAAGGTGATGTATTGAAGCAATTCTCACCCTTAACATTTATGAAAAAAGAGTTTGGTGACTAACAAGACGCTTGAGCTTATGTTTTCTACTCGCGTGGAGATTTAGCAAATCGATGTCATTTTGGAAAACCACATTGGAGAAGAAATTTGTGCTAGTTGAACTCTAAATTACAATTATTTGGTATTAGCATATTTTAGTAATTTCTAATTTATAAGTTACAAACTACTTAACCTAACTTTTAACGTGTAATTTTTAGTTTATTTATTTTTCATCTATTTTTATCATTCATATTTTAATACATTTCTTATTCACTCTCAAAATCCTTTATCCTTTCAAAAAAAAAAAAATAAATAGAAGCATATTACACATCACACAAAATGAAATATATTAAAAAAAATCTCTTAACATAAAAAACTATCACTTAATCATGAATGATGTCTAAATCAAATTTAATTTGTTAAAATACCAAATTAAAATAAAAGTTTATAGTGTATGTGTGTATATACATAATTAATGCAAGTAATTTTAAAAATTTGTAAATAATTTTAATTATTATTCTCTTTTATTATTATTATTTATATTCTACTGCTTAATTTAATTATTAAATTAATTATTTTTAATAAAATATTTTAATACTAAAAAAATTATAAGAATTTTAAATTTATTAAAAATCTAAAATTATACTTATTTAAAACTTACTTTTATCTAAAAAATAAAAAATAGAATTTATACTATAAAAATTATGTAAATATGACCTTTTTAATAATTTTACATTTATTAACTACTTAAATAGCTATTTTTATCAAACACTTTTAATTTAATAAACTAACATATAAGTTATGAGCTTATTAGCCACCAACTATCTTATTAGCTACTTTTACTAAACATAACTTTGTTGTAACTATAATTTTAGTTATTGTATGTTATGTTGTCATATATTTTATAAACAACACACTATTATTTTATGGAGGGATATATATGTATTATCTCATGGGCTTCACATGACCGAGTCATGTTAAAGTTAAATGTCTACCTTTTTCTTCATACAGATTGCATAGGCGGACACTCTCAATACTTGCAGATATTCATGAAAAGGATATTCTTTTAGGGTGTGTTTGTTGCATATTGAATGACAACACGAGGCAGATAGTTAAGTTATAGGACAACTTTTTATTCTGTGTTTTGTTTGGTTGTAAATGCACAACACATGTAATTTTATGTTGCATATTATTTGATATGCATATACACTAAACAAAAACACTATAATTTTTACTAAAATACCTTTCAGGGATTGGGCTTTAAATTTTGAGGTCAAAATAAATTTGGGCCTTTTCAAATTAGTTCATTTTATAAAAATCTCGGGTTTAGCCTACAAAACCCTTTAGAAATGATGAAAAATGCTCGCATATAGTTGGATTTTGGCATCATTTTGAAAGGCCAAATTAAATCCTTTTTTTGCCCAGGTCATTATAGCTCGTCAATTGCATCAAGCCAGCTAGTGCCAGATGTAACACCCTAATTTCTAAATTCAGAACTTAGTCCGTTGGAAACCAAATTCTGAAATTTCGAAACTAAAACATACAATTCTGGATATCAAACCTCACGTTTACATAAGTATCCAACAAAACTCATATAAATGTGAATAACTTAAACCTTAATTTCATAATCAGAGTCCATAATATACATAATCGTATACATCTTGTCCAACGATTATAAACTAACATCAACAAAACTATCTATCTATATATGTACGTCAGACCCGAAGGCCACAAACTGAGCAACTTAAACAAAATCCAAAGAGATACAACTTTTATATACAATCCAAAAAGAGAAATATCTAAACCCCACGATTCCGGCTCTAAATCACTTATTATCTCCTTGAGGTACCTGCACACCTAGATTATATCCACAAAGCGCGTGGTGAGACTAATGCCTCAGTGAAATATAACTAAGTATACTCAGTGTACAGGAAACAAACACCAATCAATGCATACCAAACTAATAGGCATCAATCATCAAGATGTATTCACATTTCATAACATAACTAACTTAATCATAAGTAGTAAAATGCAACTCACTGCTATACATAGCAGGCATGATGTTTTCACTTAAACTGGAGTTAGAACTGAGCTTAGACTACGGGAAACGTCTTTCCCGGGGACGTATCCCACCCATTACTGGACCGAAGTCAAGTTTCACATGATTATTTAGTTTTCTTAACTCACAGTGCAAAGGCCGGCTTGAATTACCTCACGGTCGAAACCGGTAAACATGAATCGATAGTTAAACCAGAATTTCGAACATTTCGAGTGTTTTCGAGACTTTCGCAAGTTTCGTAACTTTCATAACTTCGAAACTCAATAGCTTTACAATCGATCCAAGCATAATCTAATCAATCTCATTGCAAACATCATAATTCCATTCATTTTAATCTCATAGAAAGGAAAACAAAGTGTAGGGTTCATACATGGAGCAATTTTGAAATCTCGCTATTTTCGTAAGTTTCGCTATCCTAAGGTTTTCAACGAAAATCACCGATCAAACTACTCAATCTTACACCACTATCAACAATCTAACTACAATATGCATATAGAAAAGGAATCAAGCGAGTAGGGCTCATACAATGGGGAGAAATCAAAATCAAGGAAAAGTGAAAGTGTGTGAGTTATACTCACCAATTTTCTTGAAATTCTCAAGAGGAATTGATGGGTTGGGAGTTCATTTGATGAATCCTAGCTTTGATTCTCCTTAACCACTTCAAAATCCCACTTTCTCTCTCTAGAAACACTCTTTCTCTCTCTAGGGTTCGAAGGGGAAAAGAAGAAGAAAAATGAGCTGTTGATTTGCATGTCCGAGTATTTATACCGGACAGCTGGTAATCGATTACAACAATGCTGTAATCGATTACCAGAGGTAGAAATTACACTAGACAACGTTTCTGGGAATCTGGTAATCGATTACAACCCTTGGTAATCGATTACCAAAAACTCAGCCCTTAGGTAATCGATTACACAAAATTCAGCTCTCGGGTAATCGATTACAGACCCCCTTGTAATCGATTACCAAAAACTCAGTTCTCAGGTAATCGATTACACAAAATTCAGCTCTCGGGTAATCGATTACAGACTCCCTGTAATCGATTACCAGAACCCAAAACTCTTCATTTAAACCTGAAAATAGAATTCTAAGTTAATTTCCATAATCCCCATTCAACCTCTAATTACCAACACAATAATCTTATTCTCAACCTAATGAGTTATTAAAACCTCTAGTTTTGCGGGATGTTACACCAGACCAGGTTGCTCGTTTTGCCTTCTCTATATTTAATACATTTAAAAAGAAAAAAATGGACAATGGCCTAATTGCGTAGAACCAAATATACCTAATGAAATGTAGGGTTTGGGTTTCAAATTTAAAGTTTAAACAAATTTTGAGCTTTTTCAACCCAATCCATTTTATAAAACGACAAGTTCGACCTGTGAAAAAAACACTAACATGGTTTTAAACACTTGCATGTGACTGTGTTTGAGCATCATTTTGGAAGCTGAAACTGAATTTGGGTTTTTTTTCCTGATCCATTATACCATGTAGCCCACATCAGATCGGGTTGTACTAAGTCAGGTAGCTTATTTGATAATTATAGTAATAATATAGGCTCATTTAATTGCGAGCTTTGGCCTAAAGGTCAGATATCTAACCTCCCTAGTGAAAATTGCTATTAACTTTATTTAAATTTATTCTTTATTTACCTTTATCCAAGTCTTCTCTCACCTTTCTTTTCTTCTAGATTACCGACCAAGCTTTTGGGTCTTATGCTCATTTGTGATAGAGAAAATTTGAGTCAATGCCCGACATGTCAACCAAAGATCACACAAAATATATCCATATTATCTTTTAATAACTCGATCAAGTGTGTGACTAAATTTTTTAGGAAGATTTACCCTAACCAGAGTCACTTGCTTGTGAATCTTTCCGATATGCACTTCCTTCACATCATCGGTCAATTGAGCATGGTTCGGGGTCAAGCTCAACAAAATCTTCTCTCAAGTCAAGCTTAAACACCTTGGGTGGTTCGGTGTCTCCTTCCAGACCTTTTTCTTTAGCTCATTCCTAAACAATCTTCGTAGCATTGCCTAACTGTACTCTTTATATGCTTTTAACATGCCTATTTCCCTTGTCTCCAAAAGGAACTTCAAGTATAGGGTTGACATCACCGCTCATGAATGAGTTAAATGTGACTTGCTCGATTATATGACATTATAATACGATACGATTATAACTAGGTATTTAATCAGATTGTTTTGGTCATCATGCCTATCCCAAGGTGGTTAATAGCTTGACATATGCTCAAACCTCTACCAATTCACATGCAAAACTTATCCTAGTACTCGGGAAGGGAGTTAATCTTTCACTTAAGAAACTCTAGTTTTTTTAATGTAGAAAAAAAAATGTTAACAAAACACCACCGATCAATGAATACTCTCCTCACACTGTAATTTTCTATACAAATCATCACCACCATTAGGTAATATTTGTATGGTTCAATGCCCTCAGAATTGTGAGTACTAAAGGTAATAAGTGAATGCCCCTTATAACTGCTTAAATAGTTATTAATCGTCATGACCTCCCCGGTGTATCGCTTTCTCACCAAACTAGTCACATCTCCTTCTACGAATCCCATTCCATGGTCATCACAGTCCTTCTCACTATGTCACTAGGATTGCTTATTCTTTCCTCTCCTGATGAGCAGAATATCTCATACTTCGAGAAGTAGGTTGGTCTTGGTGGAGATTGCATCCTCCGCGCGCCACATATTTATGCAAATGTCCTTGTTTTATTAACTCCTCGATCTGTTTGATCGAGGTCCAACAATCCTTGGTATTGTGTTTTGCAGCCTGATGGAACTTACACCAACTTTCTCTATTTGGTCCTTTTATCATCTTAGATGGTAGTGGGAATTGAAGCAAATTTGTGTGGTAAACTTCCCTTAAGATATGGCCTCTCTAAGTATTTAAGGGAGTTAATTTGTCATAGTCCAAACTCTTGTCTGACCATTCGCACTTTCGAGTCTAAGTCATGCCATATCGACCTTCATCCCTCTATGAAACTTGTAGGTTGAGCTCTCACTGCATTCATCATTTGTGTCAGCTTTTATGTGAAAGACCATTTACACTTCTACCCTCAACGTGGTGTTTAACGTTGAGACAAACATCCATGATTTTAGATCTATGACTCAAACCTCAATATTATTAAATTGAGTTAAGTACTCCTTCAGCTATTTTTCCACTTTTATCAGAGATTGAGTAGGCTTGCTAGAGCTGGCAATTTAGACTACCCCGGTCCGACTCGATGTAGGTAGCAAGTTTTTACATGCTCGAGCAAAAAACCCGAGTTATTTGAGCTTCTAAAATAAAGGTCTGAGCCTTATATATATTTTTAGGGCTTTTTGTGTGTAGCCTAATTTTTTTGCGGGTTGCTTATTGGTTTTTTTGCAGGTTTTGCGAGTAACGAGTTTTATCGGGTCAGGCTAAAAAGTTTAGGAGTTCTTTAGATTTTTAAAATAAAGTTTGAGCCCTACATTTTGTGGGCTTTAACAAGGTGGCTCAGTCGGGCTAGCCCATTTTACCGACTCTAAGGCTTGTTGCATTATTTTTTGTTTATTTGCTGAAAATTATTAAAAGATTTTTTTAGAGAAATTAGCAAATTTTGAATTGGGTGGGGAGAAAGACCAGTAAACCATGCCAAGGTTGATTTCTCTAGTGTTCTCGGAAACATCTTGCATTTCATTGCATCTATTTCCCCCATTTATCATCATTTGGGCTTCTACACTGCCAAATGTTCCGTCAAATTAGTGTTGCCATCGAATGCGTCAAAATCTGGCCTTTTGAAATTTTGCGGAATCATTGTCACCACGATTTTCTTCTAAAAGTGGTAAAGTTTTGTCATCAATATGCCACCAAGTCCCTTATGATTACGACAGTCTCACCATTACCCTCTCTCATTCCTAAAGGCGTTTTATTCCTCGTCAAAACCACACGATGGGCACCACTGTTCACGAATAATAGACTTTGATTGAGTTATGAATACCTTAGTAAAATATCAACTAATAATGGTCTATCTTTCACTTACCTTGGTTTCCCTATTTCTCTTGTAAAACCCCAATCATGGTTAGGGGTTTACTTCGTCTATTAATAAAGAATCTCTCACCATAAATGTTGATTTATGTTTATGCCCTTAATTTCAACCCAACCCAAACGGTGATTATAATTATCCCAATATTTGACCTTTAACATTATTTAATTTAAATCTAAAAAATGATCTCAGTTACAAATTAAGTTCAAATAGAAAACAGTAAAATTAATGTTAACCCATCCATAAGCACACACAACACACAATTTTAAACCCTCACAATTTATTTGGATATTTTTTGAGAAAATAAAAATAAATAAAAAGAAGTATTTTGTATCATCTAGAACTGAATAGACAAAACAAAGAAAAAAATATTTTCTTTTGTTTAATTAAAAAAATAAAAATATACAAAACGAAAAGAAAAAAAAAATGATATGTTTATTGTTTTTTCTCTGCTCTTCCTTTCCGGTTTTCATCGCTCTTTTTTCGACCGAACGGAATAATGTGTGAAGTATCTGTGCCCAATTCCCACACTCAGCAATCTTTTCACCCTCCCATCACATTCTAGGAATATTGTATCAGTTTAAGGAATATGCCTGTGAGAGTATTGGAGAACACCACCCCTTCTCAGGTTTCAGGTAACTCGCTTTTCTCTGTTCATCATTTCTCATCTCATGCTGCGATTGTAAAAAAAATGCTAACTTTTTCTCCTTTTTGCGTCCTCCTCATTTTTTGCGTCCTCCTCATTTTTTGGGTAAATGGGAATGCTCTGATTTCGCCTCATTTTAACTCTCTGCATTTGTTGTTTATGGAAATTGTTGATGTTGTCAAAACTTAATGTATTCTGTTCTCGTTTGATTGTTTGTGTTAGGCGCAAATTCAGGGCGTAGTTCATTCCAATCTTGTAGTCTTCTTGGCGTTGGGCAGGTAATTTCCCCTGTTTTTGTTTCTCATATTTATTCTGGTAGACATTGTCTGGATCTCGGAGAAAATGGGGTTTGTGGGAAGGAAGGCAAGGAAAAAGCTGCTTACGAAATTGGGTACTTTGTTTAAGATTTGCTGCATTCATTTGCAGTGTCTAATTCAGGAAACATGGAGAATCTGTTACTTCTTTAAGACTTCCTAAAAAATTGTATGCTATTCTGTAAAAGTTTGGTGCAAATAATCATTCTGGGTTTGGTCAAAGTGATAATTGGTTTCCAATTAGTCAATAGGACTAACCTATGATAATGGGAATATATGTGGGTACATGATCCCTAGTTAAGAACTTTCATTGGGTAAATTTGTTAAGAACGTATCGGATCATAATAGCAGTAGTAGATGCTTAGACATGTTACCATTGGCACTTAGTGTGTGTTTGGTCTCGGATCCACGTTTAAAAAGTGATTTTCAGCTAAACCAAACACGTCTCTATTCTACTGCACAGTAGAGTGAGTTTATGGTTCTTTGCTTGTGAGCATATAAATTCATTTCAAGAAACTGATCCCTGCTAGGAGTAGGTGAGAAAAGGAAGTATCAAAGTGGATTGGAGTGAAACGACCTTAATTCATAAAATGCCCAATTTCACTTCATTATCATATTTTTATCACCATCAATTATAGTTACTTGACATTTAGTGAGCAGGAGTTTTCTTTAATTGCTCCCTTATGACCTTTTAAAAGTCTGAGAGATAGAATATGTGATGTCAAATGATTTTGTGTAGTCAATTTCTGAGTAAGAAGCCAGCATTTAAAGGGATTCCGGTTCTATGTTATGTAATCACACCTATTTCAAGCCTCAAAATTAGTTAATTAACAAGGATATATGTATTCCGTCTGTGATACAGCAACAGCAATAACCAATTCTTATCCCACTAAGTGGGGCTGGCTAATCATGGATCTATGGCTTAAAGGATTCACCAGGGCTTTATGTTAGTGGTTGGCTGTTGATGGCACACAGGTGCCCTCTTTAATCCAACCCCAGGACTGGCTATGTAATGTTTGGCTAAGAAAGCATGACATAGGGAGTTAGTGATGTAGTACATATGTGCATACAGGATGCAGTGTGCCTTAGAACAATACCACCGAGTGCTTTTTCTATGATAACTACAAACTTATTTTGTTCTATTGGAATTGGATATATTATATACATTGATGCTTCTTGTTATTTACAGGTACAGATTAAATCATAATCTAGAAGTACTGCTATAGTTTTATTTCTTTTCTTCTCTGTTTGTACTTAAGAACTTGGTATTGAAAGATGGGAGAGAAGCTGCCAGTATTTGGTTTTATTAATGCATACTGATAGTGTATAGAAATAGTGTCCTAGAGCTAGGCTGCATAGATATAGGTATGTACCCATACTAGTACATCTATATATAGAAACAACCAAACCTTTCCCACTAGGTGGGGTTGACTACAATACATAGATCATAAGACATCATAGAGTCGGTTTGGATAAACTTCTCAACAAGCACTTTTAGGAGAAGAAAATAAAATGAATTAAGACAGTAAAATGAATTTAACATTTTTCATAAGTTGAAATTAGTCTGTATAATATAGCTCAACTTTTTCATAAATTCTCTCATCTAACTTCTCCGTAAACACCTCTAAACTTATAAGGGCTTTCTTATAAGTTACTTATCTCTATTGAAAAACAAGTATAAGTTAGAAGCTAATCCAAATCAGGCCATAATATCCTATATGTATTAAATTTAAAAATAGACCATTTGCATTAATGGTTTGGCTTCTAATTTTCCTTTGTTTCCCTCTACCTCTAACTATTTGGCTTTTAAAGATAGACCATTTGACAATTCTTCATCTCTTCCATCTGGTCAACCCTTCTTGCCGATGCATCTACGAGTCTTCTTCACACATGTTCAAACTACCTAAGACAAGACTCTACCATATTTTCTATAATAGGGGTTATTGTAACTTTCTCTCTAATGATTGTATTTCTAATCCTATCTTGTCTCGTGGTAACCGCTTATCCATCTTAACACCCAATCTCTGCAACGTTGAGCTTACTTTTTTGTTAACTCTTAACTGCCCAACGTTTGGTGCCGTACAACATTGCAAATCTTATAGTTGTGTGGTGAAATTTTCCTTTTAAGTTTGAGTGATACTTTTCTATCGTAGATTACGCTTGAAACATTCCTCCATTTCTTCCACAATTCCACACTGCTTGAATGAGTTGACTCCTATGGTTGACATCTCCCTTTATCTTCTCATCATTTTGTATGATAGACCCCAAGGTACTTAAGATGTGTGACTTGTGGTATTGTATGTTTTCCAAAATACTTAAAATGCGAGTGTGTATATATGTATATCAAAGGGAAAAAAATATGTATAAATTTCAATGACATAATAATATTCTGACTCAGATTTTTATAAAACTAAAAAAACTTAAAAGATGACAATAAAATCCTGAACCCATACTATTAAAAAATCGTTACTGGGCTAGAGGAATGGGTGAATGGTGTTGTGGTCTGCAACTCTGTATTGTTGTCCTGGGAAGACTTTTCCATTTCAACATTCAAATAGGGTCAGGGAGCAGATACACAGATTCTGATGTTTCTGGAAAAATAGTCAAATGCTGGTTTTGGTGAATTTTCAAGCCTAAGGTGTATTGGCCTGGAGATGAATACTTGAGACCTGTATTGGCTGGTACCCAAACCATTCCAGAATTTGATGGGGAAAAAGGAAGAACCCTGCTGTACTGGGTACATTTATGGGTGTACTGTATGCTTGCCTATACCATATATAAACCCATGCAGAAAACAACTTCAACTTTTAAACCACTGAATTATATTTCACATCTTGTCTTTCAGCCAGTATATTTTCTTATAAGTTCAAAGTTCTATGTACTCAAGGTGTTTATGTTCACAGGCGTTCTCTGGCACTCAGAATGTTTCAAGCCTGCAAAAGGATGAAGCTTGGAGAGTAAATGTCCGTATACAAGGATGTGACCTTGAGCATGGGTATCTATGTGGCACCATGGAGGCTCTTAATGTTCCTATGGCAGACACACCGGTAAGCATTTTCTTTATTGTTCATCTTTCTTAAGAATGAAAACGGAAAAGCAACTACTCTTCTCCTTTAGAAAATATATGCATGTTTATGTTTTTTGTATAGTTTACTTTGAACTATTTGTAATGTTAATTACTGCTTCTCACAAATTGAATCTGTTGATTTAGGGCAGCATTAGTCTGTAATAATTTTTTATTTTCTGAATAACTTATCTGTTTTATTATCTAACAGACTGTTCATATACATGCAAAAATGATGTTTTTTCAACTTCCATTGGTGTCATACAGAGGTTTTTGTTAAATACTAAAGTAGCTAACTGGCCTTTTTGAATTTTTAGATTGTTGTTAACCTACTGTACGCTAGAACTAGTCTAGCTATTTTACACAGTAATTATCTTCTTATTAATTATTAATTTGCTTAGTTTATAATCACTCTGTCATTTCATATTGCTGCAGTGACAAATTTGATCCGGCCAGAAATTAGCTTCTATGCTTTTATCCCTTATGTGGATGATATAGCATATTTTGTTTCATTACAGGGCATAACATGTTCTGCAGGATTTAGTGTCCGTTTGGTTTGCAGTTGAGTAGAATTGATTCTAGAAATCAATGGTTGAGATGAGTGGTACACGTTTTACAAAACACATTGGACGGAAGTGGTTTAAAATCAATTCCGCAAAACCATGGTTTTGTGCTGTTCAAACGCCAAACACAACAGATGCTTAACTTATAAGCAATTTTAAAATAAGACTACTGTAGATATGTGCTTCTCGTGCTTCAAAATACTCCTGAATGATGTTGTCATATGGAGCAAGTATATTGCATAAACCAACTAATTTTCCCGACAGTTTTTGCCTTGTATGATTGGTTGTTTATTCTTGGAGGTTTTCAGAAAGAAAGAAAATACACCATGACATTCAATTTGTCTTTAATGATTTTTGATTTATATCAGGTAGTAACATTCTGGGAAGGGAGATTGTTGATACCAAGAATTATACTTTCTTCACTGGCAAATGGGAGGCAACGTATGTTATAAACAATAACTCTTAAATCAATCATGCACTTAATTTGAATAATATTGATGATGCCCCACATAGTAGTATGAATATGAGATTAAATTGCTTTTAGTCTACAGGCAGACATACATACTCTTTATGTTTTGACAAACTTTTGTTTGTTTGTTCGTTTTTTATCTTATCAGACCAGAGGATGATATAAGGCACTGGACTAAGTTTCCATCTTTTTCTCCCCTATTGGTAACGACCTAGACTTTGGTGTGATGTGTATGATGCATCATATTCTTATGTACTGTTTCTAATGCACTTCGACTTTCCAGGGCCAAGTAGAGGTTGATGGTGGCAAGTCTTTGGACTTAAGCAACTATCCTTACATATTCATGGTAAATTGATTTTTGCTAATAAAAAATGAAAATGCTGAAAGAATTTATTGCATAAAAAATGTGAACTTTGACAATCTCATTAAGCTCTTTGTTTCAGAGATGGAAGGAGCAGTACTTCGTGAATGTTGGAACTGACTGTGGTTTAACTATAGCTGGCTTCTACTATGTTTGTTTCTCTTGCAGCGATGGCTCTATCAGTGGGTTCTATTATGATCCCAATAGCAGGTACTCTTCTCTTCTTTCACCATTGGTTTACTGTTGACCCAGTTCTTCAACCCTATACTTCAGTATCCTTATCTTCCGCGGTGCTTATCTGATATTTTTTTGCATTTTTTATTACGATTTGACACCTTTGAAAGGAACATTGCAAACTTATAACCAATGGTTGGAAAATCAAAATCTGGGATTCTGTTAATATAGACATGGACATATATAACAAATAATGAAGTTGTTAAGGTTCACTCTATTAATTTTCCAATCAACAGTTATAACTTTGCTCTGAAGTATACCCTTCACTTTGGATAAGCCAAATTCTTTCATTGCCATTCGTTCTCGTTCACATCTTCAGAAATTTTTTGACAAAATACTCTGGACCCTTTGCAGCCCTTTCCAGAAGCTTGAGTTGAAATCCACAAATGATGGAAGATCGGGTTTCAGTTTTTCATCATATGAGTTACAATAGATTGTGAGACATATAACATGTGAAAATCCATCACCAAATTGAACTTTCTTGAAGTTTGTTAACAGTCAATCAAGAACCTGGAAGGTTATGCAAGCGCTCAAGACTGTCAATGTTGTATATGAGTGGGAAATGTGGAAAATTCGAGTTTGTTGTTATTAGAATCAGTCATGTCAAGGCAGGGAGAATAGGTTTATTATAGACTATAACCCCCCAATTTATGTTGTTACCTCTGACTAGTGACTTTAGTGTTGATTTTATGATCTATTGTTGTTTCGAGTTTCAACCATTTTAAATATGTACATCTTGTTTAGTGCAGCTTATTATGGCCAACAATTAGACTAGTATTTTCACTTGAAAGTTGTCATGATGAATATTGATGAAGTATGGATACACTACAGCAAGTCAACAACTACTAACTCCATATCTTATTCATTGCTTTTTGGAGTTGCCTAGAAAGCAATTATGTCAAGCCCTAGCACTAATGGACTATGGCAACTTAAGAGCAACTCCCGAGTTGCTTAAGCAACTTTTCCCATTTTCCCATTAAGCAATGGTTATAGTTTTTAATAAGCATCAGGTGCTTCTATAAGCGATCAAGCTTTTTTTTTTTTGGTCGAGGCAAGCTTGTTTTATGAGGACTCATTTGGTAGTTTGTGATGAGATAAGAAAATCTTTTAGAAATGCATGATTGGAGAGAATAATTGCTTAAGTTTTAAAAAGTAAAAAAAAAAATGATGTCTCATGATGAGATTTATTTAACAATTGTAAAAAGTAAAAGTGGGTATCACATAGTCTATAAAGTAGTCAAAATTCAGACAATACTTTTTAATTAACGTTCTTAACAATTAAAAGTAGTTATAATCATAGTTCTAAAACCCGGACCAGCCAGTCCGACCGGTAAATCGGTGAACCGGTCATGTGTCCGGTCTAAATAAATCAGTAAACTGGTGCTGTAAAAATTGGTTAAAAAATCGATATAAAACCGGTCAAAACCGGTAAAAAATCGATTGAACCGGTCTTTCATAAAAAAAATCTATTTTTTTGTTTTTATTTTTATTTAATTTAAAATACTTTTAAGATAAATAAAAACATATGTTTGAAAATTACACATAGATATTTATTATTTTATCAATTTTTTTTATTTGTTTTTTATTTTATAAACCTTATAATAAGGTTGTTTAAACAAGTTTATAACTTCATATATCTTAATTTATTATAATTTTGTGTTATTTTATTAATTAAAATATTATATAATATTTAAAAAATATATTTAATTAATACCGGTATGACTACGGTTCAACCACGATTTTTTTTTTGTCGAGATCAAGCTTGTTTTATGAGGACTCGTTTGGTAACTTGTGATGAGATAAAAAAATCTTTTAGAAATGCATGATTGGAGAGAATAGTTGCTTAAGTTTTAAAAAGTAAAAAAAAATGATGTCTCATAATGAGATTTATTTAACAATTGTAAAAAGTAAAAGTGGGTATCACATAGTCTATAAAGTAGTCAAAATTCAGACAATACTTTTTAATTAACGTTCTTAACAATTAAAAGTAGTTATAATCATAGTTTTGAAAACCGGACCAGCCGGTCCGACCGGTAAACCGGTGAACCGGTCATGTGTCCGGTCTAAATAAATCAGTGAACCGATGCTGTAAAAAACCGGTAAAACCGGTAAAAAATCGATTGAACCGGTCTTTCATAAAAAAAATCTATTTTTTTATTTTTTATTTTTTATTAATTTAAAATACTTTTAAGATAAATAAAAATATATGTTTGAGAATTACACATAGATATTTATTATTTTATCAATTATTTTATTTTTTTTATTTTATAAATCTTATAATAAGGTTGTTGAAACACGTTTATAACTTCATATATCTTAATTTATTATAATTTTGTGTTATTTTATTAATTAAAATATTATATAATATTTAAAAAATATATTTAATTAATACCGGTACGACTACGGTTCAACCACGATTTTTTTTTTTGTCGAGATCAAGCTTGTTTTATGAGGACTCATTTGGTAACTTGTGATGAGATAAAAAAATCTTTTAGAAATGCATGATTGGAGAGAATAGTTGCTTAAGTTTTAAAAAGTAAAAAAAAAAATGATGTCTCATAATGAGATTTATTTAACAATTGTAAAAAGTAAAAGTGGGTATCACATAGTCTATAAAGTAGTCAAAATTCAGATAATACTTTTTAATTAACGTTCTTAACAATTAAAAGTAGTTATAATCATAGTTCTGAAAATCGGATCAGCCGTTCCGATCGGTAAACCGGTAAACCGGTGAACCGGTCATGTGTCCGGTCTAAATAAACCAGTGAACCGGTGCTGTAAAAAACCGGTCAAAACCAGTAAAAAATCGATTGAACCGGTCTTTCATAAAAAAAATCTATTTTTTATTTTTTATTTTTTATTTAATTTAAAATACTTTTAAGAAAATAAAAACATATGTTTGAGAATTACACATAGATATTTATTATTTTATCAATTATTTTTATTTTTTTATTTTATAAACCTTATAATAAGGTTATTTAAACAAGTTTATAACTTCATATATCTTAATTTATTATAATTTTGTGTTATTTTATTAATTAAAATATTATATAATATTTAAAAAATATATTTAATTAATACCGGTACGACTACGGTTCAACCACGGTTGAACCATTGACCGTGAATCAGTGCCTTCATTAGTTCAATTACCGGTTCAATTTTTAAAACATTGGTTATAATCACACAATTGTAACCACTGACAGCAACTTATAATCCCACTTCTACTAACAAAAATTCTAGCAAATAGTTTAGAAAATTTTAAAGAAAAAAAACATCATGCAACATAAATTTACATAACTATAGGGATTGCAATTTTTAGTATTATTTTCAAAGAAATGTTAGTTGTACAACATATACAACATAGAGAGAAGAAGAGAGAAATTTGAGATATGATAAGTGATGTGATGGAAAGAGTTACAGAGAAAAGTGTGTATATGAGTTTTATGTTTTTGTTATATGAATTTGGTATCTCTTATTTTCATATGTGAGTTGACCTTGTAATGTCATATTTACATAGAAAAGTTTAATTTTCTACAAAAACCCTAAGCTAGAAGTGTGGAGATCCTCTCCAGTTATTAGACATGTCCAATTGGAGAGAGAGTGACACATAAAATATGTGGGTCTCACCTGTGGGGCCCACATATTGTGTTTGTCACTCTCTCTCCTACTGGACTTGTCCAATACCGGAGAGAAAGTGTTCCCAAGTTAGAAAGTGAGTTGTTTATCTTGTTTCTCCTAGAACCCACAGAAATGTTGGTTCCTTTTATGTAATCAAGAATAAAAATTATAAAATGCTATTGCATTCCCAATAATTGGTCAAAATCCCTCCAAGGCCTAATTCTAAATTCAAATAGTAAAATATACTCCCACTATTCCTTTTAATAAGATACCTTTTATAAGTTTTTTGTGTTTCTTTTTATAAGTTACTTTATAATGTAAAGAAAACATTTATTATCATTTTTCTTATTTATCTTATTAACTTTAATGTCTTTTCAACTATCAAATGATAGTTGAGTTAGTTAATGATATTAAATAAGGGTAAAATTAGAAAGTTAAATTATTTTTTAAAACCCTAATAAAATTAGCTATAATCACTATTATTGGTCTGCATTATTTGGTCAATTGCGCTATATAAATAATAACGAATGAAGTATATGGAGTGCAAATATTTTAAATGATCTGATGAACTAACAACTCTTTTTTCTTGTCAAAAAAACTAACAACTCGGTTTTTGACCAAAATAAAAAAAGAACTAACGACTCGTTTGGTATAACTTCAATACATTGAAAATTGATTTTTGAAAAATTGATATCAAATTACCTATATTAAACATCTACTGTAACTCGTGCATAATTTATTTCAATCATTAATTTTAAAATTAAATTGACACTAATACAAATAGAAAAAACAAGAGTTATCAAGTTTGGCTTTAAGGTTATTGAGATGGTGCAAGAAAAAGCAAAGAGAGAGAGATAAAGTGAGAAATGTAATTAGTAATCTCATGAAAAAAGAGAGATAAAAAATATATGTGAATTAAAAAAGGTGTGAAGGTATAAAAGTTTTCAATAAGGAAAGAATGCATGATACTTTGTTTGGTGCTATGGAAGTAGAATAGAAATACGGAGAAGGAAGTGAGATAGAAGAGAGGTGCAACACTTCTCTAGTTGGTTGTATAGAGAAATAGAGTGAAATTGTGAAATGAGAGTAGGGTCCATAACTTTAAATCTCTTCACAACTTTGTCGAGAATTGGAAGAATTGATGTGCAAGCTTACAAAATTGATCATGGTCCATTTTTATCTGATTTTCATAGCAAAAGTTTAATTTCTCTTTTATTTTTCTTCTCAACCAAACAAGTACTCACTATCATTTCTCTTCTATTTCACACATATTTCTTTTTTACCAAACATTATATAAATCATCTATATCTCATCTGTATTTCTATTTTCCTTATTTCTTTCTTCTCTATTTCTACTCTCTAACCAAACATAGTGTGTGTTTCCTTAGGGTATGTTTGTGAGTTGAATTTTGGAGGGGAATGGAGGGAAGGGAAGGGTTTATTGGAAGCCCTTCCCCCCTTTGTGTTTGTGAGTTTAAGTATTTTACAAAGTCTTTCCCTCCTCTTCTTCCCCTCCCTTCTCCCTCCAATCCTTTCTTTTCCCTCCTCTCTAAACTCACAAACACACCATTAAGGAATATGTGTATAGAAGTTTTTTGTTGGAAATTACGGTATTAATTGTATTTGAAACATTAATTGCTACATAAACTCATAAAAATTTTCTAATTTTGGTTCCTTAATAGTACCCTTAAGACACTCGTTATCATTTGCCTTTTAATAAAAAGACAAAAAGAAGAGTCTAAACTTGAAGGTCAATCAAGCTCTATTATTTTTTGACAAAAAAAAAAAGCGCTCTACTGTTTTGTGCTAAGGTTTTGATGGACAACCAGTCTATATTAAATGAGAGTAATTAGTTAAATTTTAATAAAACATTAATAATTGCAATCTCAATTTTTTTCAACACATTTCTCCACCTCAATTTTCTTTATCCCTCTCTCCATCACATGACATTTTCACTTCTTTTCTCTTTTTATCTCTCTCCTCTCACAATTGATCTACATTAAATATGGTGTTCTCGAGACCCTGCCATCCCATTGACCTCACCTAAGGTCCTTAGCTATTATTGGGGTTAGCTCTAACCCTATCCTATAAAAATGAATCATATCAAATCAGGTCATATTTAATAACCTAACATTCATGCTATCGAAATAAGTCACCCAACTTATACCTAACATTAAGTTTTATCTTGTTGAACATGTGGTCCTTTAAAATAGGGGCTTTTTGACCATAATAGAGTCAAAATAAATAATAATTACCACATTAATGTAAAAAAAACTATTTACCTTTGTGGAGTAAATTTTACCAACATGGAAAGAGAGTAGCAAAACGCTCACTCATATAGCACCTTTACAAATAATTTTTATTACACATTAATATAAAACGCTACGTGAATAAGCGTCTTATGCGAAACGCTAACGCTAATCCAATTAGCATCATGTGCACTAACTAATTTAGCGACATCACTTAAGAATTGTAGGTTAATTGGGTTGTCCAATTCTAATGAGTACATTGATGGAGCAGTGTTGTGTGAGTGCAGTGAGTGAGGGCCGTAAATGATATATACTCATTGTTACTATTTAATTGTTTATTTATAGACTCAATATAATAATAATTGTATCTTTCTTCATAATATATCATTATATTAATAAATGACATATTATTAAAAATTAATAAAACCCAATAATATTAGAGATAAATGATAAGATAAAAAATTTAAAATTTATTTCCATGAAAATAAGAATAATATTTACATTTCTTACTGTATGATTTTTGCAATGTTTTAAAAACTTGGGTGGTAATAATTTTATTAGTCAGCATTGGTGGCCTCCCTCCAAATCCAAAATTGAGTCTCTCATTAAACGCACTAGGAAGATGCCTAGCGTAACACACTCATAGGAGAATATTCAATTTTTTTATAAATTGAAATTAATCTCTATAACCTAATTTTTTTAAAAAGTTTTCTCATTTAATTTCTTTATGAACACCTAAACCCTAAATCATTCATCTTAATTGAAAAACTCATAACTTGATGCCAATCCAACCTAAGCTTAAGTATGTGTTCTGTCTTGTGTTTTGGAATTTCGTGTGTTTTCCTAAGCTTGTGCAAATTTTTGGGGTTTCCTTATTTGATGAATTAAAGCAATGGTATCATAAAGTTTCCTTCTTTTCTTGGGGGTGGGGTCTGACCAGGCAAAGTGTTTGTTTCTGAGAAAAGATCAAACACGCACTCCTTATTTCCATTCTTCCTTCCGATCAATTATGAATATAATTCAGTAAGACATGGACAGTGGCACTGCCATGTCCAGTGATATCCTTATTGACACCATAGCTTTCCAGATTAGGATCATGATTCTGCATTAAACAAATTAGTTTCTCTATAAAAATAACTGGACACCATAATTTATTCAACTTCACATGGATGTAGTGAATATATTCATAACTGTCCCAGCCTTGCTGTTCTACAATCTCGGAATTTATGAAAAAGCAACATAGTGCATAATAATATAGTAACATTATATATTATTTGCTCCCCCTTGAACTCGCTCCAGGTAAGAAAAAGGCTCTGGAAAGGGGCAAATGATAGCAACGATTATACATGGCCAGCATCTCAGCAACTTCTGGCTTGTCCAAATAGAACAGAGAAGAGATGCCACTTTGATGAGGTGAGCATATTAGCTTCAACTATTTTCTGCATGCTTATGCTTTTAGTGGCAGTTCTTTGTGAGTGTAATTGAACCCCCTCGATCACTATCTACCACCTGCCCATTCCCTCTCAATATCCTGCATTATATTCATAAATATTAAAATTGGCCTAAGACATGATGGTCTTGCAAAAAACTAGTATGCATGGTTGAAAATCTATAAAAGAAAATGTTTCTTGCACACCATTTGTGTGTGTGTGTGTGTTTTTCTTGGTTTATTAACCAAAAAGGGAGCTGATATAAATTGGAGTAACAAAACTAATATGCAAATAATATTGTTGAAGCAAAAATAGAACAGATCCCGCAGAAAAAATCAATCATCAATAATTGCATGATTGTTCAGTTGAAGTTCTATTTTCTTTATTAATACAAAAGCCAAGAGATGTGTGTAGAGTGACATACCATCTGTTTGTCAACAAACCCCCTCAACTCCTACAGGACCTCGAAGCATGAATCCTACTTGTACTTATTCCATACCTGTTCAACAATTAAAGAACCAAGAACAGATGAGAAATAAATAACTATGCTACCAATAACAGTAAACTTTCTGGAAGATACACTACCTCTGCACAAGCCAAAGCGTGCTCCATCACAAAACCGTGTACTTGCATTGTGAATACAGCAGCACTGTTTATGTACAAGGCAAAAAATGCATATTTTCCACAATCAACATTAAGTAACAAGACTTTACTCTTGGAGTAGTTATGAGTTGAAACACATTAAAACATGAAGGCTGTTGAAGGTTGGCATCCTAAGTGTATGTGGTTAAGCATCCAAGATTTATTTATTTTTTTGTACCTTTATTAACGTGATGGGATAACTAAAATTTTATCATATTATATAGATGGAGCTCAAGAAAAGTAAACAACTATGTAATATTTTCATGATTGGGGATTCAAATACAATGTGAGAAGAATCTGAAGTACCCTGCCATCTCATCATGCGGTTGGAAGCAAAAGATCAAACAAGGTTACAGACCAAAAACAAAAAATACCTGTCAACTTGACATAAGAAAGTCTCAGCCACTTCACAGTCTTCTGTAACAATGCATTCAGTATGAGAACTGCAGAAACAGCAAAGAGGTCTTTTACTCACAATTCAAGTTAGTGAAATTTAGAACGAAAAAAAAGAAATTATTTGGAGGACCCCAACATGCCTTCCATGTTTATTTATGTGGTCAATGGCAGCAAAATACATCTTCTACAATTTCAACTGTGCAAAGCAATGTGAGCTGTACTCATGATGATAAGAGCTCGCATCAGCAATATTTAGTAAGGCACTGGCTCTTGGTCCACCATACAGTTGAACACCTGCAAGCCATTTTAGTTATGTTTATACATGTTTATACATGATGGACGTTGCTTGCACCATCCATACCCAATCATGAAGAAAAGAAAAATGACTAGATTTAAAAAACAAAGTTAAAATAATAGAAAAGAAATTACATTTCAGTTCAACACTGATAGCAAACAGATCACCTTCAATTATTTTTTATAAAAGCAGTTCAACTTTTATTCTTGCCTTTGCTATATGAATAACCTAACTGAGTTTATTTCTCTTAAAAAATATATAATAAAACTTCAATGTGAATCAATACTCTTCATATAAATCCATTTGCAAGAAAGGTCAAACCTTCACGTTGGAGTTCAAGGATAAGCTCATTAGTCCACCATTACTTGACAGGTCCTTGTGTACAAGAAGAGTTTCCTAAGAATATCATGACACAGTATTTTAATGAGTACACTACAGTACATAAATTCCATTCAATTCACCAATAAGAATTAAGCAAAACCCAAAAGGAGATGAGAATGTAGAACACTAATAACCATTGCATTGCAAGCTGCAGGATAATCAGTCTTTGCATCCCTAACTATCTGCTTTGCCATATCAATATTAGCAGACTTATCAACATATACATGACAAATTCCATCTGCATAGCAAAAATAACAATTCAATAAAATTCCATCTACTCACTATAAGTATTAAGTTTACATATAGCAAATTTTATATGGAATTACCAGCATGACCAAGAACAGGAAATTTTTGTTGAATCCTTGATTTGTGAAACAAGCTTATTACTGCCTCTAGGAACCACAAGATCTATCACATCATCAAGCTGTGCCAGAGTATATATAATTAGTGGAAAATCATCACAGAAAAATAATTTTGAGGATTTTAACTTGTAATATCCACCTTGAGTAGATCTGGAATTTCTTCTCTTGAAGTCACAAGACCAATAAGTTTGTCACCAACAGTATCTGGCATGACTGAAGCAATGATCTAAAATAAAGAAGAAACATGAAAGATAGAAACAGATTTATAAATAAAATGATGACAAAGAAACAACAACAGTCCATTCTGATCCAAATTATCCTTGTAAAATAGCAGCTTCAACTAAAATAAATAGATAAACCTTGTGTAAGACAGCATTTGATCGCCGGGCTTCCTTTCCTCCTTTAAGCAGTAAACCATTCCCACTTCGAATTGCCAATGCAGCTATCTATTATCCATTTAAAAAAACAACTTAAAGATCGATGTCCAAAACAACTAAAAGGATATATTGAAATATGATGAATGATATAGTGAAACAACAATCAACTTATACTTAATGGTGGATAGTTTCTAGTCATGTTCATATCTTTGTCATTCTATGTAGTTAATGGATGATGGAACATAAGAAGGAATAGGAATCTTAAATTAACCTGAACAAGGGCATCAGGTCGAGACTCAAATATAACCAGGAGGACACCCAAAGGACATGATATTTTCTCCAAGATGAGTTTATCAGCCAGCTGGACACAGAAAAAGCAGCAATCAGAACTGTCTAAAGTGAGTGTTTAACAGTAGGACGTATAGTTTAATAACATCAACTAGTTTTTGTCCAAAGCAATCACTATAACTTTATCTTACACAATTAAAACATGTTAAAAGAGGATAATGTTAAATATGTCAATACCATATTGCCAATTTCACTTCACATGTTACTTATGAGTTGGTTTTCTTTTATATACACAATCACACACACACACATAAATATATAGAAGAAAATTTTCAAGATAAAGAAAAGATGATTTCAAAGAGTTAGGAGGATAAGATATCCTCCATCAAATAAAAGAAAAGGGATCTTGACCTCAGTTCTCTTTAAAATCTGACCAATTGGTTCTTCCATATCTGCCAGCATGCGCACAGACTTTGCAAGACTAGAGATCTGTGAAGGACAAAATAAAGGTCAGACAAAAACATGCTCATAGAGAAAGCTTCATAAAAAACATGTTTTGGAAGGTGAGAAAACCAGTGCCAAGACAATGACAACATTGAAAAGCTGGGTAAGCTATATCCTTCAAAATTTAACCAATTAAGTTCTTGCCTTCTCAGGCTTCAGGGATATAAACGTGATATCAGAGACTTTTCATATCCAGCTGCCTCAGCATCAGCAACATCAGCCCCATTCTCAACCCTTATCATGTTTTCATTTTTCTCCAATGCATCAGCCATTGCCAGCAATATATTCCTCTTTCTTCAGATTTTAGGGCCTGACACAAAAAATATCATTATAATTCAAGTCACCAGCCTACTCCAGTTCATTGTGTGGAGAATAGCAAATAAAAAGAAAACAGGAAGTAAATCACAAATTAAACACTTTATATTTGATGGAAGTAAGGCAGGCATATAGCACTCACAGTCACATCAATAAAATTCAGAGGACTTCCCTACTTCAGTTCATTGTGTTGGGAATAACCAAAATAAATAGAAACTGAAACGCCATTTAAAAACTTTATATTGATGGAAATAAGGCAAGCATATAGCACTCATGTGATGACATTTTAAATCTTTAATGGACAAATTTGGTGATTAAAATTGCTAATCTTTGAAAGACAATTTAGGAGTTTGCTCATTATGTAACTGTATTTACCTGAAGTCGCCTAGAACAATCACGTGCTGCAACTGCCATTTCATGCGCGTGACTTCCTTTATGTTAATCCACAAATGTGCATCTTTATGAAAGACAGTACCTATTCTTTCCCTTGAAGCACTCTTATGATATTGTCCGTAGCATAGCCACTTCAACGGAAGTTGAATTACAATTCAAAGTCAGCAAAATGCATACTTCAAATTATACTCTACATGCAAATTGTTGCTCATAACAGAAATCAGAATCCTCTTTCATCACTTGAACTATATTCAATATAATAGATACTTCTAGTAAATACCAATTATTGCAAGTAAAAAAATGCCATTTTTCTTTTTCCCCCTTAGCTTTACATGCACCACAAGCTATAATAGATAAAAACAAATCAAATAAAAAAAGTGACTAAAACAATTAGAATAATAAATAAATCAATTTGTCTATGGTATACAAGTAAAACGACTTCAAAGTAGTTATATTATATATAATGTAAGCATTTTGTTAAATAAATAAAAACACAGCAACAAAATGTTAGGTACCTAGTTATAATCACAGGGATGCCAGATGAGCAGCACAAACAGCAGCATTAACTTAGCAGTCATACCCCCTCTGCCCAATCTTGACTTGTCACCAAAAGTAATTTCTCCTTGATGTTTCTCTTTTATATATGTATGGATTAACTTTGAGTTTGGATCACTAGGAGGACCACTATAAAGGCCCTCAACATCACTCAATAAAACAAGGAGATCAGCTTTGAGTTCAAGAGCTAACAGACCCGCCAAACTGTCATTGTCCCAGAAAATACCAGAAGAATCCTGCTGGGAGTACTTACAAATTAAAAGTAATTACATACATATTATGAAGCCACCATGAAGCCCACCCCAGAAATTGGGATATGGTTTGTTTTGTTTTAACTTTTAAGAGTAATTAAATGGTGAAATGGTGCAAGAAAAATTACCATACCTCATATGGTGCCTTCCTAGTACTAACAGCATCATTTTCATTGAAAATGGGGATAACCCTTAAATCTAATAATGAGTTCACTGTGTCTGAAAGTTGCTTTCTGAAACCTGATCCCTAAAGAACCCATCATCACAAGAAGTTGGGAAGAGTCACATCAAGCTGCATCAGAAAAAAAATATCCCGTATCAGTACAAGCACCAGCTAATGGATTAAGGAAAATAAAAACATGTATATTAGATAACTTGGTTTTGTGTCCACCTGGCTGAACATAGTGTCATAGAGAGCCATGAGACTACTTTGCCCAACAGCAGCACATGCTTTTCCATCAAGATCACCTTGTGGCTTTTGAAGATCAGAAAAGCTGCATGACAAGTAAAATAAATTAATAATAATTCAGCCACATCATTCTTTTCCTATATCTCTTTGAAATCCACATTAAATTTGTAGAAAATTAACAAGTTTGCATGAATTAAAGTAATGAAAGTATGAAACCCATTATTAATTGGGAATTTAATCCATGTCATTGGAAAATATATACAGTTATCATGGCAAAAGATAATTTATAAGAACCTGCTATTGGCTAATCTGCGATATCTAAGTCTTTGCCTGCCAAGAAACAGCACCTGAAGTCACCAATATAACTTCATAACCTTGAGTGTTTAGTTCCTTAAGCTGCAGCAATTTCATTGGAAAGACAATTTTCAGTCACAAAATAAAACATAGAGACACACACACAAATACATGACCAGTGAAGAATATCAAAGATATATAATTAGTAACTCCAGTAACAATTTAACAGGACAAGAGCAGAGCAGGACATATGGATTTTGAACTGCCTCCTCCTTGACATCACCTTCCTTTTTTAATTATTATTTCTGAGTTTTTTTTCTTCTTCATTATTTATCTTTTGTTCTCTTCTCCATTCACTTCAGTTTTGAAAAAGAAAAAATACAGAATTTTTGTAATGAAAAGTTTTATTCTCAGACTGAAATTATTTGCAAGTTAAATAGATACCTGCTCACAGAGAGCTCCAAGTCTGCCCAATGCTAGCCTTCCATCACTTCGAGTAACAACTGCTGTTCCAACCTTTAGTATCCAACAAACAAATGCATTAATTGCAAAAGCTAGGTGAAAAACCGCATGAGAAAATAAACAGAATCAATGAGACACTAGCACAAAACAAGTGAACTATGTAAAGAATAAAAGAAAAAGAACATGCAGAATGGAAATTAATTACAGTTTAATACAGGAAGTAAATCTCGTCCAGATAAAAATCCCATTTCCTTTTTCATCTGTACGTTACACCACAAAAATAACCAGGCAACAAAAAACAAATTACATAATCTCGTTTGGAAAAAAAATGGTACAGTACAAAATCGATTATCCAAGAAGTGAAATGAACACTTATTCATCTAGCACGTTTGGATTCATGTTAGTACAAAAATTGGTACAGCTCAATTTTAACTAACGGACACAATTCAAATATTCAGCTAGCGCGTTGGATTCATGTTAGGGTTACTCAAATTTCAAATTTGCTTTTGCTCAAAGTTTATTTCAACAAATTTTTCCATGTTTAGTTACTTTGGAATAGAATTGATTTTGTTTCTAATCTCACGTTTAGGATAAACAGAACAATCGTTACAATTTATACTTACTTTTAAGAAAATAGTTTGTAAATATAAATCGCATTACTTTAAATTCACTTTTACTAATTACTACGTGTATATTTGGTCTGCCTTGAAAGAAGTTGAGATCTCTTAACATGATTGTTTGTAGCTGGGGCCTGGGAGACACAAGTTTATCACGTTTCAGAGACTAAATCAAATATACGTTGAATCAATTTTATAAAATCATTGAATTTCAAGTACACATAACAACACATTGCAATTGATACAGCATTGAAAAATCATCAAACTATAAGGAATAAAAATAGAACCCTTTTTTTTTCAACTAGAATATACATTCGTCTTTGTTTATTCGCTTTCAGAAATCAGATTTCATAAGAGAATGAGAATGCACGTGTCAATACTAAATAATTAAATGATAATAATGCGAAACCTTGACGACAATACGCTGACACACTTGACGAAAGCTCGATAGGATCCATGGAGTCCCATGCAATGAAATGAAGAGGACAGAGTCGAGATGAGTCAAGATGACGAGTTAGCTGACTCGGGGAATGACGGAATGTGAAAAGTTAAAAAGGCGAAGAAGAGGACATATCACATTTCACATATGGGTGCAAACTTCAGAATCGAGGCAGTTCTGCCACGTGTAAAAGTGGGATTTGTGGGCTCTACAAATCACGAATGCTAATGCTAGTGTGGTCATAGTCACACAAGAGTGGTACTAGTCTTCTTCTACTAGACTCAGTTCCCATTATCGTGGAATTCTGTTTTATTCCAGTATCTTCACGATCTGATCTAATTATAAAATGAATCAAAATTAAAAATCGTAAAAATTAAAATTTTTTATTAGTTTGAATTTCAAATTTTATATAAAATCGATTCAATCCAAATTAAATCCAATTTAAATCCAACTTATATATGTATACTCTTTTATCTAAAATATTCATATATTTATGAAATACTTAAATTAATATATATTTTTATAATTTTATTATCAAATATCATGTTAATATTTATAATATAACAATTTTAAACTGATTTTAACGTAAAATATTCTTATTTTAAATAATTTATATTTATATTATAAATATAAATTTCAATAAAAATATTTATTAGAATTTCATGATTATAACACTTTTATTTTATTTATTATTTTTTTTTTAAAACTGAAAACCGATCAATCTAATTTAATGTAAATTGATTGGATTTGAAAAATAATGAAAATCGATCGAATAATAAAATCATAAAAATGCAACGATTGAATAATTAATGATTTTTGCTTCAAAGTGATTCAAACTGAGCCACAAACACAGCTACTCTCACGTTATATATATTTGTTATTATATTATTATACCGATGACACTAGGGGTGTTCGCGGATTGGTTTGAATCGGTTTTGAGGCAAAAAACATCTGATCCAATCATTGCGGTTTTTACCATTTCATCATCCGATCGTGTTTTGATATTTTTTCAAATCCGATCCAATCCGATCCAATTAATTGGATTGGATTGGATCGGTTTTTCGGTTTTTCAAAGCGACAATAAATATTTTGATAAAATGATAAAATATAAAGTAAATATAAACATTTTTTATTGGAACTTATATTTATTAAATTAATATAAAATTATATAAAAAGAATGACATGAGACATGAAAACTAATTTAAACTAGTTTTATATTGATATATTTTTAGAAATATTAACATGATATTAGATAATAAATCATAAAAATATATTAGTATAAATATTTTTATCAATATACGTATACAAGTATAAATATATGATTATTTTATAAGTAATAATATATGTATATATAAGTTCGGTTTGGATTGGTTTTCAACATAGGATCTGAAAACCAATCCAATCCAATAAAAAATTTCGGTTTTTTGCGGTTTGTGATTTTTTGGATTTCGGTTTGATTCGGTTTTTGGTTCGGTTTTTTTGCGGTTTGCATTGGATTGATATGAACGCCCCCTAGATGACGACACTACCTAATATCTATATTATATGTTTTGCATAAAAATAAGATAATTTTTCGATGACAACGTTTATACTCTACTAGAGGTCATTTTGGTCAAACCATTGAGTACTTAAAATACTTGGATTTAAACTCGAAATTATTGATTTTTTTCTTGTAAAACTACAGTATTACCCACAAAATGCAATTTTGATTTTGTCGTGTTGGATAAAAATTTTTATAAGGTCTTGCTACCAGTGCTCTAAGGGCATTGGTTAAGGATCCACAATGGGAAGGTTTTTATTGGAAATCACAATATTTATTGCATCTGTGACATTACATATTACATACTACATAAAATGTTTCTACTTTTGGTTTCTTAACCAGTGTCCTTAGGACACTATTTAGCATTTTCCTTTCTATAATTAAAACTCAAAATTATTAATCAAATTGAGGTAACTCTTTCAAATAATAGATTTCACACACTTAATAGTAAAAAATAGATAAATACTAACTAGTACGATGGATAATCATGGAAGAGTGAATTAAAGGCCTAGTAAAGTTTAGTTGCAATATCTTCCACTCTTGGTATGAAATCACTATATTCTATGAGACTATTTGTTAATAATGTAGCAGTTCATAGCAGCTGTAATTACTTTTTGATGAATTTACCAAATTATAGAAACATTTTCTTATCCACCAAAGGAATAGATTTTTTTTTTTTCAAATTGCCAAATTTTGAAAGTTTTATCATTGAATAGTTATGTACAGCAGTAATTGCCAAAACAAAAAGGTCCAACAGCTTCATGTGTCACATAAGTGGGTGACCCACCTTATCACTTTGTAATTGGGGAGAAAATATTAATACTTTTTTGGGTAACAGAAAAAATATATAATATGAGATATAATGAAACTATAGTAGAATTATTTTTTAAAATATAAAACTCTTTCATAATAAAAAATTTATTTATTTATTTAATCAACAATAATACTGCACCAAAATAAAATAGACTAAATTTCTAAAGATTTTTAAATAAGTTCAATTTGAATAAATTTTAATAATTAAATTAGCGTACACATCAATTCAAGATCTAGCAGTGTGTTATAATTAGTTATTATGGGCATGCCTTATATAATATTCGCTGTAACATGGTTACTCAAACCCAAGATGCGGTCATTAGGATTTAATTATTTAGTGTAAAGATTTTTATAACTAATAATTAAGGATTTGAATAGATTAACATGAAATGAAAGATAACTAAATTCATTGTACAAGTGTATATAGTGTTTAGGGTTTATATGCGCGTGTTGTGTGTTTATTTATATTTATATAAAAACTTTAGATGGAGATTCATGAGGCGTTTTCTGATAATTTCGAATAATTTTCGAAGAGGAAGTATTAATTGTGCATAAGTTGATAAATAAAAAAAAACTTAGTTTATTCTTAAACGTATTAAAAAATTTTAATAATGGGTAGAAATTGAACAGTAGAAATATATGGTTAGAGTTTTAATAATGTTAATTTGAAATAATTATTTTGAAGATTTATATTAAAAAATTAATTCGTATTAAAAATAAACATTTTAAAAGTAAAATGAAAAAAGTTAATTTAATTGAATAAAATAAGAATATTTTTTTAAGTATAAATAAAATTTATTCTTAAAATTAATTAAACCTCTTTAAATTCTTAATTAAATTTTACTCAACGAACGAAAGCAGTTGAATTTTTTTTATTTATTTTACTTACTGAAATTTGATTTTTTTTAACTCGAAATCAAAAACTAACCAATACATGGATACTGATCAAAATCGTTTCCGTAACTGCAGGAGTGAATTTAAATCAAAATAAAATGACTAATAAAAAAGGTTGTCCAGAAAAAAATGAAATAAATTACAGTTATATTTTGTCCATTTTGAAATATTAATAAAAGAATTGAACGAAAAACCAAATACATTTATTTCATTTCCTTTCATATCACATAATTTTTAATGAGTTTAATTGTATACATTGACAATGTAAAAACTGTCATTCAATGATGTGTCACCACATCATTTATTGAGTTTAAAACCATGATTGCATACTCATTAATTAATGTGCATCACATTATTGGATGATAGTATAAAACTTTTTTACACTTTGAGTGTATACTTATTAAATCAATTTTAATATGATAGCAAGTGTATTTGTATATTGTACAAATGTTCTAAATTAATTTAAAATATAAAAAATAGTATAAAAGGAGAAATCTATAAGATAAAAGTATTTAAAAATTAAAATAAGATATAATAAAATAAAAACATTTTTAAAAAGAGTAAAATAAAAAAATAAAATATATACAGTCAATATAAAGAATTTAAATTTGAAATTTGAAGAAAAAGTAAATTATATATATATATGTTATTATTCAAAGATGATATGAATAAACTAAATTTTAATACTCTTAAGAAAATAAAATTTAAATTAATAAATAAAATTGAATAGTTTAGCCGGAAAAAACATGTGCTCATGTTAGAGAGTTAGGGAGACAGTGAAGTATCCAACGCTTGCAATGAGTGAGAGAAGTGTTCTGCCAGAGGCAGGCACTCAGAGTCTTGAACCATAAAATTTTGGGTGCACATGATTTCGGTTGGATCAATTTAAATTTATAATGTTCAGATTACATTGATATGGACACAATTTAACTCGATTACCCAATCGATCTGAATTTTTTTCTTTAGATCAAGTCAAATTGATCGGATTCATGGGTTTATTGAACCAACAGAAACACCCCTAATAAAAATCAGAAAATACTAGTGCTAGTTGTTCATTTCATGAAATATAAAATTAAAGAGTTTAGGACAAGTCATAGTGTATTTTATTTACCAACTGTATTGTGATACAGTGCACAATTTAAGGGCAGAGGCGTATGAAAAATAAGAAATCGTTGCGTTTCAGAAAAGATACGTTTCGGCCTCTACGTTTCGACACATATACGGCCGAAAAGAGCAGAGTGCGCCAAAACTCTTGCTTATTTCAATTTACACGAAATTCAAGACATGAAACGAATTTAAAAAATATTATAAAAATAAATCAAATAAAAACAAAATTATGCTGCATCTGCAATGCTGCATACCAAATACAAGGATGGATGTTGATTGTTGAAGAAATGGCGAATGGCGATCTTATTCCGATGTTTAAAATGAAACAAACGGGAGTTATTTCTTATCGAGAATGTTAACAGAGTGTCATAAGGATATTGGTTAAGAAATTAAGAGTGAAAAATTTTATTAGAATTTCAAATAAAAATTTTGTTCTTAGAGATCTAATTAGTATCTTTAGGACACTCGTAGCACAAAAATCCGTTTCTAATTATCGAGGGAAGTAAAATACATGTCATTCTCATTGTCTCTCGTGTTTTAAATAAAAGATAATACTCAAGAACAGAGTACGGTGTTAAAGAAATTGGTATAAGGTGTTAGTACCTTTACAATCAGACGTTCACCTTCTTATGATAAAAGCTCGAGAAGGATCCATGTTGCCCAAATCCACAGCTAAAGAGAGGAGTTAAGGTATGGTAGATACAATAACACCATTAGAGTGGGGCTAGCACGCACACAGCAGGTTTGGTGGTGGCGGCAAAGCTGCTAAGGCCATTTGCAAAGTTTCCATCGCTTCTGTTATTGGGTTGGGTGTAGGGGTTTTGAATGAATGAAGCCAAGCCAGTGATATGAACTTGTGTTCAGAAGGCGAGGGCTTTTAACGGCTCTGGATTTGAGTTTTTTCCTATAGACTATCCAGAATTTGTAGTAATACGGCATATTACATCATTGACTTTGGACTATATGAGTGTTTATGCTAGTGTTCTGATTGTGTTAGATATTTACCGTGTAAAATTATTTCCATAAAATTAATTTTACATATATTCCATTCAAGTGTATTAATATAATCAATTTTATTCAACTGTAAATCAATGGGACGATGGCGTTGAACCTGATTTTATATAAGTAAATAGTGGGTTCGAGTTTAGGACGTTGTGTTTAGTATTAGTCTATATATGATGTGAGAATTAAATTCTTTCAATTCGGAATATTATGAGTTTCGTAGGTTTTGTTTTTACAATATTCCAATCAAATTTTTACTATTGAAAATTAAAAACAAAAAAAAAAACATCTTTTACTGATTTTGAAAAATATCATTTTTAAAAGCCACAAAAGAGATTTTGTAGTTTTAGATAGTGTGGTATAAAAACTAGCTGAAAAGTTAGATAAAGCTAAAAGCTAGAGGAAAGCTGAAAAAATTAGCTAATTTGAGTTGAAAGGGTTGTAAAACTATGCTGAAAATGGTTTATTTTAAAATGACATACAATGACATAGTTATTAAAAATGATAAGTGGGGTGGTGGTTGAGGGTAATTTAAATTGTAATAGAAATTTTCGAGAGTAGCCAAAAAATCGGAGCTTTTTAAAAAAGCTACCTCAATTGCAAGTGTCTTTTCAGAAAAGCTAGTAGCTACTAAAAAAAACTACCTTACCAAACATAGTTGAAATGGTTTCAGCTACTAATTTCAGCTTTCAGCTAGATTGAAATGGCTTACCAAACACACTCTTAGTTTTGAACTGTAAAAACTTGATTTAATTTTTTTTTAAATTAAAAAACTGAAAATTTGCAACCACTCCAAACCGGGCCTTATTTTTCTACACTCAATCATAATACACTGAATTTCTTTTATATCTTTTCTTTTCTCATTAATCAATATCAAATCTCTCACTTTTTCTCTCCTCTTTTCATTTTCTTTCTATGCCTCTCTTAGCTACACCTCTCACTCTCTAAATTTTAATGCTTGTTTGGTTAAAATATAGAAATAGGGAAGGGAGAAATATTAAAGAAATTAAGTAGAATCTGAGGTTGTTGGTATTGGAGAAAAGATAGATAGAAGAGAAATTAATTTTGATAGTTGTTTGGTTGTGAAGAAATAAAGGAGAGGGAGATTGTAAAAGGATAAAAAGACAAAAATACCAAATATGGAACCACACTATTATACAATGCAAGGGTAAATTTGTTAATTCATCGTCCAAGCCTTCAACTCTCTTATGAATCTCTAGTGAGATTAGGAGAAAGAAATCTCCATGGGACACACGTACTGATGCAACACAAACTCTCTCCCTCTTTGTATATCAAACCGGTGACATAACATTCTCACCGCTATCTCTCTCTCCCATGAATCTCTCTTTCGCTGTCGGTTCAACCAAACAGACGGTAAGTGTGAGAATAATTTTTTCCTAGATTCGTTCGTGTCTAATAGCCTTAGTATTACGACGCTTTTTATATTTTTCGTTCCTCTTCATCTCTATTTGTCACAACATGTTGCATCATTATCATATTTATCACTTTTCTATGGTATTGTCTTATCTCTAGCAGAGTGTCTACACCCCCCAATAAGTGCAAATAATCATTACTCCAAAAATTACAATCATTCTCTTTGTTATTATAAGTACTTTTGGGCATTACATATATAATTTATTTTTATTAAATACGAATATATTAAAATTAATTTTTTAAAAATAGTTGAAAAAATGTCAATATTTAGTTGATAAAAACAAATTTAATAATAATTTGTAAATATTTTATTTATAATATTGATTAATTAAATAAATTTAGGTATTGAGTGAACAAATTTAGGTAATGATCACAGATATCAAGAAATTTAATACTATTCTTTAATTGAATAATTATTTTAAAGGTAATTATTTAAAAATAAATTAATTTTAATTCAATTTTATGTTAATTTAATACTGGTATTTTATTTCATGGAATATCCAAAAATTATTTTTTAATTATAAATGAATATATTAAAATATGAAGTATATGATTGATTTAAATAAATTAATTCAATTTTAATATAAATAGTGAGAGGTAATTAATTTGAATTTGGATTAATTTGAATATATATTAAAGATTAATTATCTTGAATTTGAACTATTAATTCTTAAAAAAAATAAATTTTCTATCATACTATTTAACAATAATATTTCATATAGTTTAAAAATTAACACATAATTTTATATAGTTTAAATTTTTAAATACTAATTTATAATTATATTATTTAAATTTTAAAAAATAATTATTTTTTTGTTGTTGTGTATTATTATTAATTGAGACTTATATATTTAAATGGTTATGATAGAATTTGAATTTGAGCTAATAATAAAAAAGATTTGAAATATATAAAAATTTGGTTAGAATTAGAATAGTAAATATTTAGATCTTTAAAATATCAACTTTCAAGAGATTGAGAGAGATTTGGGGAAATGTTAAAATATATTTACAAGAAAGGTGTGTGAAAGACACACTTAAATAAAAAATAGTAAGAAAATATAGAAATCAGCATGTAGTTTCCTAAATGAGAGAATATAGATCTTACTATTTAGAATGGGGTCTTAATTAAAATCAAAGAGTTGTGGCTCAGTTTGGCAACACAAGCTAAGATTATGGGAAGAGTTCATGTGACCGATCCCCACTAAACACACTCTAGAGAGAGGTGATGAGCCTTAACTATGATTAAGTCCCGAATAGGATTACCCTTGGTAATAGGGGATACCTGTGGTGAAAACCAAAAAAAGAATTGGGTCTTGAAATTAACATATAGAGAGTTCATATGATTTTATGAGAAAAAATGTATGATGTAACTTTATAAGATTCAAATTTAATACTCTCCCTTATACTTTTTATAATGACTAAAAAAGTGTATTTTTGTCATGAATATAAGAAATATAGTATTATTTTTTATTGTTTTTAAAACCGGACCGAACCGGCCAGTTCGACCGGTCTGACCGGAACCGGCCTGGTGACTGGTCCGTTCAACCCAAAAAATCGGAGGAGCTCAGAACCGGTGAGAACCGGTCAAAATCGGTGAAAACCGGTACCAGAAAACCGGTTGAACCGGTCCTTTTAAAAAATTCAAATTTTTCTATTTTTTATTTTTTATTTAATCTAAAATATTTTTTAAGATAAATAACATATATTTAAGGAACACATAGATATATATTATTTTACTAATCATTATTAGTTTTTTCTCATAATAAGGTCATTTATACTGATTTACAACTTTATATATCTTAATTTCTTATAATTTTATGTTATTTATTAATTAAAATATTATATAATATTAAAAAAATATTTAATTAAAAACTGGTTCAACCACGGTTGAATCATTGAATCGTGAGCCGATGCCTTCACCGGTTCAATTACCGGTTCGGTTTTTAAAACATTGTTATTTTTAGTTGTATTAATTGCTAAGTCCCTTTTATACCCTTAATATATTGTGGAATGTCATTTATATATTCATTCATTCTTTTTTTTGTGTAAACCAAAGGTATCTTCCAATCGATAGCTAGAGACTAATCCCTTCGAGGCGTAGAGATCACTGAAGTGGGCTTTACTCCCAACAAATTTTCCATGCACACTACCAGGGATTGAACCCCTATTAAGATGCTTAAGGGATCCAGTTATTTACCAACTGTGTCAGGTTTTGTTGGTATATGCATTCATTCCCCATAAAAGTGGATGCACAATATCCTCAATCCCCACTATTTAATCACTTGATGCCATGGACATTTTTAAAATAAAATTTAAATTATGATATAATTAATTAAAATTAATTAATTTCAATATTTTTCCTTAATTTTAATAATAAGTAACGAGGGAGTATATTACTATTAGGGTGGATTAACAAATCCTAATGGAATCTCAAATGTTTAATGTCAAATGGATTTTTTCCCATTATCAGATTCAAGCAAAAATTGATGTGCATAATTGGTTTCCATTTGAGGAACTCAAAATCAACTTTCTAGTAAAAGTTTATGATCTTTAGTAACTTTTGCTAAGGCGATAGCATTTAACTTCTCCAACTCAAACCTAAGCACACTATTGAAATTTCATTTCAAGGTTTAATCATTCTTTCATTTTTTAGGAATATTTAACATTTAAACTAAATTATAAGTAGGACTATCTTTTTTAACGTTAAAATCACATGCATCCTCGTGTATTTGGAGGCAATCTTTCTCGGAGCTTAGTCACAATTAAGGTTTCTCACCTCTTTAAGAGTGTGTTTGGCAAGACCAATAAGCTAATTACTAGCTTATAAGCTAGTTTGATCAACATAAAAATGTTTGATAAGGCATAAGTTTTTACCTAATTATTTAAGGAGCTTCTAGCTTATAAGCTACAAGCTACTATAGTTAGCTTATAGTTTCTAGTTTGTAGCTATTTTTTTTCTTCCATTTTTATCCCTCATATTCCATAACACTTCTCTATTTGACTTTTATGTCCATTTACGTTATTACCTAGTTTATCAATTAGTTTTACCAAACATTTTTAATTCAATATGCTAGCTTCTAAGTTCGGAGCTTATCAGCTAGAGATCATAAGCTAGTAGATAGCTTATTAGTTAGTTTTACCAACACACTCTAAGAATATGTTTAGTGGAGATCAAACCCAATAGCTCCTCCCATAATCTTAGCATGTGTTTCTATGAAAGTCGTAACCCTTTGATATTATAAATAAGGTTGTCTGCCTAAAAGAAATACTTATCATATAATAACTTCAATAATAATCGAAACACTTTTAAAATTCTTTTAAATACTTTTTTCATCTAAATACTTATAAATTAAATAAATAATTTTGACAATTTCTCTTTTAATTATTTTTATCTAGGAACCTAATTAGGTAGTGTTTGGTAGACATGTCGGGCCAGAATGAAACATATAGATTTCTTTCAATGTTTGGCGTATTTCAAAAGTAAAATAGAAAAAACAAATTATTAATAGGTGTCAGCTTGACATGCCCATGACGCCAATGGTCTGCATTTGGAAAGCTGGGTGATGGCTAATCTCCATCAAAGCCAGAATAAAGACTTTCATCTCATTTTTGGGATTAGTCTTTGGGTTAATTTGTAATGCCAAAAATGAAGCTTGTATGATGAATAAGCACTTTAATCCGCGTGATATTGTTCGCATAATAACAAGGTGGTTTGGGAAGTCAAGCATTCAACAACCTCATTTCCGCACATGCAATAGTCGTACTGCACTAAGGATGTGGATTGGAACTTTCCCCAACAGGGTTGGATTAAGTGCAATGTGGACGACTCTTTTAAGCGGGGTGGTTTTAGGGTGACTTGTGGTGGTGTGTTCAGAGAGAAGTTGGTAGATGGCTCCACAGTTTTGGCATAAATCTAGGCACATGGACTGTTTTATCATTTGAGGATAAAGGCAAAGTGATTAGAGTGTAGCAATTCAGCTCATCAACAAAGGTTATCCTCCCTCTCATATGTATGCATCTCTCCTTAATGGGATTCAGAACTTATGTAGCCAGGATTGGCAGTTCTCTATCACTCATGGGTTGCGAAAAGGAAATAGGGTAGCAGATTGGCTTGCAAATTATGTTATTGATCTTCCTTTAGGGCTTCATGTTTTTATGCTCCTCCCCAAGGCTGTATTTTTACTTTGGTATGATTTTATTGGGGTTTGTTCTCTTGTAGAGTAGTTGTTTAGTTTTAGTTTGGCCGTTAGGCCTCCCCATTACAAAAAAAAAAAAATGATTATTAAAAAAGTGGTGTTTTTTTTTGGTGACATGGGGGATCCTCAAAGGACCAAAAGACAGAGCAAAGAAAAACCTAATTAGCCACCTCTCCTATACACAGTACCGGAGGCATCAAAGAGAAAGTTTAGAATAGCAAAGCTAGGGATCAAAGTAACTCAGAGTATATCTGCGCTGAATCAAGACCATCTTTAGCAAAAGAATCGGCAACCATGTTCGCCTCTCTAAGGATATGCTGCCGAACTAAATCATCAAATTTCTGCTAAGATCTTTAATCTGCGAAAAAAATGGTGTACTTTGAATCCCTACAAAATGGTGTGGAACCAAAAGGAACATCTTCTTATAAATTTTTATTGATGATATTATATATCGTTCTATCTTTTACCCCTCTCCCAAAATTGTAATCACCCTTATCAGTACTATTGCCACTCAACATCCTCTATTACACCATTATTGCTTGTTGTCCTAGTCATTGTCATTGACGTCGCTTGACATCTTTCATTACCAACGCCATTGTTGTATGACATTATCAATTATGCCACTACCTTTTCCACCCAACACCTTTCACCATGCCACCACCACTCAACACCCCTACCCCTGCTGCCACTATAGCTATTTGCACAATTAATAGTCGCCACCATCATCAAACAACCTCCATCATTGTTATTGGTCGTTGTTCGACACTTTCCACCATCAACACATAGCTTAGAACCCTTCATCATTGCTACAATCTCCCAACGCCCCACCACCACCACTGTCTATCAGCCTCAATCGCATCACACCTTTCATTGTTGTCCCTGCTCGACGCTCTTTAATGTTGACACCTCTTGTTTACTCTTTGGTCACACTAACATGGATGAAAGTAAAGGTACCAAGATTTCCTTATTTTTTTTATCAAGTGTATATATATCCTGCAACTTGCTTCAACTTCTTTTAGTTTTGAGGAGCCCTTCAGCCCTCTCCAACCGATTTAGCTACGGAATAATTACATAATAACTCCGGATTTTGATTTCCTAGTTATTCCGTAGCTAAATCAGTTGGAGAGGGTTGGAGGGCTAGAGAGGATTCAAGACCCCTAGATTGGTTGCTTCGCTGCAAAGTCTATCGTTGCATACTTACTGAATATGACTCGTACGATATAAATTTTTTTAATGATATTTAACATAAATCATGTGAGTCACAATTTCTAAATATGAATACAATAATCACTATCAGGTGTAGTTGATTACATGAATCACACAAAACTATATGTCGTATGATATATTAAGTTTAACGATAGATTATTTATCTTTAAATATTTCATAACTGATGGTTTGGTTTACAATTTTCCTCAGTCTCACCCAATCCATTTGCTTCTAGCTATTTAACTATCTTGTATATTGTGAATGTTAAATTTAATGAATTAGCATTAATTAAATTATTATAGAATTATCATATATCAATTATAAAAATAATTATTTAATTGTTTAACTTGATAAATGATAGATATTTATGTTAGGGTTTCAGTATAAAGTGAACAATGATGGGTAGTTTGATAATTTGGATACCCGTGAATGATTCATCTATGGTGATAAGTACACACAATTATGCCTAATACATAAGGATTAAAATGATTGAAATATGTTGTAATATTGTATGTGTTTTGAATGTGATATTAATGAGTTGGAATCTTAAATCCTTCGATTGGTATCAAATGGTATGTATGATCAATATTATGACTATTCTAATGGGTTAAAAATGAGAAAATTTAGATAGCATAAACCAAATTTCTGTTGACTTCAATTGTTAACCAAATTGAACAATCAAATTAGGGCTTCTTTTACTAATGTTAGATTTTTTGTGCATGGCACAGATCAAGATAAAAGATTTTGAATTCTTCAATCATTTAATTTTTTTATCGTTGGAGTAACACTTTTGTTATATAGTGTTTTATATATAGGCTTGTTTGGTGGACATGATAGCATATAGGATATAGAATAGAGAGTTGGATATAAACAAGATAGGATAAGAACATAATAAGCTCTAATCATATCCTATGTTTGATACACACTAGGATAAAAAGGCAGATAACATTATTTTATCTTATCATATGTTTGAAATGGACAAATGATGATAGTTTAAGATATAAAAAATATTGATATGAAAAAATTACCCTTATTACAAAATTAAATTAAATTAAATTTAATTTTTGACTTTTCAATAAACATAAATGAATAAAAAATTATCTGTTTATGAAAAAATATTTAAATTTATAAAAGGAATAAAATTATTAAAAATAATATCAAATCAAAATTATCATAAAAAGAGAGAGATAGAAGAGAGAGAAGAGAGAAGGAGTGGAGTCTAGAGAACAAAGAGAGAGAAGAGAGGAGTGGAGTGGAGAGTGGAGAGAGGGGGAGAAAGAGAGGGAGTGGAGAGAGAGGAAGAGGGAAGAGTGAGACAGAGGGGAGAAGGGGAGAAAGCGAAGGGAACAAAAGAAAGAGGTAAGGGGGGGGAGAGGGAAGAGAGAATAGAGGACAAATGATCAGGAAGAAATTTTTTATCTTATCCTATCATTTCTTAACCCACTCCGCTCCCCCCTTTTTATAAGAATTACACTAGGAGGAAAAGATGAGATAGGAAATCAGTCACATGAGTTATCATATCATATATTGGTGTAATAAACACATGATAATGATAGATATGATAAAGTTATCATATCTTATCTCTTATCCTGTCCACCAACACATAACATTTGATTTCAAGAAAAAATTTGTTTAGAGTCCATCATTTACATCAATGTTTCATGATTTCTAAAATTATTTTGTAAGTTAAGCTCTTTGTATTTTTTTATTTAAAATTGATAAAATTTATCATATATATACTTACTATTTTGGTATGGAATAAGACATTTGGCTATGGAGAAAATTAAACTACATTATTTAAATTTTATCATGATTTAATAGTGATTAATTTGTTGCCCTTCTATATTGTGTCATAATCGTTTTTGAATATGAATTTCTCCATCTTTTCATACCAATGATTCATTAAATTATCACAAGGTTTTCTGTTATTTTTATGAATGATGATTAACATATTGAATTTGGTGCTCTTTAGTTGCTTATTTGGAGAAATTTAATGGATAGTGGTGAACTAGTGTTCTGTATTCCACTTAATAATTTTGTGTGAATATTGAATTTCATATATAAATCAATCGTACTGTTAGATTGACAATTCTATATAATATATTAAATCTAATTTATAGGATAAATTTATTTTAATATATAATATATTTGAGGATTTAATAAAGCGCGTATCAAATTATTGTAAGTATCTTTATTTTATCTTTATCTTTATATATATAAAAGTAAGGTAGTGAAAGTGGCTAATGAGATTTAAAATGAGGGCACAATAGTAAATTCCTTAAGCAAAACTTCTAAAAATAGAAAGTGTCTTTGACATTTTAAATTATTAATATTATGCATCACCATTAATTAACTATAGTAATTATATTAAGTAAATATCACTATAAAATAAAATTATGATAATAAAAATATAAATAATGATAATTTAAAGCATATCTAATAATTTTTAAACAATAAATAATAATAAAATATAAAAACATTCTCAACACTTAAAAACTAATTTATAATTATGTTGGTAGTAATTATAGTAATTATTTAGTTATGGTTATTTTTATAAAAAAATCAATATTATTTAAAACTCATTTTAATAATTTAATATTAAAAGGAAAATGTTTATAACATAAATATCATAATATGAAATTTAAAAACATAATAAAATAATTTTAAAAAGATAAACTTTTTAAAAAATAAAAATATAATATGAAATTTGAAACATGCTCAAACACTTAAAAATTATTTAGTAATTATAATAACAATAATTGTATTAATTATTATTTAGTTATAGTTACCTTTATTGTATAAACAAATCATATTAAAGCCAATTTAATAATCAAGATTAAAAAAATTTATAACATAAAATAAAAATATATAAAAATTTATAACATATTAAAATAATTTAGAAAATCATTTCAAAAATTAAAAATGTAATAAATTTGAAACATACTCAAACACTTAAAAATGTACAACTTTTGTTACAATATAATTAGTAAATTATTATATCAAATATCAAATATCAGTATTAAAGGTCATTTTAATAGTTTAAATATATTAAAAAAAGTTTTAAAAGATAAACAAAGATATACTGTGAAATTTAAATAATATTAAAAAATATTTTATAATTACGTTAATAGTAATTTTAATAACTATTTAATTAGTGTTCTTATGTGGGTTTCCTATTTTTGTTTAATGGGTCTTTGTGATCTAAGATCAAGAACAACTTTTTTAGTTTTCATGTTTGTAAATGTCAAAGTCCCAAAAAAAATTGTGATTGTTTATGACCATTTTCATTTGGTTTTTGAGTTTTTTTTTTTAAATTTTATTGTTGACAATGATAAATGAAAGATTGAAAATGTTGCAGAATTTCTTTAATTGGTGACTTATCTTTGTATATGTTGCAACAACTTAGTTGTTTTTGCAAAATTTCACTTGATAGGAAAATTAAAATTTGATTTGGTTATAGGTAAAACTAGCTAGCAAAGTTTTTAAGTTGTTGATGAACTGAGCAATACCTATAACCCATAAAATTTTAGTTCTATTCAATTGTATTGTCAAATGCGAGCATATATAAGTTGACAAGAAAATTATTGGTGTTTAAAAAAATATTATAATTCGGTCTATTTGAATTTAAACCTTAAAATAAATAATGAACGTTACGTCTGAAAACAATTCCAAAAATCTTAAAGTTTTATCCTATACAGGAGACATTCTTGGAGCACTAGAAAGAATACTCTAAAGGTCATTCATGTTTTTTTCACATCATGTATGTACTAGAGGAATTCCATAAACAATAGTAAAAATCTCACTAAGGGGTCATTCCGTAAGTATTAGAGATAACAGATTATATATTATATTGTATGAATTTTTTATTATAGATCAGATAACAAATAAAATAAATAAATAAAATCTTTTCAAATAATAAAAAATATAAAAGACTATAATATAAGAGTGTGTTAGGAATAAAAGATATAATCATTTATTTAACACTGTTTATAAATGAGAATAGGGAATATTAATCATAAGTGAATCACTTTGAGAAAAATTCGTTCGGTATTAAAGGGTATAAGAGGGAAAGTTTAAAAAATAGGTCAATTTCATGGATATGTACAAAAAATAAAATATGACTTCTATGGAAAAATAGTCAGTAGAGAGTATGATTGAAAATGGTGGTGAGACATATTTTCAGTTAAAGCATAAGAAGAAAAAAAAAGGTAAATTTCTTTCAAAAAAATTTCTAAAAATAGTAAGACATTTTTCCAATTTAAATTGTTACCATTAGTAATCATCCATAATTAATTATAATAATTATTTTAGTGAAAATATCACTATAATTATTAAATTACAATAATAATAATAATTTATCCTATTATTTACTTAAAAGCCTACAACTTTTGATATTTTTATCTTATAAAAATAAATAATTTAATTTTTTGAGAAATTATAAATATTAATTAAAAAAATTAAAAAACATTTTAGTCTATTTATGAAATATATAAGAAGATAAAAATATAATATGAAATTTAAAATTCTGAACATTTAATAAAAAAAACCTTTAGAATTGCGATAATAGTAATTATTTAATTTGGGTATTATATCATAATTAAAGACTTTTTATGTTTCATTATTAAATTTATCTAAAAAAACTTACAAATTTTGCGAAATTATTGTAACCAAAACCTTTTCTCAATTTTAGTTAATGATCAAAAACCTTTATTTCATTTAAACTTATCAAGTTTTTTTTTCCATTCTGAAATAAAAAAATGATATATCCTCTAATTTACTTTAAATGCCTACAACTTTTACTAATATTTATCTTATTAATATATATATATATTATTTGTTTAAAAAATTACAAATATTAATTCCTAAATAATAAATAAACAATTTAAATCATTTATATTTTTATGAAATTATAATAAAAATAAAATATAATATGAAATTAAAAATATGCTCAAGCACTTAACAAAAAAACTTTACAATTATGGTAATAGTAATTATACTAATTTTTTTATAATTATATTAATTTATTTAAAGTTATTATATTCATATTAAACCCCTTTTTTAATTTTAAATATTAATTTTATCTAAGAAAAAAGGAACCTACAAGTTTTTGTTAATCATAGTCAAATGATATAAATTCTTTATTGATTTGAACTTATGAAGCTTCATTTTTACTCTGAATTAAAAAAGATATATCCTCTAAAAATCTACAACTTTTGCTAAGCTTGCAAATTAATGTCCTTTTTACCTTTTCAATATTAATATATACAGGAAAAAAGAACCTACAACTTTTGTTAATCTTTTTCTTATAAAAATAAATGATTTAATTTATTTAGTAGATTATAATAGTTTATTAATATTTAATTTTTAGTTTAGTATATAGATACAAGAGGTAGATATAATTCACTCAAGGATGAAAAGATTACATTAAATGTGTATTTTAATATTTAAATTTAAATTATTGGGTACATACTTATAACATGTAGGAATAAATTTTTAAACAAAACACATTAATATTTAGATACTAAAATTACATATATGGAGACTTAATAATTTAAGAGTAAAAGTTAGCAATGAAGATGACCATTCCATATGAAAACAATGGTACTTAACTTATAATAATTCATATGAATACCTATGTTTTGGAAGCAAGAGAAACAATATTGGATAAAAGGTAGATATAATTGAATTGTTAATTTAGTATATAGATTACAAAAGGTAGATATAATTACTCAAGGATGAAAAATTTACACAAATTATATATTTTAATATTTAATTTTAAATTATAGGGGTAATAACTTATAACACTTAGAAATAATTTTTAAGTAAAACACATTAATATCTAAATCATAATAGTACATTTGTATTGAGACATGATAATTTAAGAGTAGAAGTATAAACACACAGGGATGACCATTCTATATGGAAATAATGGTATTTAACTTATAATAATTCAGATGAATACCTATATTTTTGAAGCAATATTCAAATCAAAAAACAATGTTGGAGGAAATGTTTTATCCTAACGACATTAAACTTTGTGTTGATTATATTTACTTGAGATTTTATTCCCATTTTACTTATAAAGTAAAATATATCACCTGGATTAAAAATTATACATAAAAAACTCATTAATATCTAAGAAAAAAAGTATGCATTAATTGAATATTTTAGTCTAAAATTTATCATGTAAATATTTTACTTAGATTAAACTTTGTATTGATTATATTTACTTGAGATTTTATTCCCATTTTACTTATAAAGTAAAAATATCACCTGGGAATAAACATTATACATAAAAACTCATTAATATCTAAGAAAATGTATGCATTAATTGAATATTTTAGCACAAATTTTTATCGATTGCAAATATTTTACTTATACTTTTGTTGTTTAATTGTAAAAATATTAAAAAAACACTAATTAATAAAAATAAATAACTTTTGAAAATTGAATTGTGTTTTTATGCATATAAATTTCCTTTTAAAATTTTACATGATAAGGGAATATATCTTTAATTTTAAGTTTATTCATATTTATTTATTATATTAATATATAAATTACAAGAAGTAAATATAATTCACCTTAATTGAGAAACAATGTTGAAAAAAATGTTTACTTTTTGTGTATAATTTATTTAATCAATATGTAATCGATATTGTATGTACTTATGACATATTTGACATTGTTATTACATTATTTTTTTACCATAATTTATTTTATATTTTTTTTATTTTCACACTATTTCTTATCATATTTCATGCTCATTTCACTTTATGTTTTGTTTTACAATCATACTAATCATATTTTCTATTCTTTTCAGGTATAGATATACGTTTTTGTGCATTACAAGCATTATTATTTTATTTACGCATTATGTAATTAATATTGTAAATAATTATGACATATTTTTGCATATTTATTACATTTTTATTTTATTTTATTTTTATTTCCCCCTCAAATTAAATATCCGGTGCAATGCACGGGCCAACACACTAGTATATATAAAAGTAAGGTAGTGAAATCATCCTTTGAAATATAAAAGAAGGAAAAAAGAGTAAATTTCTTTCAAAAAAATTTCTAAAAATAGTAAGTCACTTTCCCATTTAAATTGTTAACATTAATAATCATCAATAATTAGTTATAATAATATGTTAGTGAAAATATCACTATAATTATTGACTTATAATATAATAATTATATCTGCTCTTATTTACTTGAAAAGCCTACAACTTTTGCTACCTTTTTATCTTATAAAAATAAATAATTTAATTTGTTTGAAATTATAAATATTAATACCAAAAAAATAAATAAACATTTAGCTTTTAAAAAATAAATTAATACCAAAAAATAAATAAACGTTAGCTTTTAAAAATAAATAAATATTTTATTCATTTACTATAAAAACATTTAGTATATTTATGAAATATATAAGAAAAAATATAATATGAAATTTAAAAATTCTAAAGCACTTATTATAAACAAAGCCCTTTACCAATTGCGATAATAGTAATTATTTAATTTTGGTTATTATATCACAATTAAAGCTTTTTATATTTTTAATAATAAATTTATCTAAAAAAACTTGCAAATTTTGCTAAATTATTGTAACAAAAAACCTTTTGCTAAATTATAGTCAAATGATAAAAAATTTTATTTGACGTTGATTAATTGGTTTCCTTTTATTCTTTTCATTTTCCAATGACAATAAATTAAACATACGGATCAAATATTTAAGTTACAGGTTAAAAATTTATAAGAAATTTCTTCATAACAATTAATTTATAGAGTAAAACCAAATCAAACGGGAATGCAACTTTACAAGAAACTTACTAAAAATTTAGTTCTAGGGTGAAAGTAAATCACACATGATTGCAAATTTTAAATAAAGTAAATTAATATTAAATTTACTCAAAGAATGGTATTAATATAAAGTATAAATATTAAAATTGTGTTGATCATATATTATATGAAATTTTATTATATTTAAATGGTAATGTAAGAAAATATCATGCGGAATGAATATTTTATATGAAAGCTTATAAATATCAAAATTAAAAGTACACTTTTTTGGTAAGTGGAAAAAGAAATTAAAAATACACTTTAATTGAAATTTTTAATATAAATTTTATTTGATTACAAATGTTACTTTTATTTTGTTGTTTTATAGTTGTAAAAATATATTAAAAAAGTTCATAAAAATTATTGAATTTTAAAATTGAATTGTGTATTCATCCATAGAATTTTTTAAATTTTTTTAAAAATATTTGTTTAAATACCATATGAGAATAGATATTTGTAATAAGTTTATTAATATTTAATTGTTAATTTAGTATCTAGATTACTAGGGGTAGATATAATTTGCTCGAGGATGAAAAATTTTCATAGATTATATATTTTAATATTTAATTTTAAATTATAGGGATAAATACTTACAACATATAGAAATAATTTTTTTAAGAAAAACACATTAATATCTATATCATAATAGTACATTTGTATTGAGACATAGTAATTTAATAGTACAAGTATAACACACGGAATGACCATTCTATATGAAAATAATGGTATTCAACTTATAATAATTCAAACAAATATCTATGTTTTTGAAGCAAGATTCAATGTTAGAGGAAATTTTTTTATCCTAAGAATATTAATTATAAACTAAAAAATATCACTTAGGATTAAGCATATACATAAAAAGTCATAAATATCTAAATAAAAATATACATTAATTAAATATTTTAGTATAAATTTTTGTCAATTGTAAATATTTTACTTATACTTTGTTTTTTTAGTTGTAAAAAATGTTAAAAAAATACTAATTAATAAAATGAATAACTTTTTAAAATTGAATTGTGTTTATATCAATATAATTTTTTTTTTAAATTTTTATACATCATAAAGTAATAGATCTTTAAATTTTAAGTTTATTGTATTTATTTTTATATGAATATTGATTACAATAAGTAAATATAATTCACCCTAATTAAGAAATAATGTTGAAAAAATGTTTACTTTTTGTGTATAATTTATTTAATCATATGTAATCAATATTGTAAGTACTTATGACATATTTCGCACATGTTATTATATTATTTTTTTTACCGTGACTTATTTTATATTTTCTATTTCACATTATCTTTTATCATATTTCAGTCTCATTTCTTTTTTATGTTTGTTTTACAATCATGCTAATCATATTTTTATTTTTTTTAGGTCTTTCAATAAATATATTTTTTTGTGCATTATAAACATTATAATTATTTACGCAATATGTAATTAATATTGTAAATAATTTGTGATGTATATTTTGCAATATTATTACATTATTTTTTAAATTATCATTTTATTACTTATATTTTGTCCCTCAAAACTAAATATCTCGTGCAACGCACGGGTCAACACACTAGTTACATGATAAATAGAGTATCATCTTATTTCAAAAATTGAGATAAATGTGCTTAATCATTAGATAATATATATCATGTTATTTTTTTATCTTAATTAGTTTTGTAACACGAATTTTCACGTTATAATAAGGTTTGTCTTTTTAATTTATATTTTATTCTTTTATGTCACAATTTTAATAAAGTTACACATTATTTTTAAGTTTACATTGTGCTTAACAAAGTATTGTAGTAGATAAGCTAATTAAAGTGAAAAGCTATAAAACTAATAAGCTCTTTTTGAATTGAAAATAAAATTAGCTATTAAATTAGTTATAATAACTATAAAATGATATACATAAAAAAAACTAATAAATGATAGACAGTGACATGATTAATTATTAATATAGGGAAGGTAAACAAGAATTATGAAAAAAAATTAAGAAAAAATATATAAAAAGTAATTTCAGCTAGGAAATGAATCCAAGTAATATTTAAAAACGGTACGTAGTAGTTACTAAAACAAACTACTTATTAAGTTGACATATTAAACTTTTCAAATCTTAATTTTAAGTTTTAACCAGCTGAGATGACCTTATTAATTTAATAAAAAAAAATTCGCGCGTTTAATTATTTATTAAGATCCTACAAACTATCCTTCAAATTAAAGTACTTATATTATAAACCTAAAACATAAACGTAACAAAAAAATATTACAAAATTGTTATTTTCTACTTCTTCATGCAATGTTTAGAATTACAAGTGTAGTAACGCGCGAACATAGACATAAATTTATCATAGAAGGACTTATTATATTACTTATATGTTATAGTAGTATTAAAAATACGTTGTGTATTTTTTTTTTTTTCTCTATAGCAGGATTCTCTTTTATTATTGAGCAAAATAATAAGTACTTAATTTTATATTTAAAAGTAGGTTTAAATACATTTTTGGTCCCTATACTTTTATAAATGAGTGATTTTGGTTCCTTAGTTTTAATTGCTCAATTTTGGTCTCCTATACTTTTGTAAATGAGTGATTTTGGTTCCCCTAGTTTTAATTGCTCAATTTTTGGTCCCTCTCTTTAAAAATTGAACAATCTAATCATATCGTTAGCCTCTCATTAAATATTAGCAGAGTTTGCTAACATGGATTTAATTTTGTGACGTGTAAACTATCACATGACAAAAATTATTATTTAATTTTATCTCTTAATTTTTTAAACGAAAAAATCAGAGCTTACAAATTTCAGTTCGCTTTCAATTTCATTTAAATTTCATTTAATATGAGATTTCAGTTCGCTTGGTTGATGGCTTGAAGCAGACCTGCAATTGTTTTAGTTTTGGGACTTGTATTTGCTTTATTATTTTTGAGGAAATTGGGGTGTAGTAGTGGAATTTTGTTTTTCTCATTGTATTAAATTATGCAGAATCTAATTTTATCTTCTAATTTTTCGTTTTAAAAAAATTAAGAGATAAATTAAATAATAATCTTTGTCATGTGATAGTTTACGTGTAACAAAATTAAATCCATGTTAGCAAACTCTGCTAAATATTTAATGGGAAGTTAACGGTAGGATTAGATTTATTCAATTTTTAAAGAAGAGGGACCATGATGAGCAATTAAAAACTAAATGATCAAAATCACTCATTTACAAAAGTATAGGGACCAAAATTGAACAATTAAAAACTAGAAGGAACAAAATCACCCATTTACAAAAATATAGGAAATAAAAATGTATTTAAGCCTAAAAAGTAAATATTAATAGAGGGTACCACATATTAGAAGCAACATTTTTTTTAGTTTGGTAGAATACATTTAAGATGAAGTGTACTGCATTATACATGCACTTTGACTAAAGTGTGGTATAAATTAATAATAATGATAATGAAAACGTAAAATAGCTCGACCACATCATTCGTTGCACCTTCGCACTCATGCCAATTCGCAGACTTCATTTTTTATATGCTCAAACATCTTATCTCAATCTAACTATTTGCCACGTCTACTCGCTTCTGAGTAAAACGACAATTTCCTCCAACATGTGATTAATTTAATCATTTTTATGGACTAACTAAATTTTAAAAATAGATTAAACATATTATAATTTTTATCTTTTAAAAAAATATGATAATTTTTATTTTTTAAGGGTTAAAGTAATTGATCCCAATTTTTTTAAGGATAAAAAGCGTTCAGTTTTTGTATGATATTTGAGAATGTCCTACAATAATTTGACAAAAAGTGGGGAATACATTATTACTACTATTATTAGTAAGAAAATGATAATTTAATTTTTGCATAAAACATAAACAACTTGACAGTGATCGATCGTAAATTTTTTTATGCACCTGACAGAAAATGTTAGAGGTCAGCTAAATTCACAAAAGTTATCATAACTCTTTAAAAATCAGGTGAAGATTTGCCACGTCTCCTCGTTTATTAGCAAAACGACAACCATGAGAGAGTACCATTTGTTGAGATAAGATAAAATACGTACATTTTCTGCAACGACATCTGGTTGATCAAACGCCAACAGTAATACTATTCCGTTAGATTCTTGCCACGTCAAACCTCAGCACGTGAGGTACACTAATCCAACGGTGTAGAAGATCGTTCAGCAAACACTGGTTCTTATGGCCACCACGTGAACTGCTGATAATACGGCTTTACCACGACCCGTGATGTGTACGCTGCCTTTGGTATTTTGCGTTTCATTTCAATTCCAGAAGAAGCCACATGGTTGAGTGTCGTTGTCGTTGTCGTCTGTCCTTTCTTTTGTGGAGAGTATGTCGTTTTCACTTTTCCCCAAGAATCAAAGCCTCTTTTTTTGTAACACGAAGTGAAATCTGATTTGCGAACGTTATGTTTATGTTTTGCGTTGCGTTATAATTTGACCATTGCAGTAGCAAAGAAATTCACGACTCTAACTGTTATCTATATAGATGGATTTCATTAATCAAATTTTAAATATATTTAAAATAATAATAAACAAGATATAAAAATTCATATTAATTTTTTCAAGAAACTTAATCCGTTAACTAATTATATTTAATAAATACTATAGTATACTCATGCAAAATTATTCCATTTTTACTTATATGACGTTGGACTTAGAAAATATGGGCCGAAAGAAATTAGAAAAAAAATTAACAAATAGTGAGAAAACCCATCTTATAATTATTAACGGGTTTAATTAATTGTTTAATTTTAATTTGGGCCCTCTATTTTAATTTGATGGGTGATATTGAATCTTCACTTTCATATAAGTGAGATTTCTCATTAAATATGTCTTATATATATTAACAGCCTAATCTTTTTATTTAGATAAAAAATATTTTTCTGAAGTATCTTAAATTAATAGCTAGAAATGCAATTCGTTCAAAATTTTAATTATTTTTAAAAAAGTTCTCAATTTTTGTTATCTTCTTTCTGTTTCCTGCACTACTGTCGCTATAGCAAAATTATTAGCGGGCCCTAAACTAATCCTAATCTCTTCCTGTCCCTGTATCCATATGCGATCGTTCCCTCTGCGTTATTAATACAGGGCCGGTCCATGGATAAGGCTGCTCAAGCCCTTGCTTTAGGCCCCCGACGGTTAGTAACATCCTTTGTATAAAAATAAAAAATATCATTATAATTAAGCTTAGTTCATTGGTTTATAAATTGATTTTCCTCCTCAAGGGTTGATGGTTCAATCCTTGTTAAATGAATTTTAACTTTTAAGGCTCATTTCTTTCACCTCATATATTTAAAAAGGTCCCAAAATAAAGGTTTGTTTGAGACATCACTACATATTGGGCCGCCCTACCAAACAAGGTTTCAGAGTTTTAAAGAATCCATAATCATCATTTTACATCAAACTAAAAAATATGAAATAATAGTTATTATTGACTGGATTCTTTTGAGTTTGAGTCTGAACTCATTTTTTTTTTTATAAAATTAATAAACTTTTTAATATTAAATTTATATAATTATGGAGTAGTATTTATGGGAAAAGTCTATTTTTTGTGGTTAACGTTGATGCTATAGTAGTATAGTTGGTCGCGAAGAAATGATAAGGCACTAGGCAGCCACTTTTCGTGATACGAATCTATGGACTCAGGTTGTAGTTCAAAGTGATCAGCAAGGATGAGTAAATGCGTATTTTTTTGGCTGTTCGAGCCGGGAACATTCACATCATGGTGGGGCTAGCTTTCCCAGCGAGGATTTTTTCCATCCACAAGACTCAAACCCGAAACATTGCTTAAGGGGAATCAAGCATGTACCACTTGAACCAACCTCCGTTGGTGGAAGAGTAAATGCATGTAGTTCTATATATATGATGACATGATATATCCATCATTCCCTTAACAATAATTCTTTCATGTATTGAATATTATCACGACTAACAAAAAGAAATCATATGAAGATAGCTATGCGAAAGTTACTTTAAATTCTTTATTTTTTGTCCTTAACTTTCTAAACCCTTAATTTGTGGTCCCTAATCGTTAGTGAGATCTGTTAACCTGATGATTTGGCTAACAAAATTTACATGACAGATTGAGTCCCAAATAGCTGACTTATCTAATTAATCATTTGTTATTAATTTTTTAATTATTAAGATAAACCTAATTACTAAATTAGGTTTTTGGAACTGAAGATATGTGAAAAAATTTCTGCAAGTGGGGTGGAAAGGTTGCTGATGTGTATATTCCGAATAGAAGGAATAAGAAAGGTTATCACTTTGGTTTTGTTCAATTTAAGGAAAATGAACACCCACGGTGGCTGGAGAAGAGGTTGCAACAGATCTGGATTGGTACGTTTAAGCTTCATGTGAATATATCTCGTTTTGACAGGAAAAAGATTTTTATGGTAGCAAGGAAAGTAGCAGAGAGGGATATGCATGTGGAAGAACAATTGTCGAGGCATGGAAATGGTGTGGTGGAAGGACAAACTTTTGTGGATGTGGTTAAAGGAAATGTTAAGCAGGTATGGAAACCAAAAGCTACTTAGCAGCGTAGTGGTGAAGATAAACGGAATGGTCTTGTATTTTCTGTCTCTAATGAAGAAATGGAATGGTTAACCAAATGTTATGTTGGACAAGTGCGACAAATTGATGAAGTGTTCTTGTTACAGGATAAGATTATTGGAGAGGGTATTCGCTCTATCAAGATTACATCAATGGGCAATGATTTAGTTTAAATTAATTCACCCACACTCAGATGAGAACTTCGAGGAATTGTTGAAGAAGTTAGAGGAAATGATCTCCTCATGGTTTGAATCAATACGACCATGGAGTCAAGATGATATCCCACGAGGAAGGTATGTTTGGTTAGATGTATTGGTGTTCCAGTGCATGTCTGGGCAGAATAATTTTTCAGGTCAATTGTAATCCCGTTTGACAAATTTATCTGTATAGATAATGGTACAAAGAATATGGATAGATTGGATGTTGCATGGATACTACTCCATACTACTTCAGTTGAGCTGATTAACAGACTGTTGAAATTTAAAATTAATGATTCTTTATTCTCAATTAATTTTATTGAGGATCCATTCATTAATCCATGGAGAATTTTATCAAGGAGACATGTTAATAATTTTCATTTTTCCAGCTCTAGTCAGTTTTCTTCTTCGCAGTATTCTAGTGGAGATAGCAGATGGGAGGATTTTCGTTATGAGGTGCAGGAGCGAAATGATGTTTTTGAATATCAAATTGCAGACAATCAAAGGGCTCATTCTGATTTAATTGCCAGAAATAAGGAAACTGATTTGGGTGACATTAATTCAGGGAATCATGATGATTCTTTAATGGATAATGATTTGAATTTTGAATTACAAAGGCTTAATTGCACTTTTGGTCCCCCTACTATCATCAATCCGTGATTTTGGTCCCCCTACTATCATTTTCGCAATTTTGTTCCCCATATTATTCCAAATTCGCGATTTTGGTCCGTTTAACACATACTTGGGAGGTATAGAAGGACCAAAATTTTGAACTACATTGTGAATCTGGAATAATAGGGGGACCAAAATCGCGAAAAAAAGTAGGGGAACCAAAATCGCAGATTGATGATAGTAGGGGGACCAAAAGTTCAATTAAGCCAATTACAAAAAGACCATGGAGGAGGGTACAGATCAAGCGCAGATTTTGCGGAATAGCTTTGGATCATGTACGCGTGGGTTTAATGAAGCGGGTATCAACAAGCATAATGATGGTGTGAACTAGGCTCAACAGGGCGTTGGGCCTCTTAATAGGCAAATGGAATCCAATCTACATATTGATACACATGATGTGGGCCATGATATTAGTGATTAATTGACTAAAGAATTTGATGGTGGGCGTGAACTAGTAGCTTATCTAATTAGGCCACTACTTTCTCATGAAACACCTGTCCCGGATGAAGCCTCTCAAGGTAACGTGAATCAGAGCTCACTTGACAAGCCAATTGGAAGACAAGCGCATGTGTCCTTGTGTGAACCACACTTGACGGAGAAAAGTGGGAATAAGCTTGGTGAGGAAAATGGAACCCGCGCTACACAAGGGATTGATGATGTGGAGGATTATAGGACAGGGTTGGTACGACAGACCCTATTGGGGAGAACTTTGGTGTAGTGGAGAAATCATCATCGCTTTCGAATTTTACTGCTGCAGGGTACATAGTGGCTCAAATTGCTGAAAATCCATCAATAATCACTAACAAGATGCGACCTGTGGGTGTTAATCATAGTGATGTTCGTGATGGGCAGCTGTGTGAGGTGCCTATATCCTTGGCATCAGACCTTTTGCCTGTTTAAGATGCAAACAATGGTATTGAGAAGAGGAGGAAAAGGGGAAGACTGTGGAAAAACACAGGCCCTGTAAGTAATTCTGTCTTGGGTTGTGATTTTATTCATTTTGATAAGATATTAGATATGGACTCTAGTTTGGTAGCTAATCATGTTTGGAGGGTGGGGAAACAATTGGGGGTAAAGGATTGGTGTCTGATGAGGTGATTGATAAAGACTTACAAGACACGGAGATTCGTGACCGTGTGGCAGCTGGAAGGGCTATAGTGTAGGGTGTTTGGTGGTGAGGGGGTTGTATTAGGTGGTTTTATTGTTTGAATGATTGTGGTTTCTTTAAATGTAAGAGGTATAGGGGGAGGTTAAAGAAATTGGAGATCAGAAAATTGATATGTTCTGAAAGGGCTGATGTTATGTTTATTCAAGAAACTAAAAAAGAAAAATTGATGATAAATTTTGTGAAACAATCACTCATGGATGGGAGTTTGGTTGGACATATAGTCCTTCTATTGGTATGTCAGGTGGTTTATTATCTTTGTGGAGGAAGGACAAGTTTACTATGTTGGAGGTCTTTTTAGGAAATCATTTTATTGGTGTGACTGGCTTGTGGAAAGAGAACAATGTCATATGTTCTTTTGTCAATATTTATGCGCCTTGCGACTTGCATGCAAAAAAAGAATTATGGAGATCTCTACTTCAGCTTAAGGAAGACCGATTGGTGATATTTGGTGTTTTGGAGGGGATTTTAATGCTGTTAGATCAAAGGAGGAAAGGAGGGGGAGTGTCCACTTTTTGAAGAGATGAAGATATGAGAGTCTTTGATGGGTTTATTCAAGAGGCGGACTTGGTAGATTTACCACTAGTTGGAAGAAAATACACATGGTATAAAGCCGATGGATCTTGTATGAGCAAAATAGACAGGTTTTTGGTATCAATTGATTGGCTATCACATTGGCCAAATACAACTCAGTGGGGGTTGAATAGAGGAGTTTTAGATCATTGTGTTGTTTTACTAAGAAATGAGGTGATGAATTGGGGGCCTAAGCCTTTCAGGGTTCTTGACTGTTGGAGGAAGGATGTGAGGTTTGTTGATTTTGTAAAAAACCAGTGGAAAGATATATTTGTTGATGGTAGGGCTGCTTTTGTCTTTAAAGAAAATCTCAAACAACTAAAAAACAGTTTGAGGAGGTGGAATTTGGAAACGTTTAGGGATTTAGATAGAAAAATTCATGAAGCTAGGGATAATGTGAATATGTTAGATCTTAAAAGTGAAGTTTCTACTTTACAGGAGGTGGAGGTTCTTCAAACGAATGAGTGTAGGGCGCAAATGTGTGTTTACATGTCTTTGAAGGATAATATGTTACTTCAGAAGTCAAGGATAACATGACTTCAAGAGGGGGATGCAAATACAAGTTTCTTCCATGCTTGTATTAATAACAGGAGACTTAGAAATGAGATCTGGTGTCTACAGGTGGCCAATGAGAGGTATTCTGATCCTATTCCTTTGAAAGAAGCAGTTAAAGGTTTTTTTGAGAAATAATTTGAGGGGAAGTCTAGACATAGATTTTATATTTGTGATACAACCTTTAAAACATTGCATGATAATGATGTTGCAGCTTTGATTATGTTGTTTTCTGAGGAAGAAGTGAAATGTGCAGTTTAGGATTGTGAGGGCTCAAAAAGTCCAGGTCCATATGAGTTTAAGTTCAAATTCATTAAAGATTTCTGGGAGATAATTAAATCTGATTTTATGGCATTTATTCAAGAATTTCATACTTATGGTAGGTTGGTAAAAGGATCCAATAGCTCATTTGTCGTTCTTGTTCCTAAAACAGACAATCATTAAAAGGTGGAGGAGTATCGCCCAATTTCTCTTATTGGGTGTATGTATAAGGTGTTAGCAAAATTATTAGCGAATAGATTGAGGAAAGTGATTGGAAAAGTAATTTCTTAGTGCTAATCTGCATTTGTAAAAGGTAGGCTAATTTTGGATAATGTGGTGGTTGCGAATGAAATACTAGAGGAAGCCAAGAGGGAGAAAAAAACTTGCTTACTTTTTAATGTTGATTTTGAGAAGGCATATGATTCTGTTAGCTGGGATTTCCTTCAATTTGTGATGGAAAGAATGCGATTTCCATTGAAATGGAGATGTTGGATAGCTTAGTGTTTATCTACTGCCAGAATTCCAGTTCTTGTTAATGGAAGTCCTACCAATGAGTTTGAGGTTGGTCGAGGGTTGAGGCAAGGAGATCCACTTGCACCTTTCCTATTTTTGATTGTTGCGGAGGGACTGAATTCCATGATGACTAAAGCAATTCAGGAGCGAGTTTTCATTGGCTATTGTGTTGGTCAGGATAATATTATGGTATCTCACTTACAATATGTTGATGACACTATCTTTGTGGGCGATGCATCTTGGAGTAATGTATGGGCAGTTAAATCTGTCTTGCAAGTGTTTGAGTTAGTCGGTGGGTTGAAAGTGAATTTTTCATAAAAGCAAACTATTGGGTGTTAATGTTGATATGGAGGTGATGGAGTTCATGGCTCGTTTTTTAAACTGTAAAGTTGGTCATTTTTCGTGTTCTTATCTGGGTTTGCCTATTGGGGCGAATCCAAAACGTTTGTCAACTTGGCATCCTGTCATCCGTAAGGTGGAAAAAAGATTGGCTAAATGGAAAAGGAAATTGTTGTCCTTTGGGGGTAGACTTGTCATCTTGAAATCAGTTTTACATTCAATCCCGATCTACTTCCTTTCTTTCTTCAAGGCTCCCTCAGGTATCATCTCTCAACTCGAGTCTTTATTTAAAAATTTTCTTTGGGGTGGGGATGATGAGCATAGGAAAATAGCTTGGGTGGCTTGGGATGATGTGTGTAAAGAAAAACATCATGAGGGTCTGGGTGTGAGAGACTTGAGAGCTTTTAATCTAGCCCTGTTAGGGAAGTGGCGGTGGAGTTTTCTAATTGAGAAGAGTAGTTTGTGGAATAGAGTACTGACATCTATTTATGGGGTGCTTTCTTTAAAAAGAAAGGGTGGGCGAGGAAGGGGTTCTAGGTGGTGGTATGATCTTTGGAGTATTGAAGAGGGAGAAAGTATTTCTTGTGATTGGTTTTCAAATATGTCTCTGAGAGTAGTGGGGAATGGGAGGAATACTTCTGTCTGGAGAGAACCTTGGTGTATTTCAACACCTTTCTGTGAGTAGTATAGTAGATTATTTTCCATTTCTAATAACAAAGAAGTGTCTGTGGCAGATATGCGAGCAAGTGAGGAGGGAGAGATGGGGTGGAATTGGTGTTGGAGGAGACAACTATTTCAGTGGGAGTTATCCCAATTATCTTTATTTTACAGTTTCTGCTGCCATTGGTTTTTACTGTAGAACTTTCTTACTTGGTCTTGCAATTGATGTTGGGTGGAGTTTTGGTTGTATCAATGGTTCTGTTTTTCGCTTGGCTTTGTGGTATTGGCTCTTTGGCAGGTTGTTTTAATTATGTTCATCAAGCTTTGGTATTGGCTTTGGATTTTTAGGAGAACCTTGCATCTAGTTTAAATTACTTGGTCATGTATTTCAATTGCATTCTCTTGGTTTGGTTGGTGTAGCACGTGTCCTTTTAATTGTCTTAGGCCAACCTTTTTCAATCTGGAGTATCTTTGTTCTGTTTAGGGAGATTCTTATAGGATTTCATTTGGGTTCACCATGTAACGTTGGTGATGGTGTTTTTTTATATGAGTTGGAGTATTTTTTGTACTACCTTTTAATTATATTTATTTTGTTTAGAAAAAAAAGTAATTAGGGTTGTTTTAATAATTAAAATTAATTGAAATATGTTATAAATTAGATGAGTCGGTTATTTAGAACTCACTATTGAGGTTGACGTGTAACTTTTGTAAGCCGTCTCATCATGTTAACATCACCAATATAATGGCAGGGACCACAGTTTGTGAATTTAGAAAGTTCAGAGATAAAAAACACAGAATTAAAAGTACTGAAACTATATGGACGGAAAAACATATTTTTCTCGAATAATAATTAAAAATCGTGTATATATATATATATATAAAAGTCCAAACAACTAAAATTTAGGATTGTATTATTGACAGGTGTCATAGTACTGATTTTTTTTGTTTTTTTTTTTAATTATTGTTGAGCTTTTTATTGGATAGCTTCTCCTTCCATATATATGCGTGTAACTTTGTTATAGTAGTAAGGGAATATTATCTAGCTAGGTGCACCACGAGTTAGTAATATATATGAAATAGTTATCAATTAGTCATTATAAAATAGTTATAGCTATAGGGTGCTTAATCATTTAATCACAAAATACTAATGAATTAGTTAAAGGAATTAGTAGTAAATTTTCACAACTATGAGTGTGTTTGGAAAAACTAACTTATAAGCTAGCTGGTAGCTAATAAACTAGCTGTTAGCTGATAAGCTCCTAACTTATAAGCTCTGAGCTGATAAGCTAGCTTATTGAATTAGAAGTGTTTGGTAAAACTAGCTGATAAGCTAGTTGGTAAATATAAAATGACATAAAAGGACATAACTATATAAGTTTTATTATATAAATTCTATTTGTGTTTTCTAGATAAAAATATATTTTTATGTAATTATATTTTTAGATTTTTTTAAAAAATAATTAAATTCTTTTTAAACTTTTTAATAATAAAATATTTAATTAAAAATTAAAATAAATAATAAAATTGATAAAATAAATAGTATAATATAAAAACAATTTCATAAAATTATGAAAAGAAAATAGTAATTTAATTAATTCATAAGTTTTTAAATTACTTATTATATAGGTAATAATAGATAAAAAGAAATTGAAAGGTTTTTATCATTAAAATTGAAAATAGGTAAAAAGAAATTAAAGATAATAAATGAAATGTATTAAAATATAAGGGACAGTGATGGAAGAAAATTACATAAGCTACAAGCTATAAGCTAGAAGCTAGATAAAGTAGCTTGTAGCTTATAAACTAGAAACTCCTAAAATAAGTTACTTTGAAGTATCTTACCAAACACTTTTGTGTAGGTCAAACTAGCTTATAAGCTAGTCAAATAAACTAGTAGCTAGCTTATTGGCCTTGTCAAACACACTCTATGTGGGACATTAGTAGGCCAAACTATTCTTTGGTTGGTTTGGTAACAAGTTGGGAAGAAAAAAGGTCGTATAACTCTTATTCTCATGGTAGTGTGTTCCTTGGCCTCAGGGCTCTCTTTGGACCAAGTGCAAAGGGTATCATGGCCGCCCTATGTTTCTTCAGGTTCTGGCTTGGTTTTGTGATTGACGGTGACTACCCTCTTTCTACTACAATCATGTATGAATATGCTAACAAAAAGACTTGAGCAGCATCCATAGCTGCATTGTTTGTTATGTAAGGATTTGGAATCTTGGCTGCAGCGAATCTGGTTATTAGCGTAATGTGTAGAAGACAATGGTGAAAAGATTAGTTGGGGGAAGAATGAGACAGTGCAAACGTTTTTTTTTTTTCATTCAATTTGGTCCCTAATACTTAGTGAGAGTTGAAGCATGGACTATTTTGAAGTATTTTCAATCTTTCAATTAAGCCACATCAGACAATGGAAAGCTGAGACCATTTTGAAGTGTTTCAATCTTTTAGAGCTGACATGGTAACGTGCCACATCAGCGCTTTTGTTAAGTCTAATTGATGGTGGTTAACAGAAGGACTATATTGAATGACGTTAGTATTTGTCAGAGACTAATTTACAATTTCGTTTCTTTCAGGAACTAAACTGATTGATCCTATATCTTCTAAGGATCATTTTGATGGTTTACTCAAGTACTTAAGATAACTAATAGCTTATTTGACCAACTCAAAAAATTGTTTAACCAAAATAAATGTGTTTGTTAAAAGAGGTTATTTCATTAACTTACAACGTTTCTCCTAACACTACTTTAGTACGTAGTGTTTAATCCAACTTTTTTCAGCTTAAAAGGTAAGTTAAATTAAAAATAAGAGTTTTAAAAATAAGGTTAAAGTTATTCGATAGTTTTCAAATATTAATGAGGATTGGTAATGCATGCTGATTCTCTTAAGCAAGATCTCGAATTTAAGTCTTGTGGTTGTAAAAAATTCTTATTTAAAAAATTCAATATCATATTAACTTAAAATTAGATAGTTTTTAAAAAAATTAACTTCAAATACTATTTTTAAATTGAAACTATTTGGTAAAATCTTTTTATGAAAAAATTGATTTATTTAAAATTATGGGGAGTATAAGCTTCATCACATTTAATTTATTGTTAACAATCTCTTCTTCAACTTCGTCTCCTTAACTTGTTTCACACAAATTGACTTCACAACGGTGGAGGGTGATCGATAATAGTGATGGTGGAGGGTGTCTAATGGTGGTAATAGTGGATAGTGTTTGATAACACTATTAGTGATGGTGGTGGAAGGTGCTAAATAATAATGACACTAGTGAAGAGTATTAGGTGGTGGCGATATAGTGAAGTGTGTTTGACAGTGATGACAATGGTGATTAGTGTTAGGTAGTGACGATGATGAAGGACGCTTGGTAATAACAACATTGGATGGTAGTGGCTATGGTGAAGGGATATGTTATCCTAAAATATATTTTTATTTGGAAAAATAAAATTAGAATAATTGATCTTTAAAAAAATATAAGAGTTTCAAATTAACTAAAAAAATCTAAAATTATATTATTCTAAATTATATTTTTATCTGAAAAATGATAATTTATATAAACAATAAATATGTTTTTTTATGTCTTTTTATATATATCAGTTATTTTAACAATTAATTTTACTAAATATTTCTAATTGATCATTAAATTAACTTATTAATTTTCAACTTTTAGCTAAGAATTGATTTATCAATTATAAGCTAACATTTCGACCTCAACTAATTTATTGATTATTTTTATCAAGGGTAAAATATCATTTCGGTCCTTGTAAAATATGTCAGTTTTGATTTTAGTCCCTACAATTTTTTTTAATTCAGTTCTTATAAATTTTTTCTTTTTTTGTCCCTACCATTACCTTCTAGCTCGTTTGTTTTAAATTCTAATCCAACAAAACCATGATTTTGCAGAATTGATTTTAAATTACCTCTCAAACGTACTTCATAAAGCGTGCATCATCCATCTCAACCATTCATTTCTATAATCAATTCTACTCAACTGTAAACCAAACGGACCCTTCCTAGTTAAATGATGATGTGGCAGACAGAAAACACACTCAGCTTTCTGATGTGGACTCTCATTAGCCTATGTGTAATTCTGATGTGGATTATTTCTATTTTACTTGTTTTATTTCTTTTTATAAAATTGGAAAAACAAATTGTAATTACTGTAAATTGTGTGTAAATTGTGAAAAGTTGAAACCTTTAAGTCATCATGCCCTATCATTTATTTTCACCTTATTCGAGTTACCTTTAACCCTAGCACAGTGAGATTCGTTTCATGCATAACCCTTGAGGAAGAAGTTGTGCAAGGAAGACGCGTGGTGCAGTTTGTAAGCGGTTTGCGGTAGGTGTGTGCGCATCGTTTAGTAGAAGGAGTGTAGTGCCTAGCGGAATCTCAAGGTAAGAATCTTTAATGTGTTTGAGAGATTCAAGAGCTTCTTGAAAGGGTATTATGTAGGGACTGATTGTATGCACAAAAGGGTTTAAAGCCCTTTGTTTATTGTTGTGGGGACACAAGGTTTGGTTACAGGAATCAATTTCATGTGTATGTTGGATGTTTCTGTTTGCTTTTTAAATTGTAAAGACATTAAAATAGTAGGGATCGATTTATGAGCCTTTATGGGTTTAGTTTAGTGTGTGTATGGGGTCAATGTGTTTTCTGTATTAAATATTTTCTGATTTATTTATTGTTTTCCATATTTGATTAGAGTTATTTTATGTTGTAGGATGTCTATATCTATTGCGTTCCACCACAAAGGCTCTTTCATTAGTAATCAATACATAGGAGGGGATGTTTATATTGCTCATGACATTGACTTAGACAACTGGTCTTATTTTGAGGTAGTTGGGATAGTTAAAGATGACATAGGGTATTCGGGGGCAATTAAATTATGGTGGAAACCAAAAGAATCAAGGTCAAATGAAGGGTACAAGTTGTTTATTGATGATTCTAGTGCATGTGAAATAGGAAATTTTGCTATAAAGAATTATGGTAAAGTTGATGTCTATGTTGAATGTATTGGTGTCATTAGTGAGAGTGTTGTTTTCACTAATAATAATCTGGGGAAGGGAAATGATGTTGGGGCTGGTTGTAGTGGCCAAAAAGATGGGGGTGGACAGAGCAGTAACGATGATGAGGACAGTGATGTGAGTGTGGGTGATATCCATTTTGATGATAGTGAGGAGGTGAGAGTGTTAGATAATGATGATGGATTTGAGGTACTTGTTGTAACGCCAAATGAACCAATTGAACATGAACCTATTGTTGAGAGAGCCACTTCAAGGAAAGAGCATGTACTTTCTAAAAAAACAAATGATGCTAGAAAGAAGTTACCCATTAGGAAGAGTTCCAAAAAAATGGTGGAGATTCTCACAATGCAAGTAGCTCAAAAAGTGTTGATATTGTTACTGAGGAAGGAATTCAGCACCATGAAATGGAAGATGGTTACAATTCTGAGGAGCTTGTGAGTGACTTTAATGATTCTGAGAGTGATGAAGACAATATACCTGCTTATGTGAGATTTAGGAAGGAGAAGATGGGCAGAGATTTTCAATTTAAGTTAGGGATGGAGTTTGGGTCTCTAAAAGAGTTTAAAGAAGTTATTTTGGAGCATTCAGTCATGAATGGAAGAGAAATATGTTTTGACAAGAATGATAAATTGCATGTGAGAGTGAAGTGTAAGCATTCATGCAACGATAAATGAAAAATTAGCTAAGCATCCTGGTGAGGTAATGCCTAAGCCTAAGGAAAAGGTTAGATAAGGAGATACAAATGTCAGGAAACTGGATCCCCACATGGGCAGGTGAGCTGAAGTTTGAGGTTAGCCATACCATGCAACCAGAGAGGTTTGTAGTTGATATAGGCAATCGTACATGTTCATGCAATTTCTGGAGTTTGGTGGGCCTTCCTTGTAGACAGGCAGTGGCTGCCATTAGCTATAACAAGGAAAATCCAGAGGTATATATGCATATGTATCACAAAAGGGAGGCATATGAACAATGTTATGGTCAAACAATGACACTTATCAATGGACCAAACTTGTGGCCTAAGACTGACCTCCCAGATATATTACCTCCTACATTCAAACATGGCCCTGGAAGGCCCAAAAATTGAGGATAAAATAGCCTAATGAACCAAACCCAAGTAGGCTGAAAAGGTCACATACTAAATACACTTGTGGACTATGTCAAAGTACTGTACATAACAACAGGAAATGTCCCAAATTTGTTACTCAGAATGAAGATTCAAATGCTTCTAACCAAGCTGATGTGAGTATACCACAACACTAGCCTACTGTATTATATCCATTAGTTCTTTTTAAGCAACTGTTTGAATATTTCATCTATTGTTTTAGGGTATTGGTACACAAACTCCTGCTACCACACAATCTCCTGCTGCCACACCTACTACTGTTGCCAAACAACCTTCTACCCAGGCTAAACAAAAAGTAAGTCAATACTTATTTGTTACATTTTCTATAATAAATTAATAGAACTTAGCATTGATCTTCTTAAACTGTTTTATGATAGGGAAAGGCAAGAGCAAAATCTTCCACCAAAAAGGTTCATTAATACATGATGCTGTCACATATAAGGTTTTGTGATCCCATTTTGTGGCAAATTAGAAAGTTTACTAACACCTATGAATTTGTATGCAGGCTGCTGCAAATAACCCTTTTGGCCAGCAAGTTGCTGAACCAATTCTATCTATTCCTACATGTCAATAATCTCTTCAGAAACTAAAGGATGCACATAACCAAGCATCAAATTTATTGGTAAATTTTGTTTGACTAACTCAACTTATATTCATTACAATTTTTTTGCATTCCCTCACCTTCACTAATTTCACTTTTGTATACTTATGTATAATCAGAATCAAATGGGTGTCAATGTTCCTATGGAATTGACTGAGGCAAACAAAACCATCAGCATGTTAATGGTAAAGTGATATTTAAATTACATAACAACAATTACTTAATTTGAACATGTAGTAATGCTCTTTCCTTTATGTTATAGGAAAGTGTTTCCAAGAACCAAACTCTTGTCATAGTCAATTGGAGGAATGTTGCCCAAGACATGGGACTTCCTACTGACAACACCCTCATGAGCAATGAACCTAATGTTGAAGAAATTGACTGGGATGCTATCATTCAAAATTTGGGAGAAAGTGATTTTCTGAACAATGCCACACAAATAAAAGGGCCACATGCATGACCATCTCACTGAATTGAAATTGTTTTGAAATTCATTTTGTAATCTTCATTTTTGGATCTTTTCTTTTTTGTGGAGATGTACTTACTTGGATTCCAATGTTATGCCAAACTTGGTACACATAATTGCTCACTGAGGTTGCTTTTAATCTGTTGTACTTATGACTATGGGCAGATTTATGAAAAAATTCTGATTCACGCACTTTTATTTGCATCCCAATTTCATATTCTATGGTTTCATAAAGGTAAAATACTGTTATCAAGGTATTGCGCATAAATGAGATACTTGTAACTAAAATACCATTCTCATTCACTAAATAAGCGCTTAGTACCAAAGTTGTTTGAATTGAAACAACATTACTGGACACAGATTATGTACCTAATAAGTTACAATGCATCATCACAATATTCCTTCAACAAATGTTACAAAAAGGACAATTGTAGGACACAAAATTAATTCTCAAAAAGCAAGGTCATTACACTAAAAGGCCCTTAAAAACCAACTCTACAGCCTACACACTTCAAAGAAAAGAAAACACAGAGGATAATTGTCATTGCCCATGAAAGTACCATAGCCACTATGAAGCATTTTTGGCCATTCCTCTCGTAATTCAACTTTTTTTGCACCTTTGTAAGCTTCATCTTCAATTCCATAATTTCCACTTTATACCCTTCGACGTCTTCCTCGTTTCTTCCTCCGTCCACTGTCTCTTCATCAGCCCAATCAAAATAGCCACAACATGATTTCCTTTGTTAACACATAATAACAAAAGGGTAACCGACTTAACCATTCCGTTCAAGAAGAAAGGGGAGAAAGAGTGAGAAAAATGATTAGAACTTACATTCCAGTTTGGGCACCTCCAGAACTTCTTCCCCGAGTTGCTCACCGTCTTCGAAGTCATTAGCACTACATCTCCGCCACAATGACATACATTGCGCCTGAAGCAAAACGAAGAGGAAGACTTGTTGGCCTCCATCTTCTTCTGTGCAGTAGAGCATTCACGCCTCATTCTCTCTCTGTGTATTAGGGCACAAAATGAACACAATCACAATAATGATACAAAGAGAAGGAGAGAAGAAGATGAAGACCACCTCACATGTTAGGCGTGTGACTTCAATAATCCACATCAGAATTACACATGGGCTAATGAGAGTCCACATCAGAAAGCTGAGTGTGTTTTTCGTCTGCCACGTCATCATTTAACCGGGAAGATAACGGTAGGAACAAAAAAAATGAAAAATATTTATAAGGACCAAATTAAAAAAAAAATTATAGGAACTAAAATCAAAACTGACATATTTTATTGGGAACGAAAATGTTTACCCTTTTATCAAATATAGTTATATATTAATTTTCAATGCCTTTGTAGGGAAGGTTTGTGCCCATCTTTTCTTTCCTACTTCGTCTTTTATTAGAGATTGTTTTTCTTTTCCCTTAGATACATATTGTCATATCTTTGAAAACTTGAAACAAACTGGAAAATAAGGGCATGTTTGGTTTACATTTTCATTTTCTGTTTTTATTTCCAGTTTTTATTCCGTTTTATGTTTTCTGAAATTTAAAAAGGAAAAACTGAAAATGCTGGAAACAACAAATTTTTGTTTCCAGCATTTCCTTTATAAAATTTTAAAAAATAAAAAATGAAAATAGAAAATAAAAATACAAATCAAACATACCTAACAATTTTAATGTCTTATAATACAATTGCCCTGCTAATTAATAACATTTTGTTTTATTGTCGGTTCGTAGTACTTGGAAAGAGTTGGCCGTAGGAAAATACATGGAGAATATTGGTGCTTCTCTTGCTTGATTGGTATTGTAACTTTTTTTTTTAATTATTCTATTTATTTCCTCTAAAGTAAAGATGAAATGAGCAGAAATAACTCTTGACATTCAATTTATAACAAATTATAAAATTACTAACTTGATCCACTAAATTTTAAGTAATGATTAGAATTATGTACTTTATTTTTAAAAGCACATGCCTCACTTTACAAGATTAATTTCTTTTGAAACCGGACTCTATCTTGCTTTCATCTTATGACGCATCTTACCAAAATTTGAAAAAACCTTCTAAGATATTCTACCTTGTGGCTTCATATATATAGCCATGCACGGAAACATCTACCTCAATGTGCTGACTTGAGTACGCTAACATTATGACGTTTATTGATCACTGTTCAATTCCTTAAAATTGTCTTTTAAGGATTAGAAATCGAATTTCGAAATCAGAAGGTCAAATTCTATGTAAATATTGAGTTGCAAACAAGATCTAATTCACATGGTATACTATCTGAAAATATATACATATACAATAATTAGATAGAACACATTCTTGAAAATGACTCTGGTAGCAAATGGTGGCTAGCTAATTAGTTCTGGCAATCAATGACAATGACTGAACGATCGGATCGTGTCCAGCAACTACTAACAGCCATGGTGGATAGCACCATCAATTGAACAAAGACAAGTTAAACATTTCACATGGCAAAATATTTGCCTACCATGTGAATGCAAGGATCGGAAATTCGGAATATTGAATCATTGATATATGAAAAATTTTATATATCTTTTACCAAACATAAAAATCTAACACCTCCTAATAAAAATTTCATGGGCAAGAGAAGAGTAATCTTAAAAATGGACAGTTTTTTTGTTTACCGTTCAGGCCGGTTAATCTTAATCTATCTATCTATTACTACTAATAAAATTTAGTCCTCCTAGGACACGTGTCACATTCTCACACAATTCTTTTCAATTTTTCAATTATAAAAACGTTGCTTTTCAATTTTTTCTTTTATTCCATCTTATCCTGTAACTGTTTTTTAATTTTTCAAATTTTCTTTCATTCCATCTTATCTTATAACTGCTTTTCAATTTTTCAATTTTTCATTTTTTTTTATTTCATCCTATCCCGTAACCGATGGTAAATGTTATGCTAACAATTTTCAAATATTTTTTTATTTAATTTAATATTTTAATATAAAGACCGCACTCAGCTTTACACGTTGCTTTTCAATTTTACAATTTTTTGTTTTATTCCATCCTATCCTGTAACTGATAGTAAATGTTATGCTGACAATTCTCAAATATTATTTTATTTAATATTTTAATATAAAAACTGCACTCAGTTAATATGCAGATTTGTTTTGCTACATTCTCACACAATTCTAGCTCTTTAAATTTTTCAATTTTTTCTTTATTTCATCTTATCCTGTAACCGATAGTAAATGTTATGCTAATAATTCTCAAATATTCTTTTATTTAATTTAATATTTTAATATAAAAACCGCACTCAGCTTTACACGTTGCTTTTCAATTTTTTCTTTTATTTCATCCTATCCTGTAACTGATAGTAAATATTATGCTAACAATTCTCAAATATTATATTATTTAATATTTTAATATAAAAGCCGCACTCAGCTAATATGCAGATTTGTTTTGCTACAATCTCACACAATTCTAAGCCTTTAAATTTTCTCCTATTTAATAACAGAAATTAATATTAGTGTGCAGTTATTGGAGTGTGAAAACTGACTGCAGGATCGAATCACGACTGGAAGAGCATTGAGGCTATTAATATTGTTAAAATTTTTAAATATTTTTTATCATGCTAGAATTGAACTAATAGAGAATAATTTGTATAACAAAATAAAAGCTATCTTTTACAAGACAGATTGATATCTATCTTAAGAATGAAACAAAAAAAAACTGGACGTTGCTTATCTTATCCCAACAAAACAGAAGCTATCCTTTTTGTTATACACTTTATCCCATATTTTGAACTCTTTACTATCATATTGGTAATATTTTGCATACAAGTTTTAGGGAGGCATTTTTTGCAACGAGATTTTTAGAAGATGATAAAGAATATGTTGAAGCTATCAGAGAAGCCAAAGATTGGGGATCTGGTCATTTTTTACGAAAATTATTTGTGACAATGCTGATCTCAAATAGCATTAATAGACCAGAGCAATTTTAGAAGATGATAAAGAATATGTTGAAGCTATCAGAGAAGCCAAAGATTGGGGATCTGTTCATTATTTACGAAAATGATCTGTGACAATACTTATCTCAAATAGAATTAATAGACCAGAGCATGTATGAGGACAAACTTGGCAATGGTTAGCTGATGGTATTCTTTATGAACAAAGGAAAATATCCAACAATCAAGGTAAACACTTTTTCATTTTATATTATTCTACATATATAATGCTTTATCAAAATCATTTCTGTATAAATTAACATATTTTTTTATCAATTGACATTTCATTTGTTTTCAGACTTATAGCTTAATGATTTGAAATTGCAAAAATTAACTCTTTTGAAAATTGAGGAGCTACTGCAATTAAATAGAAAAAGTGTTAAAGATTATTCATCAATGCCTTATCCAAAAGGGAATATCCCAAATCAGTTGGGTAATAAACTTATTTATGCTGAGCTTGATCATGATAGAACAAATTTGCATGAGCAATTCAATAATTTGTTCAATTCTCTTACAGGTAATATATCGTATTTCTACCAATAAACTCTAAATTAGTACAAAATTGGTAAATAACTAAAATATTAAATTTAGAAAATGTTTATTTAATGTTAATTATTTATTGTTGCAGATGAGCAAAGTACCATATTTGAAACAATTATGCAAAGTGTGAATGAGCAACGTGGTTGAATGTTTTTCCTTTATGGTTATGGAGGTACTGGAAAAACGTTTATGTAGAAGACATTGGCATTCGCCTTACGTTCAAAAGGTGAAATTGTTTTGACTGTAGCTTCAAGTGGAATAACATCTCTATTATTACCTGGTGGACAAACAACACACTCAAAGTTTGCTATTCCAGTTCCTACTATGGAGAACTCCACTTGCAATATACACCAAGGAAGTGAGTTAGCTGAGTTATTGAAAGTGACAAAACTAATAATATGGGATGAAGCTCCAATGACGCATAAATATTATTTTGAAGCATTAGACAAAAGTCTCAAAGACATTATGAAGCATTCTAATAATACAACCTCACTTTTGGAGGAAAAGTCATTATTTTCGGAGGAGACTTTAGGCAAATTCTCCCAGTGGTACCAAGAGGAAGTCGTTCAGACATTGTCAATGCAAGTATTAATGCTTCTTACCTTTGGGACCATTGTTGTATATTAACACTCACAAAAAATGTGTGTCTACAAAATGATGTAAACAATCCTAATGTAGAAGATCTCAAAGTGTTTTCACATTGGATATTAGATGTTGGAGATGGAAAAGTTGGTGAGTCAAATGATGGTTATGCCACAATACAAATTCCTGAAACATTGTTAATCACAGATTTTAACAATCCTCTAAATCCTATAGTTCAAAATACATATCCTGACTTGGTGCAACAATACTTAAATGTAGACTTTCTACAATCAAGAGCAATTTTAGCATCAACTATTGAGATTGTTGATCAAATTAATGATTATGTTCTTTCATTGATACCAAGTAATTAAATGAATATATAAACTATGATAAGAATTAACTATTGAAGTTGTTCATAAAACTGATGATTAATATTTCTTTGATTTTAGGTGATGAGAGAGAATATCTAAGCTCTGATTCGACTGACAAAGCATAAACACTTAACAATCTTGCATTTGAAGCACTTACTCCTGAGTTTTTAAACCAACTTCAAACTTCAGGTCTACCTAATCACAAAATCAAATTGAAAGTTGGTGCTCCAATTATGTTGTTGAGAAATTTGGACCAATCTGAAGGATTGTGTAACGACACTCGATTAATCGTGACAAAGCTGGCAAATCATGTAATTGAAGTCAAGATCATATCGGGAAAGAATATTGGGAATTTGACATACATTCCTCGAATGTCTATGTCTCCTTCTCAATCACCATGGCCTTTTAGGCTTATAAGAAGACAATTTCCTTTAGTTGTTTCATATGCTATGACTATCAATAAGTCTCAAGGCCAATCACTAGCCAGTGTTGGTTTATATTTACCTAAACCAGTGTTTAGTCATGGACAATTATATATTGCAATATCTAGTTCAAAGCAAACAAGGGTTAAAGATATTGATACATGATAAAGAAGGAAGAGCCTTAAACACCACTGTCAATGTTGTCTTCAAAGAGGTCTTCCAAAATCTATAATAGGTCAGTACCTTAAACCATAAATATTATTACAATATGACTTATGCTTTATTTTTATATTTCCATTGAATTTTTAATACTAATATATAGATCAGGAGAAATGTATCCTTTTGGCAACTCTACACATGATTGTACAAAGTATATAACATTAAAGAAATAGAAACTTATCTGCTACGATTTGATGCTCATATTAATTTTATATATGTGTATAATATTAAAATATTATTATTTATTTATTTCTTTTTCATTCTTTTTCTTATACAGACACTTTACTTTGGCATTGGTGAATTCTGTAAAAGTATATAATATTAAAGATATGCAAATAACTAGTAAGAATTTCACTCTCATTTTTACTTATACAATTTTCATTTTCATTTAATAAAGTTCATTTCCACCCATTTAAATTTATTACATGTCAAGAAAAGACTTATAAATACATATATGAAGTGGATATCTAAGAGATAAATTATTTTAGTACATACTTACTTAATTCATTCTAATATTTTTTTTCTTTATATGAATTGTTTTATTGTGTAGGATGAAGAGATGAAGGCATAATAAAATTGTTGAAGATACAAGAAGGGATCTTTTAAATTATTATTGGAGTACAATTTTTCTCATTGATTTTCTTACAATTGATATATTGTCTCAAAGCATAATAATTTGTTATAAATTATTTTTATTTACTTAAATTTAAATTAATACCATATATATATAGATATATCAGTCAACCTGTATATAACTCGTGCATCGGCACAGGTCCACCGCTAGTTAGGAACAAAAATCAAATTTTAATTCTCACCTACCATCGGGGGTGTAGCCAAGATTTTTTCATTGGGGGATCGGAATAAATTACTCTCTCCCATCTTTAACTTTTTACAAAATTTTAGAAGCATTTATTATGTTTTTCATCTTTATCCCTCATAATTATTGAACATTTATAATTTTTAGATTAGTTAATGTGGGGAGTTAAATAAAATTTGACTTACAAAAAGGGTATAAAAAAAAAAGACTTACAATAAGGATAAACTTGAAAGTTGCATGATTTTTTAAAAAACTAAAATATTAAAACATCTTTTTTTTTATTTTATTATCTAATCCTAAAATTGAAATTCAAATCAAATCAAAGAACATTCCTTTTTATTCTTGTAAGATTTTTACTCTTTTATCGTACCGTTCTAAAAATCACATTCAAATAAAACACAATCTTCTTTAATTTTAAATGGAATCTTATGGTCTCTAAATAAGGAAAAATAATTAATATAAAGAATAAATACAAAAAGAAATAAGGAAAAATTAAAATTTTTAAAAAATTATAAAATAAGCAGTGAAAGAATTATAAAGATATTATACTACAAAATTTACAAAATATTTTAGGAGTTCAAATTAATAGTTAATAAAATATTTTATGTGAGATTTATATAATTAATGAAAAAATTAAAAAAAAAAATGTGGGGTCGTGACCCTGCCAACCCCCTTGACTACACCCCTACCTACTATTAGCTTCTCCCAAAAGTTTATGATCCGTGAAGAGATATAAATGGTTTCATATTGAATTTCTAATATATCCCTCACTTGAGCACTTTTGGCTTGAAGTGTATACATGTAACATTCACCAACCATCTTATGAAGAAATTCCTTTTAGGTTAAATATTTTTTATATCTATGAAATATAGCCAAGATTCAATTTTAATGGGTGAATTTGGTCCCTCAAAATTTAAAAATACACCAACTCAGTTCTCATAGTATAATTTTTCTACAGATTTCTATATGAATTTTCATGCAAATTTTTATCAAAAAGGAAAAATGCCCTTTATGGTCCTTATCCATAAAAATTTTATGGATAAAGACATAAGGAGTATTTTTTGCTTATGATAAAATATTATTGGCTATCTTTAAAAGATTCATTTATGTTAAAATAGATTAAAATGTAATAAATTCATCCCTATATTTTATAATAAGGGAGGAGAGTTGTGTATTTTAAACTTCACAAATAGGAGGGTATAATTAACTCTTAAAACAAGTATGGTGCGTAGAAAGTTTAGAACTTTAGAACCTCAGATTTTGGATTACACCACTTACACTTTTCAAACTGCATGTGATTCGGGACTCCTTTTTTGTCGATAAAATTTAAGTTTTCAGAGCCATAAAAAGTTTGATCGATAGAATCTTTTTTTTTTTTTGGGTCGAAGATAGAACCCTTATGGGTTTTTTTTTTGTCAAAGAACCCTTATGAGTTATGATACAAATTAAGCAATGCTCGGCCTTGGGCCTTTGAAGTACAGCACACAAATAGAGAGGTTTGCTCAACCCCTGACCCCTCCTCAAAAATAGGCCCAATCAAACTGTAATAGCTCAGTCAAATATTTCAGAGCCATGAACCAACGGTCTATCTTCAGCCCATGGCTTTTAAGTATTGGCATCCTTGGGGCAAGAAAATAAGTCTAACGACCACTATAGGGACTCTCTAATATGCACCCATTAATGGAGTGCAACCTTGCACCTATTTTTTATTAGGTGTAGAGAGTCATTTAAATAAATACCCCATATTTTAGTATTAATAATTTATGTAAATAGAAAATCTTTTATTTTGGAAGTCATTATTTACCCACCTAACCAAATTTTCAGGGTTTTGTTCCATCTATACTTGTCAAAAAAAATGTCAATCAATTGTAAAGAAAAAAAAAATCTCTATACACCAAAAGAAAAACCAATAAATAATTTGAAGCAACATCAACCAAAAAATATTTCGAAGATAATGGACTCATGTTTCATTCTCTGTTATAGAATCTCATCGACAACTCAATTGCTTCCCTAGGCCAAAATATTTTTTTAATGAGACCAAATAATAAAATAGTGGATAACTAATTTTCCCATAGTTTATCAATTGCTGGCCTTTTATCTCTATCATTCATTAAACAAATGTTAAATTTTGACAAACTTGTTTTATTTTATTGAATTGGTACAGGTTGCATCCTTTTTTTTCATGGATGCATATCAGACAAAGCCTAGATTGTGATTAGCATTCTTTGGTCGCGCTTAACATTTCTTGCATGCTTCAAAATCAATTAATAAAATAATTGGAATACTATTATAATAAAATTTAGATTAGTGCCAATTTTCACGTTGGGAGTTTCAACTAACAATAAAACCCAAAGCATTGGAAGTTCAGCAGAAATAACGATAACTTGAGGGCCTCAAAATTGATAGAGCAGCCACTAGTGGAAAATAAAGTGGGGGAAGGATTCATGTATCATGTACCATAGCTTCGGTCCCCAGCATCTCCAAGACCAGGAATTATAAACCTAGACAAGAGAAATAAAAACACATTAACATTGCTGCAGTTCTAGACATTAGCTAAATTAATTAAATTTAAATTATAATGTTGTGAGGCACCGACCCTTTGTCATTAACTGTTGGATCAATTATTCCAGTATACACATGAAGCCTGCAAAAATGTTACGATTAGAAACACTATTGGTTGAAAACAGTGAAAAAAATAATAATTTGAGGTTACGTATAGTGTGTTTGGTTTAAACCACGTTTCAAAGGTGGATCCGGGCCAACACTACTCTCAGTAGCGTTAACCTAGATCCACGTTTGAGACATTATTTTGATGGAAACCAAACACACACGTAATGTGACTACCCAGGGAACTGCTCGCTCAGCTTTTGAAGGGCCGGAGGGGAAGCGACAGCAGATATCTGCAATTTCACGAATCCATTAAGTAGGCAATTGATGAAGGAATATAACTCAAAAGCTTCAGAGACTATTCCTTACCACTTTAATCCGATTGTTGCTAACTCCACGTTCCTTTAACAGATTCAGGGCTGCCACTATGGTTCCACCTGCAGTTCATACAAAAGGTAAAATCATCATCATCATAATAAATAAATAAATAAATAAAAATCAGACAATGAGACCACTATATGGCACAACAGATTTTCAAGTATATGGATCACAAAATTGATGCACATGTATCATAGCTTGCACTGAGGAGTCCAGAATTTTAACCAATCCACTAGACCAATTGATTCCCAACCATTATTAGTTTGAAATTCGAACTGATTGAAATTTTATTTAGTCTCAGGTCGTGAAAATTCGAAATCAAGATAAATCAACCCAATTTGATCTTAATATAGTTTGTACTTTTACTTGTATGCTAGTTAAATATCCAATTCTACTTTTAAAGAAAGAGAATTCTAAAGCCAACCGAGTTACCCAATCCATATACCCAATCCATATACTGGGCTCTAATTTGTACATGATGGCATACTCATACTCATGCAACCATGAAGAGGTTGACACACATCTCAGTTTAATATGAAAAATAAAACCCTAAAATTGAGCTCCCATTCCCAAACATCTCCCATAATGACACAACACTTTTACGTATAAAATGTTGCTCTAACGTTTACATACATACAATACACATTTACATCTAATAAAGAACTTGCATTATGTGAAAAGAAAGGCAAGCTAAAGGTTTCATCCACCAGGCACCTACATGTGTATCTGTATTCTGTGACTTACTGATCAACTTGAATACTACCGAAATTCATTTTACAATAAAGACAGAAGTCACAAAAGGCTCAGTGTTGATGGATAATGTGCATGAGAGCAAAAGCTAAAGCATAAGTTGGCTATATTACCTGTTGCCAGCATAGGATCAACTACGAATACTTTAGATCCTTCTGGAAATTTGTCAGGTAACCTGGAAATCATATATGGGAATATGTAAACAAAAGGAGCTCTTTATGAATCACACACATCTTCAATAAGCCATGTTAGAAGTGAAAGGAGAAAAGGAAAAGAAAAGAAAAGAAAAAACAACGGAGGAAAAAGCATATTTCTCTATAAAATAAAATTTTCTTACTTGTTCAAATATACAGTTGGCTGAAGAGTTTCCTCATCTCTGCTTACTCCTTTTCCAAAGAAGCCAAAAAATATAATTTATCATTCAATTTAAGAAATAGACTAGAAGTATACTCTAGTTTTAAGTTTTACACAAGTGCACTCCCAGAACTTGTGATCCTTAAAAAAGTCATCATCTTATTAAAATGAACAAATATTCCAAACCAGACTTTGTCTGCATTAGTTATGTCTGTTGGATGTGCTCTGAATTACAGGCTTAAAATTACAAATAAGCAACAATAAAGAATCCGCATCCTCTTGTTTTCATTAAAAACTAGTACAAATATCATTACCTAGATGATAGGTTTTTGTTGCAGGTAAGATTGATGGTGCATGTTCAGCAAGAGCAAGACCAGCTCTCAAGATTGGAATTACCTGAAAATCTGGTAAAAGGTCATTGCTTGCAGAAAGCCACTACCCAACCACATCGACAAGACCCCCAAAGGACTTAATTTTGAACAATGATGACTGATATAAAATAGCATCATAGCATAACCAAAAGCATGAGCATGGATTTGATTTCAGAAATTTTATTTCTCAAATGATTTAAAATTTAGTATAAGTAAACAAAATATCAATCTTTATAGGTAAAATGAAGTATGTAACTATAAGGCCATAAGAACTCCTGAAAATATTTAATTCTGAACAAATATATTAAATGCAATATGCTACTAACAGCCACAGGCTCCCTTGGATCAACGAACTCCACTGAGGCAACACCCAATGGTGATTGAATCTCTCCAGAAACAGTGGGCTGAAAACAATGAAAACAAAGCAGAAAAGAGGAAAATGTAAATCCATGAGCATGAGTGTACCAATAGGAGGACCGAATTATTAGATGAAAAGATGAAATAACATCAAGATGGCATTAAGAATTCTATCTTAAAATGATAATTGGTTCTTAATTTAACCTACCCTTAGACAGTTAGTCCTATCAACTATAGATTCTGTAGTATTTGCTCACCACAACCAGCCAGCTTCCAGCTACCTATTTGACCCTAAAACACATGGCTTCTGCACCATCCTTGCTCTCACATACACCCTATGAGTCTTCAATTTCCGAATATATGTATATGTTACCATTACACAAACATAATAAGCCTAACCTATAAATCCAAGCATTTGGTTGTTCTACATTAAAGAGAGAGGGAGGGAGCAATAAAAAGTGACACTTCCCATATACTTGAAGGCTGAAGCAACATTTCAACAAACATGGATACAAAAACAAACTTTGGACAATTAATAGATATTTTTAGAACATAATTAAGCTTGGCTTGCTCTCGTACAGTTTGAAAACCATGGCTTCAATTTTTAAGTTTTTTGATTAAATAATAATTAAAAACATTGTGACAATATTAAATTATAGTATAGCCTATGAACTAGGAAATCCAGGTGAGAAATATGAGAATTATAGCAAAGACATGAACTAACCAACCAATCCCTTGAAGCTTCATACATTAGTAACCTTCCCAACTCAGCCATTGCATTTCCTACAACATCAGGAACCAAGTGTCAAATCAACCATATAATTAATCCACAAATTTCATGTCAAGTCTGATTAGACTTTAGCTAAATAAAGTTTTTTAAAAAAAAAAAGGAAAGAAAAGGAAGCATGAAGGAAAATTAGATTTTTCAATAAATGCAAAATTGATGATGCTACAGGCGCACATGTATATCCTACTCGAGCCCTTGGGAGAAAACCAAGATATTCAAATTATGTTGTTCCGGTTCCAGATTCACGTCACGGTACAATGGCATCATTTCCCTTTATGGTGATTAGCAGTAATAATAGATTAACAGATAAAGCATTCAAATAAGGTTAGATGTTGGTGGTAATAAGGCATACTTTCTTTCCACACTTTGACAGTAACAATTCAAGGAGTGAGATGCTCCAACTGAATCAACAGTTTGCCCAAAATAGCAACCTTATCAAATTCAAAGATCAAATGACAGTATAATAACAAAACTACCAGTACGTGTTTATTTTAAATTTTGAATGGTGTAGAATCATGTCTCAATTATCAATTCCGTCCAATTTCTAGTATCGTTCTACTCAACTTCAACTGTGAACCAAACAAAGCTACAAACCTATAATACCATTGTGCATGTGAACAAAATCGGGTCAATGATGAGCTCAAATCAGAAAATATTGATTAAAAATAGAAATTTTGCCACTCACTGAAGATGGGACAAGGAGTTTGTTCATTCCTCAGAACCGAAATCCAGTGCTTGATCAACGGATGCGGAGGTACATACACCTTCAAAAACCCAAGAAACAGAGTGATCAACCAAACAATTCACTACAGATAAATCACCAAAATACAAACTTTAGGCTCGTTTCCTTTCATATTACCAAACACAGCAAAAACCCATAAACCAATAAGCCAACACCACAAAAGGAATAAAAACAGAACCCAATAAACTGATTAATCAGCCAATTAAGCTACATCAGATAAATCACCAACAACCAAACTTGTAGTTCCCTTCCCTTCATTTTCTTTTCTTAGTAACCCAACAGACCAAAACCCCATAAACCTAGAAGCCAAAACCCAATAAACAGATAAAACAACCCACTAAGCCACCACAGATATATCACCAAAAAGGCAACTTTTTTTGGTTAATTAAGAGCAAAAACCAGAAGAATAAAAGGAAACTAACGAGCATTCGGTTATCAGAGACAGGCTTCTCCTCCATGGTCATGTGAGAGTTGACAACCCCACAGGTGCGGCGCTGAGCACTAGAAAAAGGGATCTGAGTGGGGAAAGACAACACGAATAAAGGGTATTTATTGGAAACAAGAATCTAACCAAATCAAATCAAATCAAAGCTAATCAATGAGAATAAACCAAAAAGAGAAAAACAAAAGAAAAGGGGGAAATAATTAAAATAGCTAATTGGAAATATTTTATTGCCTTTCTTGTTGTGAAGAGCGAAGTAGTAGGAGTAAGAGTAGGAGTGGAAGGAGAGAGTGATAAATGAGAGTGACTCTGACAAGTGGACGGAACAGGCGGCGCATCGGAGGGGAAAGGAAGATTAAGGTTGAAATGAATGCGACACAAAGCCATGAATTTGAGTCTAAACAGTTGTAAGAGTGAGAGTGGGGGAGAGGATATGGTGGTATATATATTCAGATAGATGGATATGTGTAATCGCAGGAAATCGAGTGTTGATTGAGCAGAGAGGGTGTAACTGTAAACAGTTGTAATGGTGAGAGTGGGGAAGAGAAGAGGACATGCTGCTATATATTTGGATAGATCTTACATTACATGATAAGTAGCGCGGGTGTTCTATCTCTAACTAGATTTATCATTATTTTTCAAGTAATTTAGAAGAAAAATGTGTTTAACTCTCTTTAATAAATCAAAGTGTTTTTATTGTGAAGTTACCACCTCAAGTATACTTTATAATATTTTAATTTTTTTATTTATAATTTTATTTTATTTAATCCTTCTTTATTTCCCTTTTTTATAATAAAAATTATCAAAATCTAGTTTCACATTAAAATGAAAAATGATTCTCTTATGTATACATTGAGAGAGAAATTGATAAAAAGTTTGGTATGAGTATATCCAAATAGGAATCCCTCATTACATGATTTCTTCTTTATATAAATAGATATAAAATCTATAGAGCAGAAAAGGATCCCATGATCCTGAATTTTAATAAACAAAATTTCTCCTCATATAAAAAATAAGAACTTATTTAAAGAAATTTTTGTTTTCTTATTAAAAATATATCTAATATTTTTTACTATGAGTTTCTACTATTTGTACCGACCCTGCTAAAAAAATCTCAGTTATGCCCAAAGCTTATGCATTGCATGTTCTCCTCCTTATTTGCAATGTTTGGGATTGTATGGATAACATAATAACCTTACAAATTTAGTACTTCTTAATTAGTCAGGGGGAAGATAACAATAATTTTAAATACTCATATATTACTTGTTAAGAAGGAGCACTTATCTTTTTGTATTGCTCATTTATATTTTCTAAACTTCATAATTGCCTTATATCATGTATGTGGGTGAAACACTTAACAAAATTTAAAAAAAATATTTCTTTTTACAAAAAAGTAGAGAATATGAAAAAAAATTCAACCATTGGATTGGTGACTAGACTTCGTATCTTTATCATCATTGTGTGTGCTTAAAGGCGTCAAGCTCTATTTGTGGAGAACTTAACTTTTCCCTCTCCCTCTATAGTTGGTTCTATAGTGGAGGGTTTGTGTTATTTTGCCCAAAAAAAAAGCATGAAATGCTTTATTTCTTCCTCTCCCTTCATAACTTATTCCATAAAGAACAAGGTTCATGTTCTTTTGTGAAAAAGCTTGAAGCTCCTCCGTGACAAGCTATACTTCTTTCCCTCATGTTATAAAAAACAAATTCTACAAAACTCTATTGAACTCACCCAAGAATGATGGAAGATAAAAATAGATACAATCTAGAGAATGTTTAACATAGAGAAGAGAGTTTTTTGGAGTGCAGTAGCTTTCTCATTGATTGCGTTGAATTGAATCTGTTACAAGCCTTATATAGGCATTACAAATAGCACAAACAATTAACCAAAACGATCGTATTTTGTTATAAGAACATAACATAATAGATACCTCCTAACTAACAGAATACAATTGTTATGCTACACAACCTATTTTATCTTCAAACAATGTTTCCTTATATAAGAACATAACATAATAGATACCTCCTAACTAACACCCTAGCTGGACTTTATGCTACACAATCTGTAAAATCTTCAAACAATGTTTGAACTTTAGCCCTGGCAGTGCCTTTGTAAATGCATCAGCTGGATTGTCATTTGTGCTAATCTTCTCCAAAATCACTTCCCCTTTTACAATAACCTCTTTTACAATAACCTCCCTCACAAAATGGAGCTTGACATCAATATGTTTAGTTCTCTCATGGTATACCTAATTCTTAGCCAGGTGTATCCCACTTTGGCTATCACAAAACACCTTAGGAACTACTCTTTTTGCCTTCAAACTTGCTGCCATCCCCTTCATCCAGATTGCTTCCTTTATTGCTTCAATGACTGCAATAAATTCAGCTTCAGTGGTGGATAGAGAGACTACATGTTGAAGATTGCACTTCCAGCTAACAGTATTACCACAGAACTTGAAAACATAACCTGTCAAAGACCTTATGGAATCTTAAAAGCCAGCATAATCCGAATCAACAAAATCAGTAACATTAGCAACACTTCCATCATGCCTTGAATACAGTAAACCAACTTCAGATGTTCCTTTCAAATATCTGAAGATCCATTTCATGGCCTCCCAATGCAGTTTAATTTCCTGGCTTCCCCATGTATCTACTCACCAAACTCATGGCATAAGCCAAATCTGGCCTGGTACAAATCATTGCATACATGACACTGCCTACTGCATTTGCATATGGAACCTTCTTCATATAGGCTTTTTCCTGCTCTGTCTTGGGTGAATCTTGCAGAGAAAGTTTGAAATGTTGTGTCATAGGAGTCATCACTGCCTCAGATTGATCCATATTGAACTTCTTCAAAACTTTAATTATGTAGCCCTTTTAGTTGATGAATAAGGTTCCCTTGGATCTATCCCTTGTGATTTGCATACTCAGAATCTTACTAGCAGCCACCATATTCTTCATTTCAAACTCATTCTCAAGCATCACCTTCACCTTCTCAATGTCAACCTTGCTATTACAAGCAACGAGCATGTCATCTACATATAGGAGAAGGTGGATGATAGCTCCAATCTCAGTGTTCTTCAAGTAGACACAACAATCATACTCACACCTTTTAAAACCATTCTTCATAATGAATGTATCAAACCTTTTGTACCATTGTCGAGGGGATTGCTTAAGGCCATAGAGTGACCTTTTCAACAAGTAAACCTTATCCTTTTCACCCTTCTTAATGAAACCTTCTAGTTGAGTCATGTGAATCTGCTCCTCCAACTCTCCATGTAAGAAAGTTGTTCTTACATCGAGTTGCTACAATTCCATGTCTTCTTGTGCCACCAAGGCTAGGACAATTCTGATTGAAGATTGTTTTACCACATGAGAGAAGACATCATTGTAGTCAATGCCCTCTCTTTGTGTAAACCTTTTAGCCACCAAACTCGCTTTGAACCTAGCCTTTTCCACTCCTGGAATCCCTTTCTTTAGCTTGAAAATCCACTTGCAGCTGACAAGTTTCTTCCCTTTTGGTTTGTCTGCCAGCATCCAAGTACCATTCTTATGTAAAGAGCTTAATTCTTCATTTATGGCAGCAATCCACTCGTGAGATTGCTTACCATTCACAACTTCACTATAACTCCTGGGCTCATCTCCTTCAACCTCCTCTGCTGTTATGAGTGCAAAAGCAACCATATCTGCATGCCCAAACACGACTAGAGGTCTGATTTCTCTTTTTTCTCTATCTCCGGTTAGTAGATAGTCATACAAATCATCATTATTCTGCACTTTAATATCCGACTCAACTTCAGCTTCTGTGTTTCTTTCTTGAGTAAATTCTGGAGAGCATTCTTGAAAGTCAGGAGCAGGTTTCCCCTTCATTGTATCCACCTTCAACTGAATTTTCTCATCACCCTTTTGTTGTTTCTTACTTGAAACCTTCTCACAATGGTACATTTCAGACTCTCTGAACACAACATCTCTGCTAATCAATACTCTTGGCTGCCCCTTCTCCACGCACCATAATCTTAACCCTTTAACACCTTGAGGGTATCCTAGAAATATGCATTTCAGAGCCCTTGGATCCAACTTGCCTTGGTTGATATGAGCATAAGCCACACACCCAAATACTCTCAAGTTTTTAAGGTTTGGAGAATGACCAGATCAAATTTCCTCTGGTGTCTTCATGCCAATAACAATAGATGGACATCTATTTATCAAATAAGATACAGTCATCACAGCTTCAGCCCAGAATTGTGCAGAACAATTCGCATTAGATAGCAAGCACCTAACCCTCTCCATGATTGTCTTGTTCATTCTCTCAGTAGGGGTGTTCGCGGATTGGATTGGATTGGTTTTGAGGGAAAAATCATCCAATCCAATCATTTCGGTTTTCTCATTTAATCATCCAATCGGTTTTAATTTTTTTCCAATCCAATCCAATTTTAATCGGTTTGGATTGGATTGGATTTCGGTTTTCAAATAAACTAAAAAATGAAGTTATGAAAGCAAAGTTATGATAAAAACATGCAATTATCTTATCTTATCCTATAACATATAAATTACTTGATGACTTCTAATCCCATTATTGAATGTTATTCGTTAAATATAATTGCACAATAATAATTTTTTTACATCATCATAGAAAAATAATATCAATAATGATAATATATCAAAATGTTCAGAAAACTTTGGATCGGTTTGGATTGGATTGGTTTTCATATGAAGATCCGAAATCCAATCCAATCCAATTAAAAATTTTGATTTTTTGCGGTTTGTGATTTTTTCGGTTTGCGGTTATTTCAGTTTGCGGTTTTTTGGATCGGTTGTTGCAGTTCCAATTGGATTGGATTGGATTGGATTTGAACACCCCTATCTCTCAGCATGCCCATTCTGCTGAGGGGTTCCTCTAACTGTCTTATGCCTAACAATACCATTCTCCTTACAATATTTATCAAATTCTCCGGAACAAAACTCCAAACCATTATCAGTTCTAAACCTCTTGATCTTTCTACCGATTTGAGTTTCAACTAAAATCTTCCATTCTTTAAATTTTGCAAAATATTCACTCTTATTCTTGGGAATGTAAACCCATACCTTCCTTGAATAGTTATCAATGATGGATAGAAAATATCTTTCTCCCTTGTGAGAAGGAACACTTGATGGCCCCCATAAATCACTATGAATGTAGTCAAGAGTACCTTTCGTGTGATGAACAACAGTGGAGAATTTTAATCTCTTTGCCTTCCCAAAAATGCAATGTTCACAGAACTCTAATGCATCAATGTTGTCCTTGCCCAACAGTCTCTGCTTGCTCAACTCCTTCAATCCTCCTCCACTGATATGACCAAGCTTTTTATGCCAAATACTTGCTTGAGACTGAACTTTCTCAGAAACTGCAGTGGCAGTAGTTCCTACTAGGGTACTTCCTTGAAGAAAATACAAACCATGATATAACTTTCCCTTCATTGGTACCATAGAACCCTTGGTGATCCTCAAAACTCCACCTTCAACTTTGCACACATAGCCTTGTGTAGCAAGCATTTCAAGAGAAATCAAATTTCTTTTTAGTTCCGGTACATGTCTCACCCTTTGCAAGATCCTTATGGCTCCATCAACAAGTTTCAGTTTAATGGCACCAATCCCAATCACCTTACAGGCCTTGTTATTGCCCAACGAAACTCTTCCTTCATGGTTGTTATCATAGGAAATGAACCAGTCCGTGGTAAGACACATATGGAATGTGCATCCTGAATCAAGAACCCACTCTGATTTGCCCTTTTCTTCTGCAATGCACCTGATTTCAGCACTTTCGTATCCCTTCAAAACTACATCAGCATCACCATAGTTACCCTTTTGATCTTCGAGCTTCTTTTTCTTCTTGTTTTATGGGCACTCTTTCTTCAAGTGCTCCTCACTCCCACAGATGAAACACTTCCTCTCGCTGCCTTCTTTTGACTTTGATCTTGGACCTTTCTTGTTTTTAAAATCTTTCTTTTTCTGATCTGCCTTTCATATACAAACTTTCAGCATCTTGATCTCTTCCTACCTCAGACTTCCTCTTCAGTTCCTTTGAGAATAAGGCTGATTGGACCTCCTCCAATGACAATGTGTCTTTGCCATAAATGAGCGTGTCTGAGAGAGTATCGAACTCATCAGGTAACGATCTTAGCAACAACAACGATTGGTCTTCATCATCAATGTTGATTTCAATATTATCTAGATCAAGAATGATCTTATTGAAATCATCTAAGTGATCTTCCAACCCCTTTCTCGCTGGCATCTTGAATGTATACAATTTATGCTTCAAATACAACCTGTTGGCTAGAGAGTTGTTCACATACAGGTTCTCCAATTTGAGCCAAATTGCAACAGCAGTCTTCTCTTTCGAGACTTCTCTAAGAACCTTGTCCCCCATAAAAAGAATCAAGGCGTTATGGGCATTATCAAGCATCTCCTTCTCCTTATCATATAATGTGGTTTGCATTTTTGCTTCACCAGCCAACGCTTCTTCAATTCCTTGTTGAACTAGAAAAGCTCTCATCTTCATTTTCCAAAGGGTGAAATCATTCTTGCCCATGAATTTCTCGATATCAAATTTCGCAGAACCCGTCCCCATTCTTTGATTCACAAAGAATACCTCATAGAATACCTGATGATCACATTTTTATTCACACTTTGCATAATTAATCTTAGCTTTCTTGGACTATAATTGTGATTAAATCCACTGTTTTAATTGGAATTTACCAAATTGGGCTTAATTGGGCTTTAACTGTAAATGTTGTTTAAATTCGGATTTTTAAGCATACTGACCTACCTATCTTGTTTTGATGATATTTGGAGCTACAGGTGTCCGATTTGAGTGATTCCAGTGGCATTGGAAAGCTAACTTTCGGGGCTTTAATTTGATATACTATATGACTATATTCCCATGAAGAAATTAGGAGTAGTTGCTGTTTCAAAATCGCCTACTGTTGTTGTCTGTCACAAGTCCGAATTTGATTAGTTTTGTAATTAGTTTGTGGGCTGTTTTAATTAATTTCGGCCCAATTAATGCCTAATCAGTTTGTTAATGATTTAGGCTCTATAAATAGGTGTGTTGCTGAGTGGTTTGAACACTTTACTCTCATTTTTCAGATTTTAGAAAAAAAAGACTCTTCACTTTCCCTCTCTTTCTCTCTTCTTCCAATTTCGGTTTTGGCTCTTCTTCTTCCTCTTCTTCAATTTTCTAATTCCTCCTCCATGGAAATGGAAGGCTGAGCTTCAAGGATTGTTTCTCTACTGAATTCACAAAGGAAATTGAGGTTCTATTTTCGTTTTTCATCTTCTAATTTCTTGGACAGAATTATGATTTCTTCCCCTAATTTCTTGATGCTTAGGTTTGAATCTGAATTTGAGTTGCTTGCTTTTTGAAATTCGAATTTTAATTTGAATCTAATCTCACATTTTAGGTTGCTTAAATCTGAAATGAATTCATGGTTTGCTTAATTCCAAGGATTAGAAATTAGGATTCATGCTAGTTTACTTAATTCTAGTGTGAAAACTATCAAGGATGCTTAATCCGAATTTCTTGCTGTGAAGGATTAGAGGAATTTTTTTATGAACCAATGATAGATCCAATTTGTAAAAGAGGTAGAGAACCAATCCGTTTTTTCTTGAATTGTTTTCTGCAAATTTAAATTCTGTTTGGAAATTTAGAAAATAGAATGAACAACAATCAAAATCCCCTTGTGTGTGTGTTGCCTTGAATTTGAAATTCTTAATTTGTAATTGTATTCTTTGGGAAACGACTTTGGGTTAATCAACCTACCTACTGCACTTTAATTCATTTTATTTGGTTGAGTACGACCTCGATCAATACCCGACCCAGCTCTTTATACCAATCTGTTATAAAAAATAGATTTTGCGAAACTCCATTGAACTCACCCAAAAATGATAGAAGATAAAAATAGATACAATCTAGAGAATGTTTAACAGAAAGAATAGAGTTTTTGGGAGTGTAGTAGCTTTCTCATTGATTGCATTGAATTGAATCTGTTACAAGCCTTATATAGGCATTACAAACATCACAAATAATTAAACAAAACACTTGTATTATGTTATAAGAACATAACAGAATAGATACCTCCTAACTAACTCCCTAAAGGCCAAAAAGTTCCCAAGCCATTATTAACACCTCCCTTTGTGCTTATTTATACTAAGAGTCACATTCTTTGTCACCCACAACTAAACAGATTGCAGCTTGAGTGTCACCTGAATCACTTTACATTTGGCGTGACAAGAAGCGTAAAAAAAGGAGGTATGAAACAAACATTTTTTTTGTATTTTAATTTATGCCAGTTTTGCTAGTTTTTTAATTCTCGTTATTATATATATGAACAACTTACTGAAACAATTTCACATAGGTAATTTCACAAACACCTTATAGGTACATCTAATAGGTAATTTCACACATCTTTTAAAATTTTCTCATAGCATAAATTTCATAAACACCTTGTAGATACATGTAATAAGTAAAAAAAAATCACAAAAGGGAAAATCTTATTTGGAACTTATTCACAGTTAAGGCTTCTTACCCCTCCCTAAGAATGTGCTTAGTTTAATTTGAGTGTGCATATGAGTTAATTTACACTTGACGTGGTAATAAATGTAAAAAAAGGTATGAAATGGAAATGTGAAACAAACATATCTATATTTTAATCAACACATTTTTTCAATCGCTTTGATTTTAATTTCCATATAATTGAATAACTTGAGCAAATTCATATAGGTAATTTCACAAAAATCTTGTAATTAAACACATCTACCGCGTAATTTCATACACCTTACTGAAATTCACCACATTGAAGCAATTTTAAAATCACCTTATAGATACATCTAATAGGAAAAAAACAATATAAAATAACCAATACAAAACCTATCTAATTCCTCATTAATAATATCGAAATTCCAACTTTTTTATAAACAAAATAAAATAGAGAACATGAAATAAAATAGTTCACATTGATAAGAAAACAAAATAAAATTATGTCACTCATAATGAAACACAATGACAGTTTTAGACGTGTACGTGACTCTTTTTACATTTGACATTACAACAAAATGTAAAGAAACATATATATAAGGTTTAAATACATTTTAGTCTCTATACTTTTTTAAATGGGTCATTTTGATTCCCTTAGTTTTAATTGCTCATTTTGATCCCTATACTTTTGTAAATTGGTGATTTTGCTCCCCCTAGTTTTAATTGCTTAATTTTGGTCCCTCTTCTTTAAAAATTGAACAAAAAATTCAAACTATTGAGTGAAGACATATGAATGATTTTTTTTCGGTCGAAGGAATATGATTAGATTAAGCCCAGGGACAACCTAACGACGTTGACATCAGATGGGGATAATAAACTCACATAGCGATTCTGAAATGACACAACAAATAAACAATACAAAACTAAACATGCTCACTCATGATACATATAATCAAACAACCAAAATAGAGAATTAACAAAATAAAAATGAAATCCCTTCTCCCGTAGTCAGCCTGTATCATCAAACCAAATTGCTCATATTAAGCAAATTTCTGATTTTTTTCTCCGTTTCACTTTCTTCCACTTCTTTCTTTTTTCTGGTCGGTCGACTTTGTCGACATTGTTGTTGTGCAAACAGGAAGCCAATGGATATCTCAAGTGGGCAATTTCAACCATACTAAAACAGATAGGGCAAGAGGGAGGACGATGAAGCTAGCCCTTGGGAAATGGGAGGGAAATAAGAGATGGAGGTGGTGGTCAAACAAATAGAGGAGGTGGCAATTAATGGATGTGGAGAAAAAATAAAAGAGAGAAACTCTCACTACAAAGAAAAAGAGAAAAAACCCTCCCATGAAGGGAAATGAGACCTTCCATAGAGAGAGTGTAACATCCTAATTTCCAAATTCAAGAATAAGGCTCGTTGGAAGTGTTATTCTCAAATTTGTGAAATTATTTCACTTCATTATTGATATCACGAAAAACAACACAATAGATGCTTAATGTAATTCCAACGTTTACATAAGCGGAAACCTTACCTACATAATTCACAATTATAATTCAAATGCCACCCAGTGGCCTAAATCACAACACTACTAATACCTATAAAATTCAACCTACAATTACACAAATACAAATTCAAAAGCGTCCCAAAGGAGCAGCACAAAAAATCCAAGAGACTAATCCTTCAATGAGTCCTTGAGCCATTCGGCCATACATCAGGTTCAATGGTCTTGCAGATCTAAAATGAATCCACAAACGTGTGGTGAGACTTACGTCCCAGTGAATGTGATCATGCATACAATATGGGGATCACACACAAATGGGAATGCATTAATTCAACAAGTAGATTATCTAATCATATAATCATGTATATCACAACAAGCAAATCAATCAAATTCTCCCACAAGGAGCAATCCGATGTTTAATAACCCACACCAAAGGTGTCTTTTCACTGTTACGTCTTTTGAGCTCTCTGCATTATGACCAAAGATCTTCATCCATGGACACCCTCTTAAGTTTTATTATCAAATAAGGATGTTATATATGTGATTCATTTTAATTGAGGGTCCTCATTTACCTCTTGGCCTAAAGGTCAATGTGATTATCACGTTATCTTTTCCTTTTTGGTCCGAAGACCCATGAAATTCCTTTGTTTCCTTTTGGTCTGAAGACCCATGAAATTCCTCTTTTCCCTCTTTGGTCTGTAGACCCATAAAATTCATCTTTTCCTCTTTGGCCCGAAGACCCATGAAAACATTGTACATGAATATGGTTTCAAAATGTGAGAGCATGGTTCATGACATGTACGTACATGTTTACATATGATAAGTGATGATTCCATGACATACAAGGCCTTATAATCAATAATCACATGAAAATCCCTAAACCCCAAACCTAGGGTTAAGTCAACAATCAAGCAATCAAGACCTTTACACACATAAACCCTAGATCAACCTTAATCAATCCCAAGCAAGTAAAGAAGGGGGAAAGGGATCATAGGGGGAGCTTCACACGAGATGGAAAGTGAGTGGGGTGAACACCTCAAAGAGCAAGAATAGAGAAGTTGGAAGGGTGGAGAAGGATGTTCCTAAGCTCTTCTCTTGGTTGGAGACCTCAAACAAGCTTCCTCCTCTTTGTTCTCTTCTTCCTCCTCTGCTATAGCAAGAAATGGTTGAGAGAAATGTGTTTGAAATGGGTCAAATGACCCTGAATTTTGCTTTTTAAAAATTGGTCTCACGTATTTTCGCTCAAGCGAAATAATTTCACTTGAGCGAGATTAAAACAATGGCATTTTCCCGATTTACATTTGAGTGAGAGGATTCTCGCTCAAGCGAAAATGACAGCATTTCAACACCCTATTTTTGCTGATATTTTCGCTTAAGCGAGAGATTTCTCTCTTGAGCGAGAATGAGCCTATTTGAAGGTACAAATGAGACTGAATACCATCATATAACATATCAAACTAAAGCCTCGGATCTTAGCTTTCTAATGCAAGTTGAATCACCTAAATCGAACACCTACAACTCTAGATATCATCGAATTGGTGCACAAAGGTCATTAGGCTTAAATTCCAAAATTAAGCAACAACTTTGATTGAAGTCCAACGGGGTACACTTCACGTGAACCATGTTATAACTCATCAATTCACTTCAATTTCCTTAATCCAAGCCCATCCCTTTTCTTTCTTCACCTCTATAGTTTACATTTTGGATCTTAACTTGGTTTCCCTTAAGTCTCTTTAGAATTGGTGTTCGGAGTTTAACTCTTGATTCCTCCCTCCAATTCTCTCTAACACTCTAAACTCTAAATAAATTCTCAATCTTCTCTCTTATTATACCCCTGAACTCCCCAATTCTCCTTCTATGTCTAACTCCCTTCTCTTGGTGGGATTCACAACCTAAGGTTTCCTCTATATTCTCTAGGTCCTAATTTTTGGGATGTTACAGAGAGCACCCACATTGGGGCAGCGCTGCTAAACTTGGCTGGGGGCGACACTCTGACGCTCTTCTTTGTAGAAGAAGAATGAATGACATATATGAATGGTTTTATTATAACACGCCCCTCACGCAAAAGCCTATTAGGGCCTTGAAGCGGGATAATGCATGGGTCCACCTACCTTGTACTAAATTAAACCTTTTTTTATTAGAATGAACAATACAACCGAAAAAATGAGCTAGCCCGACCAGGTCGACCCATAAAATACTGCAAAATGTATGGTCCGGGCAACTTAATTAGAAGCCTTAATAACTTCCATCTTTTAGCTTGACCCAATAAAGTTCGCTATCCGCAAAACCCGTAAAAAAGTTGGTGTATCCATCAAAACCCGAAAAAATGGGCTACTAGCAAAAAACCCGTACTAGAGCTCGGGCGAGCCCGCTACTCGCAGTCGGCCTAAATTTGCCAGGTCCTAGCAGTGCGGATCAACTCTTGACAATTTGGTCATATTACCTTTGATACATATCACGAATCAACAAGTCCAAAAATTTAAGTTATTGAGTGAAGACACATGAATTGTTTTTATACAAGAGTTTATCTAACTTGAATTTGACGTTCACGGGCACTATTTTCTTGTTGTTTGATAACCCTTTATTTTTTGATTTTACAAATACATTTAATTAATGTCAGAGACAATCATGTTGTCGTGTGATCATTGTATTGTTAATTTAGTAGCGTGCTTGGTTCTATCACATGCATGTTATAAATGTCGATTTAGACCAATACCATTTTTCAATAGCATTGACCCAAATCGACATTTAATATGTTCGTTTGATTATAATTAAGTAGAATTGATTAAGAATCATGATTGATAATGTCTATAAAATAGTTCATATTTAGTTTCACGTTGAAACTCAATTATGTAAAATTGATTATGCATTGTTAGGAATTTAAACCAAACATATACTAAATCTCTTGAACGTGTTAAGCATTGCGCATTCTCGAATTTGATGAGTACAATTAGGGAGGAAAATGAAGTCAATTTCCAACATATTTTTTTTGGAGAAATGTTGTTTGTACAACAAATAACATTTACAATATGAGAGATAAAATGGAAAAAAAGAGAAAGAATGTGAGATGTGATGGACTGATGGGTGATGGCCTGTTGGGATGGTTAGAGAGAGAAAAAAAAATATGTTGTATAAGTTAGATGTATGCTTTTGTAGTGTTAATGGAAATTAAGCGAAAGAATTATACAAATAATTTTATAGGTAATGCTTATAAGTGTTTTATGGGACATTGGTTAGCTAAATTTAAAAAGTTTGTATTGGATTATGCAACATTAAGTGTTATAAATGCAATCCATCTCACAATTTCCAAATAAACACATTATGTGTGTGTGTTTGTGTATCTATGTATTCTTTAACTAGTGTTCTTACCACATTCATTATAAGCATGGCCCTAATTTTATAACCAAAAGTATGAAGCTAATTTGTTTTAAAATCAATAGTATGAAGCTAATTAAATAGGAAAATGCGAGGAAAAAATTGGTAGGATAAAAATAGATTGACCTTATCATTGCTAACTCGCGTTTATTTCTAATTTTCTACATCAATAAATGGACAAATTAAATAAATAAATTAATAGTAGCAAAAATAATATAAATCAGTATACCCTTGAGAAAATTTACCTCACCAAATGCCCATAAAGATAAAAAGAATAACCAACCTCTTTATCATACACAACCATGGCCACCGACATCACAAGTGCAACCATCATTGTTGGAAATAGTATCACCATATTGTCGAGGTTTGGTGTGCTGAGGCAACAACACATGAGTCCCACCAACAACATAAACCCCCATGCAGAAGCTAAAGCTTGTGCCCAACTCAAATAATGCTTCATTTTTCTTCTATCCCTCAGCTAGCTCCTTTCATCGTCTCAAATCTCCGACCATAAGCTTTCTAATCTAATAAGCCTCTCTCATAAATGCCACCGGTGATGAGAATTGGTATCTACCCTTTAGAGAAAGAGAATAATGGTATAAGTATCAACCGTGAGCTAGCTAGCTAGATTTTTGAGTGTCGAAAGGGGCCTTAATAACATGGGCCAGCCTGTGGACTGTATTTGATGGCCACACCTACCACTTGTCCCCACCTCTCATTCTCTTAAAAGCCACACATTTCAACTTTGATTTCTTTCTTAATCGTCTCTTTATAAATTTTTAGCTAATATCATCCTCAATGATGCCTGGCATTATTAACTACCTTTTACACTTTTAAAAGGTGTTGTCTTGCTTTAATATTAAAGAGTGTGTTAGTTTAATGTAAAATCATATTTTAAATATGGATCTAAACTAACACTATTCTCTAGTGTTTTTGTAGTAAATCAAATAACGCTTAAAATCAAATGTGTGTTAGTTTTCATAAAAATCACATTTGAAATGTGGATCCGGACCATTATCACGTTTAAAATGTAATTTTAATATAAATCAAAAACAATTAATAACTAGTAGCTGGAATGTAAATCAATGTTGAATTTCTGGTTCTGGAATTGGTAACTTTTGTGATCACTATTCATTTCTGTCTCGTTCCGCTGAAACTTCATGTAGATCCATTCTGTATGTGCTACATGCCATGGCCTACACAAGGTCGATGGCCCCTTAATAATAAATGTGAAAAAGGTTAGGCATTTGACATGGAGAAAGAATTGCTAATTGATTTTGTTCCATCGCTTACTACTTTTTGCAATTTATTGGAGAACAGAAGTAAAGCCATATACCAATCAACGTGTAGGTGAATCAGAAGGCCACCTTTTTGCCTTCATAAAGCAGCGACCAATTTAATTTTGTGTAGGTGAATCAGGCTATCCCACCAATTTGAAAGTGTATATTGTGTTAATGTTAATAAGTGGTTTAATTGGATGATTTTAATTTTCCCATTATAGGTTTAGTTATGTAACCCGTTGAATACTTTGTGTAACTTATACTGGTTTTTATATTTATATATATATATATATAAATAACGGTGTAAATTATGTATATCAACTCTTATATATCATTGATAATTTCATCTATGATGTGATTTTTATCAATCAAACTGTTTTATTTTTTATATTTCATAATTATGCACATGATGTTAATATTGACATATTTTAATGACATGTGGTAAATAACTTTGGATTAATAAATTTTTTTTGTATATATGATCTACATTGTAATAACTTATAATCCAACGATAGATTTCGAAATTAATTCATCCAGTAAAAAGTTATTCAATTATATATGTGTGTGTAAATTACATGGCAGTGATAGATTTCAAAATTAATATATACAGGAGGCATATTTAGACTCGTACCAACGTTTCCTTGGGTCTAAAACGAATTTTATAATGAGGTCTTTCAATTTTTTTTGTGTTAACCACATGTATCCCATGAATTTTTTATCGAGGTCTTTTTAATTTTTTTTGTGTTAACCACATGTATCCCCTATTACTCGGAGCAATACTGTTCGAGGCTTAATTAGTCACAGTTAAGGTCCCCCACCCTCCCTAAGAATGTGTTTGGTGGACCCTCCCTAAGAATGTGTTTGGTGGGGATCGAACTCGGGAGCTATTCTCACAATCTCAGCCTGCATTGCCAACTGAGCCACAACTTTTTGGTATTCATGAGTATGACTCGAGGTCTTTTTAAATTCATAATAATAATCTATTGAAATATTATAATTTTTTTAAAATTTATCTTTCAAGCTTTTTTTAAGATGAATTCTTTTTTGTTAAATTATTAAAATCAATTTCATATGATATTTTTTTTCAATTAATAATAAAGTCAATCCATTTAATCTTTCTTAAAATATTGTTATCTTAGATAAGATTTAATTTAACTTTAGTTTGGAAAAACTTCTTTTCGTTGAAGCAACAATTACTAAAATTGTTAACATTATTCTATGAACAATATATGCAATTGAAAAGGAATCAAGTATTTTTACATAATTAAGTATTTCGATCGAGTGTAGCATTTTCTACTTGTGAAATTTCTTTCGAAGCTTTTAATTCCCAAAATAAATCTATATCCACTTATATCAAAGCTATAAATATGTTTCAAAGATTTTCCAATGTCAAGATAATTTTATTTTAATTTCTCATTGTCTAATGACTTTAATTTCTCAATACTAGATAAAAAGACAAAAAAAATATTTTTGTACAATATAGATTGTGAAAATCTACTTCAAAGTGTAGTAATTGTTTGGTCTATTATGTATAAAAATAATCAATCCTAAATTATACTTGAGGAAATTTTATATATAATTTCATCATCAACAATTTCATTAAATTGTCAATCACACAACACAAATTGGATAAAAGAATAAAGAGAGAGTGTGGAGATTTCTTTTGTAAAAGACAAAAAAAAGTTTGGTTTCGTTTATTTATTGAAAAAAAAAAGAGAGAGACCGAAAGGGTAAGAGTCTAAGAGATAATAGACAATAATAATATAGCAGATACAAAAGGTCACAAAAAAAACCCCGAGAGGTTGGTCAAGTGGAACAAGACAGGGTATCGTATCTGACAGGTTGCAGGTTCGAACCCCGACTTTGTCCCCTTAGGGTGAGGTAAAATGTAAGTACCTCTATAAGTGTTCTTTGAGCACGGAGGCTTTCCCTGCCTTGGACAGGGGCACCACCCTCTAATCCTAAATTTTGATGAATAAAAAAAGAAGTCACGAAAAAGAAATGAAATAAAATAGGTGAGGGGACAAATCAATGTTAAAAATAGATAGAATCTCTTATTAATAATTATTATTTATGAGAAGAAAGAAATTTTTTATTTTTTATTTTGAGTTATAAAAACTTGATTTGAATTTTAAATAATAAAAAGCTGAAAGCTCACTGTCATCCCAAACGAGGCATAAGTGAACACATTTTAGAAAAAAATATTTAATTGTTTTAAATTAAATTTATCTTAGTGGTAATAAAAAAGTTTTAACATTGATTAAAATGAATAACTTAGATGCACTTTTAACCTTTTAATTTAAAGAATGATAAATAATCACTATTTATAGGGAAAAATAGAAAAAATTCTACTTTTATTAATTAAATTCTAAAACTATAAAGAAAAAAAAAAAAACAAGGGTGTGTATGATTTAGATTTGTTTTTTAGTTTTTAAAAATTATTTTTTATAAATGAAATGACTTATTTATAGTAATTTTATCACAAAAATAGAAAAATTAAAAAATAAACTTTCAAAACATCTCAGAGTAGTTTCAAAATTTTAATCTTTAAAAATTGAAAAACAATTACATTTTTCAAAACTATTTATCAAACATATTTTTGATTTTTCTATTTTTAAAAACAAAAACAGACGTACCATGTCTATCTAGTGTCCCTTTGGTTTACAGTTTGGTAGAATTGATTCTAAAATCAATTGTTGAAAATGAGTGATTCACGTTTTACGAATCACATTAATTGGACGAAATTGACTAAAAATCCATTTTATAGAATTAATTATGCAGTGTTACTAACTACTAACTAAACTGGCTACTAATCATTTTTCTTGGATCGATGAAGGTAATAACTCAAAAAACAATTGCTAACCTTCCGACGCACCTCTCTAGTCTAGTGCACTCTGTATGGTTTTGTGGAGGTGAGAGAGAAATAGAGGATGGAGACAGAAATAGAGTAGATATAGTACACTTCTCCAGTTTGGTTCCAACGAGAGATAAGCGAAGAAGTTTAAAAAAGTTGCGGGCCTCAGTGTTCTGACATTTCTCTCCCAAATAGGCGAGAGTTAGCGAAAAAATCCAACTAGCAACCAAATTAACCTCCATACCACTTCGCACACTGGGTCGCAGTTGAAGCCGAAGAAGGAAGCGCAACACGCGTTCCACTTTCTGGTCACGACAAGGAGGCACAGGCGACGTTGCGGTGGTTCCTTAGTGTTGAGCGGGGAAGAAGTTGTATAACGAAGCTGTACGGACGATGTATTCCTCCATCAAAGAAGAAGCTGGTTCAAATTGAAAGTTGCAGCAGATATGGCCATTTTGAGGTCGCACTTGCTCCTTCTATGGTGAGTGTGGAAGCTCTACTCACCCTCTTTGTTGATTTATGTTATTTTTGTTTCATCTGCAGTTCATGATGTCCAACAAGCCCAAAAGATCGTTATATGCCCACAAGATGTACCGTGTGTGATCCTGTAAAAAGCCATGAGAAGCCTACAACCACCATCAAGTTTAAGCAAACTGTTGTTAGAACTTGAAAAGCCAACACCATCTGCTACACATTACACTTCAAGAGGACCTTTACCTAGCTATCATGGGGTCTTGAAGCATGACATAATGGCACTTGGGTATAGAGTTCATGCTGCTTTTGTTCCTCATAGATCAGTAACTAATTTGGCACAAAATGTATTCTTAATCTTACCCTGTAACTACAATTTGATCTCTGGAACATTCATAGCCTTCCCTCATGCTTTTGGTATTACCTCTCTTTTAAAGGTTGCACACCCATCTCAATTTGATTCCCCTTTTGCCACTGGAGCTAGTGAGATTGACTTTAATAAAGCACTGAATTCAGGAACCTTATAATCCATTTCCCTAGAGTAAATAGGGCCAACACACATTTTGACTTATAGAAAAACAATTGTAGGAACTTTATAATCAATTATTTTGGAACTAATTGGGTCAACAGACATTCTGTGGTACAGAAAATCGATTTTCTGCATGTGATAAAGGCTTCAAACATTCTGACTAAGCTAAAACTCAATTCCATGTTCCCAGTAATTGATTTTATGGTCTCTGACTTGAAACAAAATCGATTTTCCATGCTAAAAAATCGATTATTCTTAGACTGTTCACAAAAAATAACACAACGATTTCTAACTAAAAAAAAGGAGAGATGATGGGCGAGAACTACTAACAAAAGGAATTAAATATACTATATTAAGAAACCAAACAACTCAAAGCACATTTCTCGAAGATCAAATAACTCAAATCAGCTTTATCTCAACCCATTCTCTTTCTACTGTTTTATTTCTATTTTATCTTCTCTATTTCTACACTACTACCAAATAGAGTCGTGATGTGGGCATGAGCATAATATGTCTTGACAATTTACATGAGGGTCCCGACTATTTGGAGTCATTTGCTTTTACAATTACGGAGATTTAATTGTCACTTTTGTATGGTCTGAGTGTTCATAAATATCTCCTATTGGACCTATCCTCCCTTACACTGTTTGGTCAAGTTGAAGTAGAATAGAGATTGAGAAGAGAAGAGAAGTGTGTGGAAATGCAATTGTTATGTTGTTTGGTGAAGAGAAGAACCACCGGAGAAGTAAAAAAAGTTAATGAACCCCACATATTACACATTTCTTCACTATGGCTAGTGAAATATCAAAGAAATCTTAGAACCCCCACTGTTCCTTTGGGGTGAGGTAAATGTAAGTACCTCCAAGTACTCTTTGAGCCCGGAGGACTTCCCTACCTTTAGATTGGGCACCGTATTCTCACCATAAATTTCAATAACAAAAAAAAATCGAAAAAATGCAACCGTTGTGTGTCAAAGGCCACGATCAAGTAATTGGTAGTTTTGAACCATCATTACAAACCAATGTTTCAATTAATTACTATGATGGTAGGACCCTATTTAATTTCATTTGAAGCAAAAAAAACAGGGGGATGTGTATAACAGCAAGAATAATTTTACGGAATGATCACACCTTGAGTTTTTTTTTTTTAAAAAAATTGATTTCATGGACTATTAAACCGATTGTATATAGGGATGTAAAAAAATTCGTACCCGTTAATATCCGCGAATGTATCCGTAATTGGTACCTATATATTTATTAAATGGCTGAGGATATATATTATACTATCCGGCCAACGGGTACTCGTATATTCATTAAAATATTTTTCTATTAAATATATTAAAATATTTGTTTTTTTATTATTTTATGATGATATACAAATTATTTTTTACTATTTTATTGAGTTTAAAATTTAGGGTGAGGGGATGTGCCCTAGTCCAAGGCAGAGAATGCCTCCGGGCTCAAAGAGCACTTACAAGGTACTTACATTTTACCTCACCCCAAGGGGACGAGTGGGGGTTCGAACATGCGACTTGTCAGGTACGAGACATTGTCTTGCTCCGCTCGACCAACCCCTTGAGGTAAAATATATTAACACGTAATGTTGTTTTTTATTTTAATAATGATATTTTTAATATATTAAGACGTAATGATATTATATAATGTTAATTTATATTATATAATATTAATATTAAATGATATTATGATATATTTTCTGTTTTTTTATAAATTTTGAATTTTTAAATATTAGTGGGTACCCGTGGATACCCGCTATCTGTATGGGTACCTGTTAATTTTAACAGGTATGGGTGCAGGTAGTGCACTATCCGCCCTGCCCCGTTGACATCTCTAATTGTATAGCAATTGAAAAGGTAACACAAAATTTGAACTGAAAACGATCGATTTTCATGGCATTTAAATCAATTATATGAAATTTGTGTGGATGGAATAATTCATAAATTAATAAAAAGGATCATTTCTCTTCTATCACTTATATTAAATTAAACAACTAAATTTCTATTTCTCTCTTATTTTTTATCTATTTCACTCACACCAAACAACCTATAAATATCTCCATCTCCCCATTATTTCTCTCTTCCATGCTTCTCTCTTCTCTATTTCTCTTCTTTAACTAAACAAAGGCTTAGAGATTGCAGATTTGATTATGCTGGACAACCCTTTTTATGACTAAAACGTCAGATTGGTCACTGAAAGATGGAGTCGATTTCAAGTTGGTCATCCAAAGAAGGAAATCTAAAAAATAGTCCCTGAAAGTGTACTCCGCATTTCAAGTTAGTCCCTCCGTTAGCTTCCATGACTTAACCATAACGAAGATGCTTAGTTGGCATGTTAACTGCAACGTGACATGCTGATGTGGAGGTCTACGTGACATGGATTAAAACTGCTAAAAAAACTCTTCATTTTCGTCCCTCACATCAGAAAAGAATTTTCATTTTCGTCCCTTGCATTAGAAAATAAATTTCATTTTCATCCCTCTCATGCATTGATAAAGAAGCTTCTGCAATTGGATTGAGATTTTTTTTGTTCTAGCTTAGGGTTCTGGGCGTAAGAACAAAGGGAGATGGGTATTGGAGCATTATTATTTGCACCAATTGAGGGAGACATCAAATGTTTCATAGAGTGGTTCAACAAGCTTTTTCTGGAGGTTGCATGGAAAAGAAGGGAAATTATACTAACCTAAAAAGACATAGAGAAATATTGGTAGATTGATTTTTCACACATGTACCCTCTCAAATGAGATGTTATAGAAATGAGAATTTGGTTGTTTAAAACTTGTGTATGTCACTGTAATATGGACTCAAATTGCTCTGTGTTGTTTTTGCATGATGGTGAAATCAATTACAAGTACTTTGCTTGGGTTGATGATGGGGCTGAGAGAAATTCTTCAACGGCAACGGGAAATGGAATGAATTATGGAAGAATGAGAAATACACATCCAATATTGAAAGTTTGTGCATTGAAGTTAGGAGCCTGAAACATTTTATGATTGGAATCAGGTGTGTCATGATGTTGTTGTTCAAGTTATTAGTTTTATTTTTGCTGGTAAAGTAGGAAATATATTTTACGATTCAAGGGATGGTGAAAAGGTGGAGTATTAGGAGCAGTTACTCCAATCCATAATTGTAATTTTTTATCTTTAACATTTGTAATGTCTATGTTTATTTGAATAAATATATATATTTTATATATTTAATTTCTACAAAGAAGTAAACGAATCAGTATGACAACAAAACATAAGTAGAACTTAGAATTGAATTGTAAAATTGAATAAATGAACATACTCCATTGTTTACTAAATCTTGATGATCGGATATCATATATACAATATTCAAAAAACATAACATTAAAGTCAGTTATACAAAATACAACATTGACATAAACTTGGCGATGCAAATGAAATGTTATAATCCCCATCAATTATGTCTCTATTCTTGTCTATTTATTTTCGAAACGGTATTAGGATTTTAATATTTTCATGAATTGTGGAAAAATTTGGAGAATAAGACCTCATTACAATTTTGCATTAAGACAGGAAAGTTTCGTTTTAGTCATTTTAGTTCCTCAAAGTTAACATTTAATGTTATTTTAGTCCCTCATACGTGTTATAGCCACGCGGGACTACCACATAAGAGTCCACGTGGCATTTAACGTGCCAAATCATCACTTCCGTTAACGTAACCGGACAGACACTAACACAAAGACCAAAATGACTAACGAAAGTATCTTTCAGGGACTAATTTGTTAATTTATTCTTCCAGGGATCAATATGACCGACTCACAATCTTTTAGGGACCGAAATGACAATTTACTCGAATAAGTATCTGCAAAATGGGTACCAAGTGTGACACAATATCTGTGAGGTGCCCTTGGCATCACCACCGATCATCTCCCTCTGTTCTTACACCCAAAACCCTAAGCTAGAACAAAAAAAATCCCCATCCAATTGTGAAAACTTCTTTATCAATGCATGAGAGGGATGGAAATGAAATTTGTTTTATAATGTGAGGGACAAAAATGAAAATTGTTTTTATGATGTGAGGGATGAAAATGAAGAGTTTTTCCTAATAGTTTTAATCTATGCCACGTAGACCTCCGTATCAGAATGCCACGTTGCAGTTAACGTGCCAACTAAGCATCTCCGTTATGGTTAAGTCACGGAAGCTAATAAAGAGACTAACTTAAAAAATGGAACACACTTTCAGGAACTATTTTTTAGATTTCCTTCTTTGGAGGACTAACTTGAAATCGGCCCATCTCTCACGGACGAATTTCACGTTTTATAGCCTGTTTGTTTTAAATTGTAGTGGAACAAAACCATGATTTTGAAAATTGATTTTAAATCACTTTCGTCCAACGTACTTTATAAAGTGTGCATCATCCATTTCAACCATTCATTTTTAGAATCAATTATACTCAAATGTAAACCAAACGGAGTCTTACTCTCTTTTTATTTAGCTTTCCGTTTGTCTTTATTTCCTAGTAACAAAAAAAAAATATTACTCGTTGGTTATTAACCATTGATTCATTGTAAAAAGTAAAAACAAATCCTCTCCCATTGTTCGCATTGTCCAAGGCTGATCCGCTTTACTCGTCTCTTTTTCTCCACGGGCTGCGACATGATCTCTCTGCGCACCTTTAATCTGAACTTTTCTACTAGTATGCTGAAAATAGAACAAGGATTAGGGTCTAGTTCTCCTTTCCTATTTTTGACTTAGGTCTTTTTGGTCTTCTGCATTTATGTATACAAGACGAGTGTCGAGTATACTTGCATGAGAAATCACTTTTTTATCCCTTTGTTTTTTTTTTTTTTTTAAACATTTTATTTGTATTTTATTTTTCATTGCTTTATAATGTGTTTGGTTTACATCAAAATCTTATTTCAAACGTGGATTCGAGTCAATTTTACTGGGAGTAGCGTTGGCTCGCATCCATATTTGAAACGTGATTTTTGTGTAAACCAAACACACTTATAACATGTCTGGTTTAACGTTGAAACGTGGTAAATTTACGTTTCCAACACTAGGAATAGTTGCGTTAAGAAATCTAACTCGAGTTTGACAAGTTTCAACGCTAAACCAAACAAACACTTGGTTCATGCAAATGTTAATAATAATTTAAGTCTTTGATGCGGGATTTTTTTAATAAAAATTATTTTAAAAAATTATAGTATTTTCATTTTTATCAAAACTTTTTATTACCTTTAACATAAATCCAATTTAAAATAATTAAAGGTTACTAGTATTTTTTTTTTCTAAAATGTGTTCACATTGTTATTTTGAGCTTTCAGTTTTTTATTTTAAAAAATTCAAACCAAATTTTTATAACTCAAAATCAAATATTGAAAACCTCTTTTTATAATTTTTAAAATAACTGTTTTGAAAATCCCAAAAAGAAGTATGTACTTTTTATTTTGAATTGTAAAAATTTGATTTAAGTTTTTTTAAATAAAAAAAATGAAAACTCATAGTGACCAAGAACGAATCTTTAGAGTGTGTTTGGTAAGCCATTTCAGCTAACTGAAAGCTGAAATTAGTAGTTAAAACTATTTCAGCTGTATTTGGTAAGCTACTTTTTTTGGGTGGCTACTAGCTTTTATTAGAAAGCTACTTGAGGTAGTTTTTAAAAAAAAAACTCCAATTTTTAGTCAATAACTGAAAATTGATTACAAGTTTATCCCTCAACCACCTCACATATCATTATTTAATAATTAATAATGTCCTTGTATCTCATTTTAACATTTTCAGCTAGTCATACCAAACATATTCAATCAAATCAACTAGTTTTTCAACTTTCAGCTAACTTTATAGTGTGTTTGGTAAAACTAGCTGAAAATTTAAAATTAGCTGAAAACTGAAAAAACTAGCTGAAAGTTTGAAACTAGCTGAAAGTTGAAAAACTAGTTGATTTGATTAAATGTGTTTGGTAAAACTAGCTGAAAATGGTAAAATGACATATAAGTACATTGTTAATTATTAAATAGTAAAAAGTGAGAGTGGTTGAGAGATAAATTGTAATTAATTTTAGCTAGTAGCTGAAATTTGGAGCATTTTTAAAAAAACTACCTCAAGTACCTTTTCAAGAAAAGGTGGCAGCTACCCAAAAAAAGCCACTTTACCAAACACAACTGAAATGGTTTCAGCTACTAATTTCAGCTTTCAGTTAGCTGAAATGACTTGCTAAACACACTTTTAAGGGCCTGTTTGGTTTACATTTTCATTTCCTATTTTCATTATGTTTCCTGTTTCCTGAAATTTTACAGGAAAAACTGGAAATGCTGAAAATATCAAATTTTTGTTTCCAACATTTCCAGTTTTCCTTTGTAAAATTTCAGAAAATAGGAAACAGGAAATGAAAATGCAAACTAAACAGGCCAACTTTCAGCTAATTTTTCAATTGAGAGTGTGTTTGGCTTGCCATTTCAGCTAGCTAAAAGTTGAAAATAGTAGCTGAAACCATTTCAGCAGTGTTTGGGAAGACAACTTTTTGGTAGCTACAAGCTTTTCTTAAAAAACTACTTGGGTAGCTTTTTTAAAAAAGCTCCAATTTTCAGGTACTAGCTGAAAATTAATTACAAGTTTAACCCTCAACCACCCTCACTCATCATTATTTGATAATTAATGTTGTCCTTAAATGATATTTTACCATTTTCAACTAGTTTTACCAAACACATTCAATAGTTTTTCAGCTTTCAGCTAACTTTAAGCTTTCAACGAACTTTTCAACTTTCAGCTAACTTTAAGCTTTTAGCTGGTTTTTCAACTAATTTTACCAAATAAACTCTAATTTTATCAAATACGATGTATGATATGTATGTGCTTTTCGATAACCAAAGAATGAGCAAGAAAAGGGATTTCTTAAATGTAGACTATTTTCATTTTACATAATCAAACATATTAAAGATTATATTATAAAAAAAAAGTCATCCATTAATTTTTTCATAAATAAATCAATATTAAATTATATTTTTAATTAAAATATCTTTTATTTTTGTTATATTTTATGATTTTATTAATAATAATTCATTTTATATTTTATTTTTAAAATTATTATTGAATTTTATATTTATTAATATAAATATAAAACTATATAAAATGAATATGAAATATAAAAACTAGTTTAAAATTGATATAAATATTAAAATAATATTATATAAATAATAAAATAATAAGAATATAATATTTCCATAAAAATGTATTTATATAAGTATATAATTCTAAACTAAATAATGTATATATTAAATTGACATTGATAAAAGGAAAAAAAATCAATTCAATTTAATAAAAAAATGATTTGTATAATATTAGTTTCTTTAATTTTTTTATTAGAATTGATATTTTGGCCATATTTTTGTCCTTTTTTATTGGATTGACAGATTGATTTTATCATTTTAAATAAACCCCGGTAAAGTAATAATTATTTTTGTTATTTTCTTCGTGGAAGAGTTTGCGTGGACAACACGCATCAGAAAAGTGGCGTTTTTCTTTCCTCTATGCCTCTGGCAACTCAACGACACAAGGCATTATTTTATTTTATCTATTACACAACACAGTGCAGTAGTAGTACATGCTAAACCGAGGACTATAAAAGGCCCTTCCCAAACCAACGCTACTACCACACAATCCAACCCAAAACCCTCATCGCCGATTTGCCGTCTACCACCACAAGTCTTCCCCTTTCAGGTTTTTCCTCTTTTCTTCTTCCGTTTCTTTCGCTTTTGTAGATTGGAATCTTAAATTATGTTTGGTCTTATGATCATGTGTTCCGCCGCGATATATGATAAAAGTCCTCTTTCCTTTTCTCAAATAATTTTTCTTTTGTAAAAAATAAACAGCCGCGTTTTTTGTAGTTTCTTCTACCATTCCCAGTTCGCTAAGACGTGGGACTAAAATCATTATAGTGGAAGGAACTCCGATAACGATAAGGTTCATTGTTCACGTAATACCACTCTTCCCGCAAGTTTCGGTAACACTCTCCCTTCTTCCCTCTTTTTATAATAACTTGTCTTTCTCATGGAAAATCTCTTTCACTTCTCATATTCTCTTTTTCCTCTGTTGCAGCATGAAGAATACCTCTTTAAAAAACATCTCAACTCGCCGCTGTAACGAACCTTCATCCTCACGTCCCAGGCTCATGAACCTTTAGGTTAGTATTTTGATGCATGTGTCCTTAATCCCCCACTCCCATTTTTGCTTTAGATTTGTATCTTTCTACTTTGAAGTTAGGGCACGAACTCAACAGAAAAATTGAACTGATCGTAAACAATGGAATCTCCGGATAATCAAACTAAGAGAAAGTTTTAATCTTTAAGATAATAGTAAGTAAGTATTTACTTTCAAAATCAAATAAAAAATAAAATACTGTTTATATCAAATTACCAACTAATATGACGCCTCTAATCCTTAATAATTAGAAATATTAATCCGTATAAGGATATGTAAGAAGTATTTTTTAAAAGATTTTACTTAAGTTGATATTTTTTTGTTATAATTATAGAAAGAACTGTTAATTTTGGAAGATAATATACGAAGTAAATACTCAGTGTTTTGTACCTTTCAAAAGCATAATATTAGCGTGTGGAGAATTTTCTCTGGTTATTATTGCAGGAAACTCTTGCAACCAAACATGGAAAGGATATTAGATGGATTACGGGATCTTGTTCAGGTACTATATTAAATGACACTCTTGATGTATCAGATGGATTTTAGTTCATTTGTTCAGTGCAATCACTTGAAGGTGGCATTTACATTTTGGTATATTCATGCATGGTTCTTTTTCTTGTTTTTTTTCAAAAGAAAGTGACAAGGTTACAACAGTATAACACCTCTTTTGTTGTATTTTATAGTATTTTAACAAAATTTTCTTGGTAAAAATATGGTGACACTGTCAAATTTCATGCACAGACAATGTCTATGCGTATGGAAAATTTGGAGAAAGTCAGCATGGTTATTCTGAAAAAGGTAAACAACATCGAATCCATGTTACAGAATTTAACAGTGCCTCCAACTGCCGTGCATGGCATGGATGATGTCTCCAATGATAAAATGGATGTCACTGATGATGATGGAGATGAGGGTCGTGGGGATGATGATGATGAAGATGAGAATTGTGAGCATGATGATGAAATGAGGATAGTGGGGATGATGAAGATGAGGATCGCAAGGTAATATCCATATCCATATGACATACAATCTACATTGTCATTAAAGTACATGTATTCTTGTTATAAAATTTAGTCTTTATAAAGAAATACAAGCAACATATTTTGACAAAATCTTTTTAACACAACCTTTATTATTGGCTAGAAAGAATTCACATGTGTTACCAGGACCTCACAAATTTATAATAGCATTTAGAAACTGTCACAGGTACCCCATGGTGTTTCCTCTAATCCATTGATCCCTATTGGTGGAATGTATCTATTTCCTTCATTTGGCTGCGTAATTCCAAAGGTAGCATGATTACTCATGTTATGTGCTTTATTCAAGTATATTACAAGTACATTAACCATTGATCCTATGCAGTCCATCACGTGCAAGTTCCGTCCAACAGTAGACATGCATCTCTCATTGAAACAGGTTCAAGTATGTGCATACCTCTATTATCCGGATAATGACCCAAGGTTAGTAAAATATAAGATAAGATTTACCAATTACCATACCATTTTGCATTCATGGGATAAATCAGTCTTCTCTCTGTTCATCGAATGCAGTGAGGTCTTGTTCAAGGTCGAGGACAATGTTGCTAGGAGGGGGGACTTTGATTGTCTTTGTCCACCAAGTGTTATACAACCAGAGGTACTTATTTAGTTATAGCTAATATGGTTAACATTATGTTACATTATTCATTGAATAAGCTTATTTTGTTGGCAGCTTATCGAAATGGTGGCTTTAAAGACCACCTGGGTGCAGCAGCGTACACCGACTGCATAAGTTTGGTCCCTTCCTCCATCTTTTGCGGTGTGTGCTTTAACAATTCTCTGATGTGTTATATTTATATATATATTTATATAGTTTGTCAATTTGTATTTAATGTATTTGATTCCTCTTAGGGAGTGTCGCCCTAGAGGTTATGATAAATCATTAATTTGAAAATCGACAATTGAATTGAGATGATTGTTTCATATATGTACATGTATGATGGACTATGAAAATGCTTTAATCTCAATTATTGATGTCTAGGTCAAGGATTGTAATTGCTTACTTTAGCCTTTAAGATGACTCAAAGGGAGTCAGGTCCTTGACGAATATGATTGGATGTGCCATCAATTTTTACAGGATGATGTTAGGCAAGGTTGTACCATTGATGACATGGTGGATGCCTATGCTAAAGACTGGATGGTCCCCTATATTGGACTTAAATATGTAAGGGTGTAGCTATATGTATCTATTGTTTTCAATACATGTCACATAAAAAGTACTTGCTCACAGTTCATGTTTTTTTTGACCAAAATTCTAGATTTATGCACCAATTCAGATTGTTAAGGGAGGTCATTGGTTCCTCATGGTTGTATCTATTAAGGACCAAAGAGTATATCATATTGATTCATGTCTACCTGTTGCAGTAGTCACACAAAGGCGTGGAATAATCAGGAAAATGGTAAGTTTTGAGTAGTCGTTCTCTTATGAACTAATATGTGCAAAATTTATGTTGACTAACAATGTTTCAATTATACAGTGTAAGATGTTGACACTGATGATGATGTCAGAAGATTATCCATACGCCTTTTCTTATGAAGACTTTGAAATGGGGCATTGGGAAATTTGTGCAATCCCAAACCGTGGTCAAAGGTTTACTATAGTTTATTTATTTATTTATGTATTAAACTAAATTAGGACCTTAACATATGTGATGATCTTATGATCGTTTGTCATTTATCTGCAGTGGTAACTCTGCAGCATCGGTTTTACAATGGATGTCTATGGAGGTTGCTTTTCAGCCCAATCAATCTAGGGTGGTATGTAATTTAGGAGACATTAATAATCAATAATGCTTCATTAGGTCATGTGCATTAATGTGACATTATTTAACACGGTTTTGGACATTTGCAGCTGGATGAGAACACTGTAAGGATGAAGACAGCATTGGATTTGTTGATTGGACGTCACAATGAATATAATAACATGGTGGTGGAGAAAGCTCATGCTTTCTGGAGAAATACCTAGTGCTCCTGGGCATAATGACCATTATCTGACCTTGATTTTTTGAGATGCAGGTGAAAAATGACTTGGTTTGTAATGTTCTAGGCCTGTATCACACTCATTCCAACTTTCATTTTCTGTTTTAGCAATTTCCTGACAGACTTTTATAGTGGAATTGTATTTCGTGTTAGTATTTTATGCTTTGATGGATATTTATGTTTTAATTTTAGGAGGCAAACTTATGTTGGACTAAGCCTGCTTTTAACAATTATGTAGACCAACTATATTATGCATATTTTGTTTAACAATTGCTTGTTACTGCCTATTGATTGGGGGTTACCGTAATATTCTTTCATTTGTGCAGTATACATAATTATCAGAAAAATCACTTTAAGTATCTAACTTATAATTTTGACGTTTCTAATTATTTGTTTTTCATTAGTGATAGTAGCACATGGTTTTGTTGTACAAATTTAGTATCATATGTTATATGCTATATATGACATAATATTAATCTAATGGCCATTGTTCTCAACCATTAAAATTTCCCACGCTGTATACTTACAAATTGTCGAACTGGGCTGAGCCCGTATTTGTCATGTACTGCAGAACGTAAGGCCTTTACTGCTTCACATTACTTCATTAGTACTTAGTAGCATATGGACCACGTGCACTGAAAATGATTATGTCTCATTCGCTATTGCAATGACATTTGTCGAAGGCCTTTACTGCTTCACATTACTTCATTAGTACTTAGTAGCATATGGACCACGTGCACTGAAAATGATTGTCTCATTCACTATTGCAATGACATTTGTCGATATAATAACACCCAATGCCAAAACTATGACCACAGATCTCCTTGCCTCAAATGACTATTCTCTCATTTATTCGATTTTTGTCATTTGATGCTAGTTGTCTTATTAGGAAAATTATGGTTACCTGACCTAGACTAAATTTTTTATTGTGATTTGTGTAATCTAATGACTGAGTTGGGCTACCTTGGATATTTACAGAGATCAAGGGACAGAGACACTGGTGTATATAACTTATTGTGGGACAGGGTGAGAGCAATAAAATGATGATGTGATTTTTTTAAATTTTATTATCAGTAATCAATAGTTTATTTAGAAGTAATAGATATTATGCGTGAGGAGATGATATCATCAAAGAATTGGACAAGTTCCCACAAGTTGAACGAATCATACTAGCAACGCCCACAGTCCTACTCATTTTTTTTTTTAATCTTATAAAATTTGTTTTTTTAAATACCTTTATACTTCAATTATGATAATTTTAAATATTTTTTAATTAAAAAATATTTCTTAAGAAATACAAATAAATGAATCCAGGTCTTTGCACGAGAATAACTCAATTATTACTATTTACTACCGTCAACTCTGTACAATAAACATTTTTCATAATTAATAATATATTAAAATATATTAAATTTTCATATTGACTATATATTATAGTTGAAATTAAGATTAACATAATAAGTTCAATATTTTTTACTTGAAAATACACATGAATTTAAATTTTTTTTACACTAAATAGGATTTTTATAATCAATTAATGAAATAAATTTTTTCATTTATCTGAATATTTAAATAGTGAATGAAATTTATTAAAAATAAAAATGATATATCTCATGACTAGATTGGGAATTGATTAGTTTTTTTTAAAGGGTTATGTAACTATTCAATAAATAAGGCTTTCTAAAATTTGTTAAAACTTCTTAGAAAAGAAATAAATATATAATCGGATAAAATTTAAGATGAATATTTATATTAAGAATATGTTTGATAAGAAATTTTATTTAGGTGAGTGCTTCGGTCCAACTAATAAATATGAGTACCGGTCCAGTTCTGATTTGTTCCAATAAAATTATGACACGTGTATTCCAAGTCTTTCACCACTATCTTCTTTCTCCCTCCCATCCAACACGACAACAAGATCAACAATCAAGGTTTTTTTGCGAGCTATCGACTCTTGTTTTCAACCTCCTACGGTCTTCGTCTTTGTCCTTTTTTGATCGTGTCAGTGCCTTCGACGAAGTTGCTGTCGAGGCACTGTCAGAAAACGTCGGCGGGGTTTGTGTCGTTGCTTCTAGGGATTTTGGTTTCTCTAATGCTATGTGGATCGGTTACTTTCTTCATCGGGTTTATGCTGATGTCGTGGGTCTTTGGAGTAGTAATGATGTTCTACGGTACTGACATCATTCCGCTCTCTCCGTCTTGAGCCGTTCCATTCTCTGCTATGCTGCACCGCGCAAGGATCTTAATGTCCCGTTGTTAGGATCTACTATGTTTTATTGCAACTTGGAATAAGAAGATGGTGTGCACGAACTACCATGGTCCACCACCGCTTCTGCCAAAACCACCATAACCCACAACCAGCAACCACCACCATCAGTTCATCACCGTGTTATCCATCGCACCACCATTGTTGAAGCTTTGCTACGAGGCTGCCATGGTTGAAGAAAGGAAGTCTTGAAGAGTTTTTTTATTTTATAGCCAATGTGTTTTTTTCTCTGCCAAGTGACTCAATAATTACATGACAAGTATTGACTAGACCGTTACCCATAAAATTGAAACGGGACCATAGAATCTACCTTTCACTTTTTTTTAGGTAAATTCTATATCCCGTTGTAAATTTATGGGTACCGGTGTAGTCATTACATGTTTAAATACTATTGAGACAAGTGTCAATTTTTTTTTGAACAGTGCAGTGAACAATATCAGAACAATCAAAGGCAAGACCCTCACTCTGTCCTCCCCGTGCTTCATATTCTTCCTCTCATCTGCCATCGAATCAATTACCACCATTTTTTGGTAACCATAACACTACCACCATCACCACCAAGGCAAAAGAAGGCCCCGAAATTCACTTCACTTCTAGTGAGAGAAAAAAAAAACCTTCATTCTTTCTGCTGAGCTTTCGTAAATAACTTTAATGTGGGAGTTTTTTGGGTTATAGGTTAGATATTCCGAAGCATCAACAAGCTCAATGACATTCTAAGTATCATCTCATCATTTTTGCTTTGAGTAGCTTTTTTTCTCCTCCTTGAATTTTCTGATTTCAAAGTGATTAGGCAAGACTCTATGGTTGATGATGCTCATGGTTGTCAATGTCTGAGGCTTCAAGCAATTACCGTGGGCTTTCTACATGTTCCATTTTTGTGTGGATTTAATATGTGATTTGTTATGTTTTTGGCTAAATAAAGCGAAATGTTAAAACAAGTGGTCCAATATTATTAATACACATTATGACTGGACCGGTATCCACTAATTATTAGCTGAATCAGAGCACTCACCTTTTTTTTGTTTAAACTATGAGCATTCTCCAAGGGAGGCATCATGCTTGAACTGGGAGTGTTCACGTCAGTGTGGAGCTAGTTTTCCCAACAAGTATTTTTTTCATCCCAAACGCCAACTCAGGACCTTGCTTAAGGGGAATCCAAGAATGTACCACTGAACCAACCCCGTTGGTAGACATTTTAGCTCGTTGAAAGCTAAAATTAGTAGTTGAAACCATTTCCATTAATGTTTGGTACGATAACATTTTTAGTAGCTACTAACTTTTCTTGAGAAGCTACTTGAGGTATACTATTACAAGTTACTAGCTGAAAATTTTATAAGTTTATTCCTCAACAACCTCCGCTCATAATTATGTTAATAAATAATTATGTCATTTATACTATTGTTAACTAGTTTTCTCAAACACTTTTAATCAAATCAACTATCTTTTTAACTTTCACACTTTCAGTTAATTTTTAAGTAATCAAACACACTCTAAAAAATATTCTAGAAAGAAAAAAAAAACCATAAAAGCTAAATGTCAATATTCAATATTATAAACTGGTGGGAGTATCTATTATGAAGGATCCCATATTAAATACTAGTAATATTCTTTCTTTATTTGAAATAATAAATATAGTATATAAATTAATAATTAGGGTTTTAAGATTTGAGGTTTAGGTTGATATGAGATATTAATAATTTAATATATTTATTTTTTATTAATAAAAACCCACTATTATTTAATTAGTATAAATTTTTTATTTATTTGTGTAAAACGTGTTAAAAATAAAGTGTATGTTACTATTTCTCACGTATTGTTTCCTGGCTACCTTGGTTGCTTCTCTTTTCCGGTTTCCACCAACGTGGACGCTAACTCATCCTGTTAGTGAAATTTATTAAACTCACATGTTACATTTTTTCAGTGTACAAGAAAAGTAATGAGATTTAAATTTAGACCCCAACACCTGATTTGACCCTAGTGGGTATACTCAACATATCACAATTAATCCCAACGTTATTTTTTTTGACTGCTAAATAATAGTTAATAGTAATCTATGGATGTATCGTCATAATTTAATAATATATAGAGGTTATATTTATTGAATGATAATAATATATATCATTGAATTTATTAAATATTATTAATTATTAATAGTAGTATATTTTTGTTACAATTGGCAATTACTACGAACTTTGAAAATAGAAAATAAAAAAGAAAAGAAAATCGTCGATAACGATAACACTAAAAAAGTGCCTCAATTCAAACTCAAGGAAGTACCTTCGCATTGAAAAACATAAAAATAACAAAAAATAAAACAGGGACTCTAATTAATCAATCTCAGAGTTTATCAAACCATCGTCGTCTTCTTTCTTTCTGAGGATAATAAATAAACTTAACCCGCAGAAACAAGTGATCTCGAAAATCATAAGCCGAAGAAGAAGAAGAGGCTTCTTCGTTAACTTAAGAGCTCGTAGAAGGATCCGTTTTCTGTAATAGGGTATTCGGAGCTTGTTTCCGGGTTTCGGGTTTCTAGGGTTTTCGAATTCGACGACGATGTCTCAGCGACGGGGCGGAGCAGCAGCAGGGTGGTGGGAGACTACGTGGTGGGGAAGCAAATCGGCTCGGGGTCATTCTCGGTGGTGTGGCATGGGAGGCACAAGGTGCATGGAACCGAGGTGGCGATAAAGGAGATCGCAACGCTTCGACTCAATAAGAAGTTGCAGGAGAGCCTCATGTCTGAGATTTTCATCTGAAGCGGATTAACCATCCTAATATCATCAGTTTGCACGATATCATTCAGGTGACGATTCTAGCTTTTTTTTTTTTTTTTTTTGAAATTTAGTTGTTAGTTGTAATCTAATGTTGATGTTGGTATATCATTTGGTTGTGTAGAGCATAATATGTGAATTTATGTGTGATTGAGAATGAACCTAATATTGTGACGTTTGGGAATGGGGAATATTATTAAAGAGGATGGTTATATTTATTTATTTATTTATTGTGGTGTGGGTTGTTTCAATAATTTTTTTAATTAAACTGCTTTCGATTTGGAGTTTCAGGTGTTAGTGTAATATGATTTTGATTTTAATACATGATTTGGTTATGTGGCATAATCTTTGAGTTTATTGTTGTGATTGGGAGAGAAACTGAAATTGTGAATTTTGGGAAAATTATTAGTAAGAGGATTTATTTTATTTATTTTTTTATTTTTTGTTGCGGGGATATTCTTAATATATACTTGATTTTTTTTTTGGCTTTGGGGTGCAACCCTATCCCACCACTGCCTAGATCGGCTACTGTTTCTCCTCCATTTCTGCACAAAAAATTTAAAACTGTTTAGTTGAATTGAGTGAATTCATGATTAGACATACTGAGGCTAAAGCTTGGTTTAATGTTCGAAACTTCGAATAGAGAACTTTGTACAAAAGTGAAGGAGCTATTATGACTATTTGATCATGATAACACATTGTTCATTAACATCTATCAATATGCTTCTAGATTCCACACTTGAGAAATGGTAGCCTGCCAATGCCATAGCTTACTCATAAGTTGAGTGGCCTGAGATTAGCTCTGGGCTGGAGCTATTTTGCTCTGAATGAAAATAATATTTGTCTGTCTCCTGGTTGTCTTATATTCAAACCGAAAGGTACAAGGTTTGACTTAAAATTTTAGCACTTATGAATAGATTGGTCTGGATGAAATTATTATGTGGTAAGTGTAATGCTAAACGAAATTTGAATTTGTTTGTGCATCAAGAAAGTTCCTGCTTTAGCCAAAAAAAAAAAAAACAAAAGAAAGTTTCTGCTTAGAAATACCTTTCAATTTATATAGGCTCCTGGGAAGATACATCTTGTGCTAGAGTACTGTAAAGGGGAGATCTCTCTTTGTACATTCAGCGTCATGGAAGGGTACCAGAGGCAACTGCAAAGCATTTTATGCGGCAGCTGGGTATGTTTTAGCTGTTTACAGTTGTGTTTTCTATACATGTTATAATAGAAGTAATGAAGGATAACTCCGTGTTACAGCTGCTGGCCTACAAGTTCTTCGGGACAATAACCTTATTCATCGAGACCTGAAACCACAGGTTTTGTGTTTGATACTAATCATACATGCCTAAATGCCTATCAATTTTATGCTCATTAGTTCAAAATCCTAGCTAGTTCCCTTCTATTTAAAATTCAATCTTTGTATGATGGTTGCGTTGTTATTTTATCTAAGTATTGGTAATGCTCATAATCCTTGAAACAGAATCTTCTTCTCTCCAGAAATGATGAGAAGTCAGTGCTGAAGATCGCTGACTTTGGATTTGCAAGGTAGCCTGATTATTTCTACTCCATTCATCTTTAAAAGACCCCAGAAGTGATTAAGACCTCATAAAAGCTCAATTGTTTTAAAAAGTATTACTTTGTACTCATGTGGCTCATTATTTTATGTAAGATAATTACTGAAAGCATATTTCACGAGTTTAATGTGTTGGTCATTGTAATATAAAGAAGTGAGTTTAAATTTCCGTGTTCTAAATCTTTAAATTGTGGATCTAGCTACAAATTGAATCACCTTGTTTGCTTTGACTTTATTTTCTGTTTTGCATGTGTATTCCTTTTTGACTTAAAAATTTCTGGGAATTCTATCTGCAAAAGATTGTCTATACTGCTTTTGTACTTCAGTTATTAAGCACAATTTTCTTCCTGGGCAGATCTCTGCAACCCAGGGGCCTTGCAGAAACCTTGTGTGGTTCACCACTGTACATGGCTCCAGAAATCATGCAACTACAGAAATATGATGCTAAGGTGATTTTCACTATTTAATATCTCTGGAACACGGAAGAATTCATGATTGGTTTCCTTTGTATTTATCCTGAATCAAACACGCAGGCAGATCTCTGGAGTGTTGGTGCAATCTTATTTCAGCTTGTTACAGGAAGAACACCTTTTACTGGAAACAATCAAATACAGGTATTTAGTTGATATCAATGCTTCAATTTGTAATCTTTTTGAGTATTTTCTTAATAAAAACGAAGTTGTTCTTTCTAATCTATGATTTATATAGTTTGGTGTGTAGTTTCTAACTGGGTATGAGTATTTTGACCTCCTTAGTAGCTTACTATTATAATCATGTACTCTGCAGTTACTACAGAATATTATGAAATCAACAGAATTGCAATTTCCACCTGATAACCAAAGTTTGAGTTCTGATTGCAAAGATTTGTGTCAGAAATTGCTACGCCGGAATCCAGGTATATTTTGATTTTGTGGATTGAAATTTGGGATATAACTGAAATGTGAAATCTCTGGGCCTGTTTAAGATATTTAATGGTAACTCTGGTATTTATTTAATCATTGTTACTTGTCTAATATGGTTCAAAAGTTCCTTAGATTAATTTTATAATTTTATTATGATTAATTGCCTTGAAAACTAGTTTAAGTAGAGAGAGGATGGGGGTGCATGTCATGTTTCCAACCTACCTCCTCCTCTACAATAAAATTGGGCCTTCAAATCTGCCTTGATTTTAGCCTTTTAGATAACTTGAATAATCGTCCTGCTAACCATGCTAACAATAATAAGGGAGTATTTTGATTTTGCTCTTTTTGCTAATGGAGATCAGACTACTTAAAACAGAAGAATGCTCATTTTGGCTTTTTGTGTGAGATATAGATATAGGTATTAGGTACCTAATTACTTGATACAAGGGTCCTGTTGCAAAGGTAAGTTATTACTGATTTTAAGAGTATAGGAAGGCAACTTTTAAGGAGGGTCTTATGAATTAAGAAAAGGTGGTTAGTTTGGGGATTAGTCATAGATGATTGGTTGGGGCTTGAATGAGGGATGATTGATTGATAAAATATGCTTGTAAAGTTGTAACAATTCCTAGTTTCTAGTATAGCTTGAGGGAATTTTATCCATTGTGCTCCAAGCTACAGCCCTTCCTGCTTTAGTTTTTCAACTGTTAGAGAAACAAGGAAAGGGAATGACATAATAGTTCCTTGGGTGTTTGTCTTGATTTTCAGTATACTCCATAGATTTAGGTGAAATCTTATTCCGATACATTGTTTAGTATTTATTTTTTTTAAATTTTCAGTGGAACGTTTAACTTTTGAAGAATTCTTTAATCATCCATTCCTTTCCCAGAAGCAAACAGAACTGGATGAACCATTGAGGTAAAAGGGAAGGCTCTTAGAATTTATGGTTATTATGGTTTTTCAGTTTGCAGACAAATATTTTTTGGTTTGTAGGAATAGAAGTTCTTCAAGGCTGGTAGGTGGGTTTGTTCAACAGTGTCCGACCCTTTGAGAAGAACTGAGGAAAATTATCAAGAGGATTGCTTACCTTTCATTCTGGATGACGATTCTAGTGGCCCCGAAGGGAGTCCATCCTTTTCAAGGAAGAAGTCCTCAATGAAGTCTACCTATGGATTTGATCTAAATACAAAATTAGATAAAGTAGAGTCAGTATCTCCTATTTCTAATAACTTAAGTTCTGCTTCCAGATATGGTAGTGTGGCACAGAGACCTGAAACCACTACTAAAAGATTGGACAGCCATAAAAATTTGGGACGAAATATCACTGATCCTCTAGAATCTCCAGATCAGATATTTGCAAACCCTTATCCGAAAGGTATCAATTACCAACATAAATTTCTTTTTTCCAATTCTGTATTTATGGTTATGTTTAGGGCATATCTATCAAAATTATGCATAATACTGTTTATATTGTTGTGTGACATTGCCAGTTACGGATTCACTAGAGAATATTGATCAAGATTATGTTCTTGTGTCTGGGCCCCCTATGGATATTTCATCTTCTTCAGTGAATGCTTCAAAACCCATCCATTCCCTATATAGGTCAGGTAGTTTCCCCCAAGAGTCTTCTAATACAATCACTAGATTAAGTGCTCCAATGCCAATCATTGGTGTACCTACCAATAGCATATGCCAAATTGGAAGTTCAGGTAGTCAGGACTCTCCTCCTGGGACTTCTCATGGATCAATGGATACAGGTGATGAACAGCCATCAGCTCACTGCATGACAAGGGTGAAATCATTGCAACAGTGTGCATCTGCCATCAAGGAATTAGTAATGAAAAGGTATATGTTGTTAAAAGTTTACTCGCTATTGTCATCTTACAGTGACTGCAATTTTATTTGTGAAACTGAAAATCAGGAATGTGCATTTTATGTGAAAATATGAACTTGTTATTTACTGTGTCTCTGCTAGAGCCTTTAGAAGTTTACCAGTTACATGATCTTTTAAACTAATTAAGTGTGGTCCAGTATTATGAGTAATATAGATACAGGCATTTGAATTATACAATAGGTTAGCTAGGTATTTTTCTTGGGCTTTTATCTACAATAGAATGAATATAACATTTTGGTAAATTTCACTTGAACTTAAATACTTCTATGTATACCTTGAAGTTTAGGAATGAGATAATGACAAATACAACCTTTTGCTCTTTCCTCCCCCCTCCCACCCCCGGTTGCTCAAGAAACAAATTGTTGTCATTGTCATTGTTATTATTATTATTATTATTATTATTATTATTATTATTATTATTATTATAATGAACTGTAAAGCTGTTGAATTATGACTTTAGTATGCAACTATGCATTATACACTATCTACTTGCCTATGAGGAACTTTCCTTTGGAGAGAATGATTGAAACCCTGTTTCCTGTTTACATCTCCCTTGACGTTTCTCAAGTTCGGATGCCTTTCTTTGTAAAGTGGTTTTATATAAATATTGAATATGTTATTTGTATCTTAAAATTCGTGATACTTTCTTCTGATTGATCCATGCCCCTCTTTCCCTCCTAAAATAATTAAAAGATGGAGGCAGGAAAGCAGCTAGAAGCATTTTCTATTCAGCTTGTAATTCTCGCCGTTTGGAAGCAAGCATTGCACATATGCCATACACAGGCTGCCTCTGCCATGGAAGGAAGTCCAAATCAAGAAGCCTCAAGATATAAGAGGAGCATCAGCAAGAAGCATGGCAGTCCTGATTCAGAAGAATGCCTTGATGGGAAAACCCAAGGGCCAAAAGATATATTATTGCAAATTGAAAGTGAATTTTTGAAGGAATTTGAGAATGCTGAAGAACTTGCGAAGACCATTCAGCCTGGTATGACTTTTTTATTTTGATTTATGAGCTGAATGGCTTGTTTACTTGCCTTCTTTCTTTAAATAAGCTATCTTTTGCATCAATGCTTGAGTACTTATCTTTGGTAAGATAAAAGAGTCATTCTCAAATAAAATGGCTGCTTTTCTGTGCTTACTTTGTAAAGAATATTTATTTGTCCTGATTGCAGGAAATACAGAGATGCCGGATGCAATGGAGACAATATTCCAAGCTGCCCTTGCTTTTGGGAGACATGGGGGTGTGAGTATTTTCCGCCTCTCATTTCTTCCATTTTGGTCAGGGTTTTAAAGTCCATATTAAAAGTACAATTTTATTTTCATTAAATTATTTGGCACTGTTAGATTTTCTTTTGTACACTAAATTTATCCAAGTGATAAATAGTTGGGACTTGGGTGATTTCTTACATGAGTTTGGTACTTAATATTAGTTAGAATCTAAAGAAAATCTCTATGAAGGAATAAGGATGAAAGAAAATAACTCCAACATTTCAATCTGCCCTGTGCTTTCCCTGCTGTGTTAAGTTGGCTTAAGATAGATAGAAAATAACTCCATCCTGATCTTATGGTATAATTTAGTTATTGTCAAGCCAATACATGTATGTATATCATTGGCATTGCAGATAGAAAGCATGTCATTTGCCAGCGAGGGTTGCCTCAATTAACTGGACCGATCAGCATCTGGGTTGGGTTCCTGCTAATGGACTTCCATTGCTAGGTTATTTGCAAGTACTGCTGTAAGCCATTGTTGAGGCTTATGGCATGCCTTAACTTTAAATGGGGCGGCCTGCCCTATGAAAAAGAAATAGAAAGGATGCCATAAAAAATTAAGGACGTATTAGACATTTTATGGATGAACAGACATGAGGATTTAATTGGTAATCCAACTTGACGTCGTGTTACTCATGTTATTGGCAGGTAGAAGAGCTCATGGGTGAAATGGGAAGTGCAGCTGCATTGTATTCAAAAGCTGTCCGTCTGTTAGTTTTTCTACTGGTGGAAGGACCATCCCTGATTCTTAATCCTCCATTTTCACTGACAAACACAGACCGTTACAGGCTTCGGAATTACATTGATATTCTTAATAACAGGCAAGGTTATTCAAGGTCTCAGCGAATGACACTTCTTAAATGTGATGATAGTCAAGGTACCCTTAAGGAAAAGTTTTAGCGTTTTAGCTGTGGTTCTTTATCTCCCATTTTACACGACAAAATTATTTATTTGTACAGTTATTCTTTGATGGAGGGTAAATTGGGGGGTGCTGATGGGAGTTAACCAGCACACTTGTAAATTCAACATTTCTGTAATTAGAATGATGATAAAATGTGCATTTTGGTTATGTATGCCTTGTGTTATTTGTCTCATGAATTCTGTTATGACGAGCAGATATGTTTGTTTGTTTTTTTTTTTTTCAAAGCCTTTATGTAAGGTAGTGTACATATTATATCAATAGATAAAATTTGACCGATGACTTAAATTTGGCTCAATTGCCACTTGAAGAATCAAAGTTTCTTGTGGCTGGTTTAACAAGTATTATGCATGATCTACTTAATGATATGAAGCGTGATCTCATTGTCATGAGTTGGCCATGAGCTAAGTGAGTATTTTTCGCAATTTAATAAAAAATCTTGATTTCGTGACTGAATCTGGGAAGGAACTTCCTCAAAAGTTGTTATTAGTTCAATATATGACAATGCCCTTTTTTTTTTTTTTTTCTTTTTAATTTAGATTTTGATTATAATAAGTTCGTATCCGAAGAATGAAAAGGGGGGAAAAAAAAAGAAATGTATGCGAAGATGGAAATAAAACGATTTATGAATTGCAGAGAAAATAAAAGTAAAATGGTGGATGCATAGTAGTGAAAGTGTTTTGCAGAGAACTTGGGAGTAAATGGAATCCTATTTTATTACATTGTTTCATATAGGTAAATTTTATGATTGCTAAGTTCCAAGATTTAACATGTACTCTAAGCTAAGTAACTTAACTAAAATTGTACACATGTGATCAAACTTACTTTTAGACAAATTACTAATAAATGTATTAAATGATGAACTTTGAAACAATACTTAATTGTAAAGAGTAATCTTAATCATACAACATTACAACATACAATAAGGTGAGAGGATGAGAGAAAAGATAGTAAAGAGAGAGAAATGTGAGATGTGATGTAAAGAGATAGAGAGAAAGTGTGTTGTATGCGTTGTATATTCGTTTGTTGTATGAATTTGATATCTCAATTGTAAATATTCAAGACTTCATTCTGACTTCTTCACTCTTCTTGAATTGATAGGTGTATGGATCTTCTCTTACGGTTCTGCCTCTATAGCAGATTTAGCTACGAAATAGCTAGGAAACAGCTACTGAATAGTACGAAATATTTCATAGCTATTCGGTAGCTACACTTGCTGAAGACAGATGCACGACCGGAGAGGATCCGAATACAATTGATAGTATGTTTGGTTTTGCCCGAAACCACGTTTGAAACGTGGATCCGGACCAACACTACTCTCAGTAACGTTTGCCCGGTCCACGTTTCAAACGTGGTTTTTGGGTAAACCAAACACGCACTAAATCTATGTTGCCAATAAAACTTGATAATTGATTCATGGTATCCATCTCCTTTTCGATCTCATTTCGAAGATAGACTTTAACTCTATAATCTTGTTCTTCACCTCCTTCGGGGAGACCTCCCATAAATAGTGAGGACCCCGGAATTGAGATCGGATCGCATGACCAATGACTGTAATGGGGGAATTGTTAGGCACCCAACTGCAAAATAAAGAAATTTAATATTAACAATCACTTTTAAAAGTAAAAGCTTTTGTTTATTTATACAAAAGAAGTAAAAATAATTGTACAAAACTCATCCTTTTCCATAAGGTGGGATAATAACCTTACCCTGAGGGTCCCACTCATGATTAGTACTAGAGTTGGGACTCCGACCCAGAACATACTCAGCCTCATCCTCAATCACGACCTTAGCCTCAACCTCAGGTGGAAGTTCATGCTACACTTCGGGAGGAACCTCACGATATCCTGGAGTAGGGATAAACCTCATGCGATCATATGATGGATGGTCTGATGAAGTTGGTTGGATAACGGATGGAGGGGTAGGCTGCATAAACGGTGGAGAGATGACGGGTTGGTCCTGTAGTGTATGAGGGAGGGATAGGTTGGATCTATCCCGACGTGCACGGACTGCATGTGCTGCAAGCTCGCCTGGAGGGATGAACCTCCCTCTAATTGGTGGAACTTTGGTTCCACATCAAATATATTAAACAACATGCCTATAAATTAAATAAATAACTACATAATTACCTAATTTTAATAAGTTTAAATTAAATAACATACAAACTAATACATATTGTTTTATAACCTATTATATTCATGACCTACTTTTTTAAGTAACCTACTTTTTAAAGTAAATATAAAATAAACCAATTAAATATATCACATTAACTATATTAAATAACATACCTATAAATATATCACATTGAATATATCGCATCAATTATATCATAATAAATAAATATATTAAATAACATACCTATATCACATTAAATATATCACATAAATTATATCACATAAATTATATCACATTAAATATTTGTAGTTATTAACGATGTAATACTTGGTGTAACTTACACCGGTGTAATTTGAACCCTCCTTTACCTATAAATATATCACATTAAATATATCAAATAACATACATATATCACATCAAATATATCATATTATTTAACTATATAAATCATGCAAAAAATTATCCTAAACTCTACCACCTAATTTCACTACATAATAATTATTAATAAAACTAACTAAATTATATAATTATAATTTTGTATAATAATTAAGTACAGAATTAATAATAACTAATTAAATTATATAATAATTATTAATAAAAAATATAAATAGAAATTATATAATTACAAAAATAATTAAATTATATAAATTATAATTATTAATAATATTAATATAAAAATAAAATAAATTATATACACTTACTTGCAAGTGTCGGGGGAGGGACGATGAACGACGAAGAAACGGTGACGGGATGGTGATCGAACAGAGTGATGATGAAGGAATGACGGTATGATAAAAAACTGTGCGAAGGGGAGGGGGGAGGTTGGCGAAGCGCAATAGAGGGAGAGGGATGGTGGGTGGCTATGCAGAGGGAGAGGGAGATGGAAGAATTTGTAGAAAGGGAGAGGGAGACAGTGAGGGAGGAAGAAGAGGAGGGAAGGTGAAATGATTTTATGCGCATAAGTTTTAAACTTAGCGACAACCATAACGTAGCGACTTGGTCGTCACAAACATGTTGCAGTCGCGCCAAATTTGAATTTTTAAGCAATAAATAATGAGATTTTAATGTTAGCGACGACCCGACCGTCGCTAAGTATTTAAACGTAGCGTTGGCCTGATTGTTACAAACCTTCAGACACCCAATAAAGCTTTGATCTTTGCAATTATTGCGCTAACGTCGGCCTAGTGACAACTGTTGGCCATGGTGTAGTGTCCATACTTTTTTTTTTATCTCAATTAGTAATAATTTCAAACGGTGGATGTATTTTCTGTCACAAGTTTAGAGTAAATGAAATCCAACCTTTTATTTTTATGTTAACTACATGTATTTTTGTTTAATTGGAGCGATTTTGTCCGAAATTTAGTAATAATTAAGACTTCTTACCCGTTTTTAAGAATGTGTTTAGTGGAGGTAAAATGAAGAAACTCTTTTCAAAATCTCAACCTACTTGTCTAAGTGAGCCCCTTTCAGAAATCCAACTTTTATTATATCGTTTTAGTACATATTTATGGACAAACTTTGCAATTGCAATTGCTAAATTGCTAGGATTCCAAATTTCCTTACTGAAACTCATACACTTGTCATCAGACTTATTTTGGACAAATAATTACCCGTAACTAGTAACTACACTACATAAAGTACTTGAAACAACTTTATTTTAAATCTTCAAGGCTTCATTTTTCGAACAACCGATGCACACTCTTCTCCAATCAAATCGATCTGTGTATTGCCAATTACTTGGAAATTTTTTTTCATTTTTAACACCCCTGTTGTGAAATTCTTTGATATGATCCTGTTTTTCAATTACATTCAGAAGTCTTTGATCTGTTTAAACTTATAATATCGTATCTCCTGTTCCATCTGTACTCGAAGTAAGACTTCTACATCTACACTAATTATTCTAAATTTCTAAGACCCTTACATTACAACTTGATTAATGTCTTTCGTCTATATTAACCAAATCATAAAAACAAAAAACCTGAATGTAAATAATGCACCCTGGCTCTTGTTATGTATGCATACATGGTGCTGTCATTAATTAGCTAAAGCTAGAGATTTAAGCCAAGTAAACTCTCTCTTTATCTCAGATTTCTTTGCTTTCCAGTTTCAGTCAGTGTTGAGACAGAAAATACTTTGCAGGAACTTTATATGCACGGAATAGCATCTCAGATCCCTTTTGTCCTGCAGAAAATTATTGAAATTGCTTTTGTAAGATCTGTCTGGATCTTTTAGGTTTTAATTACATTGAATATTTTTGTTGGAATCTAATTATGGCCACATATAAGTTCCGTAAATTGATGGGGTTTCTAAGCCCATTCTCATCAATATTATATTCTTCATATTTTGTTGTATATATATATAGAGCAAATCTAGGAATATTCGCCATTTAGACGATTTTATTTGACTCTCTCTGTCCATCTATTCTGTCCTATGTTGTTCTGATACTCTAGGCAGAACAAAATTGTTTACGATTATTAGTTTATTATTATAAATCTATGGTATTGGAGGATTCAATTTTTTATTTACTTGGTATCCCAGTGAAAATATCTTATCATATTGTTATCAACTACAATTAAAAGTTTTAAAATTACTCGTTGTCAATCTTTTGGAGCACAAGCTGAATATATTTTCCTTTAGGCCTACCCTATGGTAACTTTGTTCCTCGGCTATAGTCCAAATCTCTCTCTATCTTCATCTTTTCCTGTTGGTTAAATTAATCCAAATCCCTATTAGTTTAGTATCATGCTGTGTATATAATATCAAGAAATTCCAAAATGGCTTCATAATAAAGGTGCTTAAGCCGACATTTGGAAGAACCTTTCCTTTTTTGTTGTACGAATGGTCATATGGTAGCATGGAGCCCACAAATCACTTCTTAATTCCGATCTTAGCCTAATTAAGGTAACTTGTTACGTCAACAAGTAAAAAAGAGTATATTTTACTTAAAAAAATTACTTCTGAAAAGTTTTAAATCATCGCCAAAATTAGTTGTTTTGTGTTTGTTAAGACATTTCAGTTACATAAAAGCTTAAATTAGGATATGAAACAATTTCATCCATATTTGGTAAAATAACTTTTTAAGTAGCTATTATCTTTTTTTTGAGAAGTTATTTGATGTAGTTTTTTTTAAAAAAAAAAACTCTTCTTTTCACCTACTAGTTGAAAATTTAGTTTATCCCCACCTTACTCATTATTATTTAATAATTAATAATGTTCTTACATATTATTTTACCATTTTTAATTAATTTTATCTGATATTTTCAATCAAATTAGTTAATTTTTCATCTTCATTTTTGCTCCATGATAATTGACTAATCATTTATATAATTGAGTTTAATTAAAGCTAATTATTCAAGAGGTTTTAATAGCAAGCATATAAAATTTGAGTTTGACTACGCTTAACACTTGTAAATTTTAACTCGCCGAGGTTATGCACACTGACACGTTTTTAATATTAAACACAAAATCTGAACCTAACTCTAGGGATGTCAAAAAAATCCGTACCCATATATATACCGCAATGGGTACCCGCATATTTATATAATGGACGGGGACAGATATTATACTACTCGTCTCGCGGGTACCCGCACACTCATTAAAACATTTTTTTATTAAATATATTTGAATATTATAATTTTTTATTATTTTATGATGAGATATAATTTATTTTATATTATTTTATGATGATATTTTTAATATATTAACACGTAATGACATTATATAATGATTATTTATATATATAGTATGATATTATAATATATTATATAACATTTCCTCTCTTTTTTTTATAAAATTTAAATTTTAAGCATTAATTGATACCCGTGAATACCCATGAATTTTAACGGGTATCTATACGGGTAGGCACTACTCACCCCATTGACATCCCTACCTAACTCGTTTATTTATTGAACTTAAAAGCCAAACTTAAATTTGTTTTATTTGTTTATATAGTACGACTAATTTGCATTTAATAAGGTGAACTCACAATTCAAAGAACTCAATTCATTTACACACCTCTAAGTATATAAGTCAAATTATTTAACAACATTATTTAATATTTGTGACTAATTATAAAAATTAAAGAATTTGTCACAAAGACACATAATACCAATTAGGGGTGGGAACAGGTCAGGCCGCTCGTCGGGGGCCAACTACCTGACTTATATCAGGCCCAGGCCAGGCCAAGCCAATTTATTAAATAGAGCAGACCAAGGCTTTTTCAAAAGCCTATATAGCAAAATAGGTCAGGCTTCAGGCCATAAAAAAGCCTTTTGAGCTCATCAGACCGGTCTATTTAACTAAATATAAATAAAATACTAATATTTTTTATATTGTTATTATTATTATTATAAAGATTTATTATTACTTTTCCTTATAATTATATACTTATTAGCTTGTATAAACATTTAAGTAAGTTAAAAACTTGAACCTATAAGTCTATTCATATATATGCTTATGATATATTCAAGTACCTTATTATAAAACAGGCTTTCAGGCCTTGTCAGGCTTTAAATAGGTCAGACTCAGACCATAAAATAAAGCCTATGTCAAGTAACAGGCCAGACTCAGGCCATGGATTTAAGGTGACTCAGGCCTTAGAAAGTCTAACTTGGCTCGGCCTATTCCCATCCCTGATACCAATGGTCATTTACGCTTAATTTGTTTGATTTTGTGGAGTTACGAGAGAGATCCGCATAGAGTTAAAGGGTAACTTTTATACCATTACATTTGGTTTGAGTGTTGAGAGATATATTGAAGAGTAATCATTGCTATGGATCCCATAAATTTTTAAATCTCTTCTACATGGAAGAGAAATGGAGAATGAGAAGGGATGGAAGTATGCAAATATCATTATGCCCTTAAAATCACAAATATGAGGAAGATTGACACAAAAATGTAATTAAATTTTATGGATATTTTTGTCTTTTTAACATTTTATAAATTTATATCTCTTTATTTCTTCACAACCAAACAATTATCAAAATTAATTTCTCTTCTATTTCTCTCATATTTTCTAATACCAAACAACCTCAATTTCTCTCCCTCGTATCTTCTTTTCTCTATTTAAACCAAACATAGGTTAGTCATTTTTGTTACTAATTTAATTTATAATAGTAACAAATAAATTACAACACTATATCATTTTAAAATTAATGACTAACTTTTAGACGGTGCCACGTAAAAATTTCTAGATGACATCATGTCGTGTCAAATAAAAAAAGAGGTTTTATTGACAAAAGCCCTTAGAATATGTTTAAATTGGTTGAGGAATGAAAAGAGATTGAAGGAAATGAGCCTTTTCTTTTGTATGAATTTTTTTTTTTGGTTTGAACTACAGGCATATCCTCCATGGGAGACAATCCTGTTCGACCCGGAAACATCCACGTCATAGTGGGGCTAGCCCTCTCAGGGGATTTTTTCCATTCACAAGACTCGAATCCGAGACCTTGCTTAAGGGGAATCAAACATGTACCACTTGAACCAACCTCGTAGGTCTTTTGTATGAAATTTAAGAATGAAGAATAGTGATTTAAAATGGGCGGATTCTATCCCTAGATCATCTCTATCTTTTTCCTATTTTTCTAATTAGGGATGGGAATAGGTTGAGCCGAGAGCTAGGCTTTCCAAGGTTTGAACCTGGTCTGCACCTTAAATCCATGGCCTGAGCCTAAGCCTGTTTACCTGACATAGGCTTTATTTTATGGTCTGAGCCTGACCTATTTAAAGACTGACATGGCCTGAAAGCATGTTTAAAATCATGTTTTATAATAAGGTACTTGAATATATCATAAACATATATATGAATAGACTTATAGACTCAAGTTTTTAACATACTTAAATATTTATACAAACTAATATAAGTATATAATTATAAGGAAAAGTAATAAATTTTTTTATAATAATAATAGCAATATAAAAAATATTAGTATTTTATTTATATTTAGCTAAATAAATCGGCCGGATAGGCTCAAAAGACTTTTTCGATGACCTGAAGCTATATAGACTCTTGAAAAAGTCTTAACCTGATCTATTTAATACATTGGTCTGACCTGACCCTGGCCTGATGCATGTAGGCCGGGTAATAGGCCCCTAACGAGTGGTCTGACCTGTTTCCACCCCTATTTCTAATATTATCAAACAAAATATTATAGTATCTTATTCTCCCATTTTCTTTTGAGCAATGATATATAGAACCCATATGTTTGAATTATTGCCATGTTCATTGGCTAATTGTTGAAGTACATTTTCATTCTATATATATATATATATATATATCTTTGATTTCTTTGGTAAAACTGCGATTATCCCTTGAAAATAAACAATCCTTGATGAGCTTGACAACTCTTTTCATGTTATCTTTTGGTTTCGAAGGCACCATGTCCATGCATGATGAGAAGATAGTCAAGAATATATATCATGTAGATAAATAGAAGATAATCTTCTTTATTTTCTATATCATATATATATATATATATATATATATATACACACTTAATTTGAGTTAATTATCAATCATAAAAGCCTCAGACACAGGGCTCACATGATTTCATTCGGATCCTGCTTTAATCACCATATGTACGCGCGTGGAGATGATGATGAAATTTCTGATCTTAAGAGAAATTAAGTTGTGGGAACAGAAATAGTAATTGGAAAATATCCAGAAATTTCTTCTATATTTTATAGAAGAATCTCAACTGGCTTTGACCACCTCTGTAATCTTAATTTCAAGCAAAAGAATCCATCTGTTGCACTGCGCACCCCAATAATTTCTGGGGGTTATGATTAAAATTTATGTGGATCTACTCTTCCTGCGTTTGTTTACAGATATGTGAAATTAATTAAACATCTGGAAACGGCAGTGTAATTAATTAATTAATACAGTACACAAACTAGAAATTCTCAACTTTCATGGTTCAACTAACTAATATAATATAGTGGACTACAATCACTTGTTTCCTTCTTCCAGTCCTTCTATAAAAGCAAAGTTAAAAAATTTAACAAAACTAAGAGAGAGGGTGTTAGTTTTGCAGAGGAAACTAAAATGTTATATTTTTATTTAAATCGAAGGAGAATGAAATTAAGGTAAAAAAAAAAAAAAAGACAAATGATTTTGATCAGTGCCGAGAACACCAACCTGCGGAGCAATCAAAGATTTATATAAGCATATATAAGTATATAATAAGTAAGAAATTAAGGATGTTATATATATATATATATATATAACTTTAATTATCTTCATTAGTTGAAAGGGAAGAGGTAATCTGCATCCCAAGGACTAGATACAATTAATAAAAATAAATATTGATTGATCTACACCTCAGGATGCAGATTACCTGATCCGAACAACCAATATATAGTACTAATACCATGCATCATCACTCTTCCAACAAGGTAGGTCTGAAAATTAAAAAATTTTGTATAGCAGGGCTGGATTTGGCACTCCTTGAACTTGGGAATTTATAGTGGTTTTTAAAGATTAAAAAAATATTATACCAACAGAAATTATTCTAAGTGGTATTATTGTTTTTGAATATGTAGGTGTAGGTGTTCCGTGCGTTTTCTAGCCAATGTTGTGGTTCCCACTAGCGAGCAAATATTCAACCCTCCAATGCTATCTACTCTACTCTTTAATAATTGCCTTTAATAGATAGCTTTCCCCCTATTTTACAATTAATAGAAATAAAACTAAAAAGAAAAAAATAACCATTCATCATCATATGTGATTGTTATAATGTCAAGAGTAGTATTGACATAATTTACTCCCCCGTCCTGATTTACTTATATTGTTTAAGAAAAGGTTTTTTTTTTTTTACACATTTTACTTATTATTCTATACAATTTCAAAGAACATTTAATTTTGTTTACCAAATATAAATATAAATATAAATATATATCCTTTATAAATGATATAATATTGTACTATTTTTGAAGAAATTGTGATCCAAATTATTTCATCTGAACTAATTCTAATAGTGGCTATTGTTATGGGATGGCGGTTATATATTTAATATAGAGTGAATATATATAATTTGATCCATGAAAGTGGATTTTTGGTTTTCAAAAGAATTGTGTAGTCCTTGAATATGTTAATTTAATTACATTTTAATACTTCCACTGTAACTATATAAGTGTATAAAAAGTTTCAAATTGTGGATATATAAACACTTTTAGGGACTAATTTATCTCTCAAATGTCTAAACTGTAAGCAAGTTAATACATTCAACGGCTAAATTATACACACTAAGATTTACGGGGACCACATATATATAAAGGTGTTCATTTAAGAGACCAAATTGTATATTCATATTTTTGGAGTATGACTAATTAATTTTAAAGAGAGAATTATAAATAAGATAAAAAATTAATTAATAAGTGATAAAGGATATAATAAAAAATTAATTAATATTTTTATGATGATAATAAAAGAATTAATTACCTTTCTTAATTCCAATACAAAAATTTTAAAGACAAATAAAATGGGTTACGGGGAGTATTAAGAAGAATTATCACTTTACTCTCCCATAGTGCAAGACTTGAATAAGACATACTTTCTAAAATTTCAACAAATTTACGTTTGATTAATGATCATATATATGGACCCTCCTCTCTCTTTATCTTTTCGTGCTTGAATTTTCTGTTTCCAACTTGTGGATAGATCATAGATGCCAATATAAAGCCGCAAGCCCACAAGAAATGCATCAGATTTCATGTAATCAAGAATAAGATCTGCTATATAGCTTCTAGGAAAAATACTTTTGCATGCCACTAAAGTAGGTTTCATCGATGATTTTTCCCCACTAATTAAGTGTTATCTGGTGCAATATTAATAATCAATCCTTCATTTTTTTTTTTTATTTTATGTTCTCTAAGCCTCTACTTGAGGACAATAACAAATTTGCTCTTGAAGTGGTTAAAAGGTATAGAATGCCAATTTGTTATCAAGTGGATTTAAAAGGTATAGAATCCCAATTTGTTAAGTAAAATTAAAGCACAAATTAGTATGGATCCTATTGAGTTTTTTTTTTTTGGTAGAGTAACGCTTACAAAGAAAAAAAGAAAGAAAATTAAACAACTAAATCCTAGGAAAACTAATACCCTGCGCATCAGCCAGTAGCAGGGGGGAAATATCCTGAGGAGGATTAATTAACTCATAGAGAGGAATGTCAGATAGAGCTCCCTTCTTTACCAAGTTATCCACACATTGGTTTGCTTCACAGTGTAGATGATGGAAAGAGATCACCCAATCCTTATGAACACACTGTTTAATATTTGCAATTAATGTACCATAGCGATGGAAGCAAGGCACATGAGCTTCAATAAGAGATAAATCCATGTTAGAATCTGAGAAACATTTAATCTTTCTATAGCCTTTTGTCCAGGCTATAGGTAAACCGTGCCAAATAGCCAAAAGTTCTGCTTGTAAGATTTTTGAGAATCCAACATTGCCATAAAAACCATGTAACCAAATACCCATATTGTTCCTGAAGATACCACCACCCTTCCCGGATTACCAAGAGAGCTACCATCCACATTTAGAGCAACCTCATCCTCTAATAGAGCTTGCCAATCGATCATTCTTGTTGGACGCTATTGACGCTGGATTTCGTTCTCCATCACAGTGTTAATAACAGCTGTCTGGGCCGAAATAACATGGATCCTATTGAGTTTGGGTCTATCAATCCTTAATTTATTATTATAAAAAATAATTTTAATTTTATAATATATATTAATAGATTTTTTAATATTAAATTTATATTATTTATGATAAAAGTCTATTAATATGGATCATAGTTTCCTTTTTTAACATTTCTTTTTTTCTTCAATTCATGTTATATTTCTCCCAAAAAGAGAAGATCGAGGAGATGAGATAACAAGGAAAAAATTTTCTCTGAAGTATAAAATAGACCCCAAAAAATATGATAACAAGGACAAATTTTTTATTAATATATAAATAATTAAATTTATTTTTATAATAATATCTATTGTAAACTCAAACTCAAAAAAATGTCTATTCTATAATCACCTTACAATTTTTTTCCAATGATTTTAATTCACTCACCTGAATTATACCGATTATCAAACATTCATAATTTTTCAGGTAAGGGAAATTTTACTCTTAACTAATATTTATTCCATGAAAATGTTCTCTCTTAAATTTTTCCCCTTTCAGTTCTAGCCCTAACCAAACATAGTTTTTTTTTAAAAAAAAAAAAAATTACATGCACACCAAACAAACATATATAGCTTTAAGATCAAATTTAGCATTAATTCGACTGTGTGATTTTATGACATATTTTGTATGATTTTGATAACATTAGTCTTGGGATTGGGAATAAGACTTTTAAAAATAATATTTTTATTAAAATAAAAAGTATTAATTATATCTAAAACATAAATGAATAATAAATATTTTTTATTTTAATAAAAAAATTTATTTTTAAAAGTCTTATCCTTCACCCTTATCGATTGATTTGATCAAAACCAAATATTTTTATTATAGGATGATGAAAAAACATAAAATAACACGTCAAAAACTTTACAGTACACCTAATTTAGAAAAAATAATAGTATTTTGATACCTCACCTCATCTTTAGGGTATAAAAAGTGTATGAGAGTGATTGTAAGAAAAAAAAAAAGAATAAATAAAGAAAGCAATTAGTAAAAATATGATAGAAAAGAAGAGAGATAAAATAAAAGGAACATGTGGAATGAGGTGTAAGAGATATAAATGTGTGAAAAATTTAATCATTTAAATTTTAAAGTTCTCAAGGTAATTTTTTTTTTTCATTATGAAAATGTGTTGCAAGAAGACCTATAGACTCAAATCTATTGAATTCTATGGGAATGGGTATGTGAAATGCCGTACATAGATTAGTAATATAATACTTGAATTTAAAAGTTCATTAAAAAAAATAAACTATATTGGGAAATTCTACAATGAGGTGAGATACTTAATAGGTACCACTTGAGTAATAATAACATTTGTTTCGATTGAGCACTGAGATTATCAGCACACCATATTCTGAGGGTACGTCCGTACGATGTAATGGGGTTCTGGTCCCACCTGCAAACGCATCATGCATGTGTTTTTAATGAATAAATAAATGACCTAAGAAAAAAGAAAACCTTCAAAAGAAAGACTAGATACCCTGGGTTTCCACCAAATATAGGCTAGCTGACACTAATTATCTATTATTCTAATGAAAATTAAAATTCTTAGAGAAACATTTGCAAGTTGTTTGATTTTTTTAACTTACAGATACTAACGACTTTTATCTTCTAAACATACTAGTGAGCGACTTTAGCATGGAATTTTAATGTGTGAGATCCTTGGCACGATGTTAAACGCTTAACTATATCTTTATCAATATTTATATTAAAGAACAAATTAATGGGTATACTAGCATTGAAGGAAATATATTGGCCAAACCAAGTCAGATTTTACAAGACTCAAGTTTGACCTATTTTATAGTTTTATAACTTTTAAGCTTGGTCTGTTAATGTGATAATTCATTTTTTTAGGTTTTATCTTAAGTATTTGAAAGTATGACATGACCTATCAATTAATTTAAAAGTTTATTTTATATTAAAACATGTAAATAAGTTAATAGATTTATCTCTAAATAGGTTAATATAGTCTTACACGCTAATATAAAATTAAATTTTAATCATGTAATAGGCTACTAATATGACGTAAAAAAATAAATCAATGTGATAATTTAAAAATTATATATTATATTATTTATTATATATTTTTTTATTGAAACTAATATTAATTAATAAACAAATCCGCTTACTAGGACCCATAGGATTTTTAAAATATCTATAAACCCCACTTATTTAATTAAAAGGTTTAAATATGTTTTTAGTTCTTATAAATATAGGTTATTTTGTTTTTAGTCCCTGTAAAAAAAATTGGTTTTTCATCCCTACAAAATTTTCCGTTAGTCTTTTTGGTCCCAGCTGTTAACTTTTAGTTGATGTGGCAAACAGAGTGCCACATCAGCATGCCACGTGTGTTATTTTTCCCAACTTAAATTTATTTTTAGTTCCTATAAATATGATCCTTTTGGTTTTAATCCCTATAAATTTTTTTTTGGTATTTTACCTCAATTTCATTCTCATCCAACATCACAATGTCCTTTTGCTTCCACTGCATTGTTATACTTGAATTTTGAAACTTTTTGTGGGTTTAAAAAAAATAAATTCTTTATGTATTTAATTATTTGAAATTTCATAACACTTGGATTCACTGTATACAGGGGAAAAACTTGTAACGACCATTTTTTCTCTGCAATTCCTTTTTTTTCTATTTATTGACTGACAAAATTTTCATTTGATTTACAATTACAAGCCTTTTTGTTAATTAACACAAATCTCATTAAGTTACAGGTTAATAGACATAAATCAAATGAAAATTTTGTTAGTCAATAATAGACAAAAAAAAAAGAATTAGTACAGAAAAAAGGTCGTTACAGGTTCCCCTTTTATATAGTGAATCCAAGTGCATTGAGATTTCAAATAATTGAATACATAAAGAATTTATTTTATTGAACCCAGGAGGAGTTCAAGAATTTCAGGTGTAACAATGCAATATAACCAAAAGGACACTGATGTTGGATGAGGATGAGATAGAGGTGAAAAATATAAAAAAATATAGAGATGGAAAATTAAAAATAAAAATTATAGGGACTAAAACCAAAAGAATCATATTTATAGGGACTAAAAACAAATTTAAGTTGAGCAGAAATAACACACGTGGCATGCTGATGTGGCACTCCATTTGCCACATCAGCTAAAAGTTAACGGCAGGGACCAAAAAGGCTAACGGAAAATTTTGTAGGGATGAAAAACCAAAATTTTTTTTATAGGGACTAAAAACAAAATGACCTATATTTATAGGGACTAAAAACATATTTAAGCCTTAATTAAAAATATTTTTTAAAATTTAGGTTTTATCCTTTTTATTAAATAAATCAAATTAAGTTAGGCCTTAACAGGTTAGGATGTAGGCCTATGATGAGCGTCATGCTTGTTTTTCATCTCTAACTATCAGTATAAAAATATTTTACACTGTCATAAAATGATATTTATTACATCAATCATCATGTGTAATAACATATGATGTGTCATATTTATTAAATTATGTGACAATACATCATTAGACGATAATGTAAAATTTTATTACACTTACTATATGTTAAACTCTTTAAGAGATTTAATATATATACACTGACATTGTCATTCAATGATGGGTTATCATTTGATGACAATGTAAAAAGATTTTACACTATCATTTATTGAATTTAATAAGACATGACATATTATACTTCTTAAATAATATATAATAACACGTATATTAGATGATAATGTAAAACTTTTTTACAAGAACTTTACAATAACAAAATATACTAATTAAACTTTTTTTGTACACTAGAGGCATAATATAAATTTATAATTTGATTGCACGTATTTGACAAAAATAACGGATAATTTAATTAAAAAATGATAAAGTAAATAATCGAATTGAAAGAATTTGATAAAATTAACTGATTAATAACCAAAATATAATATATAAGTGTCAGTTGAGTCATTATTATTTTCCTAAAAACATGTTGACACGTTATATGTATAATTGTTTTATATTATATATTATGGATAAATTAAGAATAGAGTTCAGTCTATTAATTTATATATATATATATCCAAATTTAGGTCCTTGTCAAAATCGGGGTCACGACGGGACGGCGAAACAAAAGGTATTGAAAAATCGTTTTCAATGGAATCGCCACCAATATTTATTTTTGAGGGAAAATATCGGAAAATCCCTTTAAAAAAAAGAAATGGTCTTTGAAACCAGATTTGGATTCAGGAGTCGATTATGTGTAGGGAAGGTATTAGCACCCTACGACATTCGTCCTAAGACGGTTACCTCTAATTAATTGTGCAAATTTATTAACTTTTGAAAAATATTTATTTTCCCCCTAAAAAAATCTTTTTTGTTTTTATTTACAATATTTACAAACAAATTTACAAATTTTATTTTTTAGATTATTGAAAAAATTTGGGAAAAGATTTATTTGGGCTTGACGGGGCCGTTTCCCGCTCCTACGTATCCCCGACTGCAATGGGGAAATCAAAGCCACGTAGTTCTGAAAAGTTGATTTGTTGATTGTCTGAGAGTTTGGATTATGATGATATTTTTGAAAAGATTTTTTATTTGATTTATTTTTAAAAGAACTAATTTTTAAAAAGAATTCACTCTTGAAGGGTTTCTGTTAGCAAATGGCTATACAATGAACCCTCATGATTCAAATAATGTTAATTGATAGAATTGCTATTCAACTAATATTATTTGATCATTGAGTGATTTTATTAGAAAAATTTATTTTTTTAAAAAAGTTTCTTTTTATCTTTGAAAGACAACGTTATTGCTAGAAATGCTAGTCTTAACATTGTTTATTTGAAAAATATTTTATTTTATTTTAAAAATTATTTACAAGTGTGGGAACTATTTTGTTAACAGATGGTTATACTTCGTAGTCCCGTTAACGGTAGAACTGCTACTCGTTAACATTTTTTATGTTTAGAAAAAAATTATTTTTATTTACTTGAAAAATTATTTACAATTTGTGAGGACTATCTCATTAGTAAATGGCTATACACCATAGTCCTATATAATTTTTATAATATTAACGATAGAAATTCTATTCGATAATATTATCAAATTATTACAATGACTCTATAAAAAATTTTATATTTTTTTATTTTAGAATTAGAATCAATACATTCACAAATAACATGAAATTCAACTACAAGAGATATTGAAAAATAATAAACAGATATATACACATTAAACAGACAAAGAAATTTGAAACAAATTAAAGCATTCAAATAGAAACAATAGAAAAGAAAATAAGCTTATTATTATTTAAAAAGAAAGAAAGGAAGGAATCAGTTTTTTTTTAAAAAAAACACCTTCACCCCCTTTGCTTAAACACACACATTCTCTGTTTTTTTTTTAGATTAGAAACCCTAGAGAAAGAAAAGGGAAGAGGTGAAGAAGAAGGGAAGAAGGAAGAGGGGTTGCGACCAGAGGGAAACAGTCATGGCAGCGGCGGTGAAGGCGGAAAACGCGGTGGCTGGACAGAGGCTCAATGGCTGGAGCTCGTGAAGGGAAGCGGGAGAGAAGGATGGGCGCGACACTGCACGCGAAGTCAGGGACCGAAACGATGGTGGTGGCTGGAGAAGCAGTCGCCAGCGCTGGCTGCAATGGAAGATTGGAGGTTGAGCGGAGCTGCGTGAAGGCTGGACGCGGAGGAGGTGGTGGCGCGCAGGAACGACATTGGGCTTCACTGCGCTCCTGCGATGGGGCTGAAACGAAACGGCACGGTGGCTGTGAAACGGAGACGCGGGCCTGCGGTGGTCCTGTGCTGGGAGAAGACGATGCACACGGTGGTGGCTGGAAGATGATGGTTATGTGCGACGGAGAAGATGATGACTGTGTGGTGGCTGGATGAAGGAACTGAACCGCTGCAGCAAGCGGCGGTGGGCGCAGGGCACCGACGAACCACGGTGGTTCTCCGGTTAACATCTCCCATTTTTCTTTTTTTTTTAATCTTTCTGTATTGGTATGGACTTTGGCTTCATGGTGGAGTTTTTTCTTTACTCTGTTTCTATTCCTTACTGTAAATAGCACTCTGTTTTGTTCTAAGCCAGATTTAGCCCTAAATTATTTTCTTTATATTCTGCTTTGGATTGTAAATTGAACTGAACTTTGATTTTTACTTTTATTACTCTGTCTACACATTGGGTTCATTGAATTTCTGTATGTGATTGAATGTGATCATGCTATTTTCATTATGCAACACTTCTCATCATAAACTAAGCCTATAAATCAATCATACAGAATCAATATAAAAGAACAACAATGTGATTAACATAACAAATGTGAGGAATATAACAAAGAACCTCAAGATTGAACCTGCGTTGTGCACTTCCTGCTTCTTTTTATCACGGTTTATCAACTTCTTCCACTGGGTAGTCTCTGTTTTTTTTTTCTCCAGCTCCTTTGAGAAGTCTGTTTCTTCCGGCTTATGCCACTCTTCTGTTCTCAATTTCTTCTGTTTTTCAACTTTGTCCTCTCTGTTTTTTTGTAACCGTGTATCCTTCTCAGTGAGTAACTGCCCTCTCAATTTTCTGGGTTTGGGAGCTTTGTTTTTTATCCATTTCCCTGTTTGTCCCCTCTAACAGTGTGTAACTGGCTTTTTTATACCATCTTGACTCCAACCACCTCCTAAAACCACTTCCCCCATTTTCTCACTTCTAGCAAAAATTCTCCCACTAACAACCAATATCCCTTGATTTTCTCAACTCAAACCTACTCTCCAAGATATTTTATTTTATTATTTTTTAGCTTTTTCTTTTTCTTCTAATTTTTGGATTTTTAAATTATTTTCTAATTTTTATTATTTTTTTATTTTTCCGAATATTTAGAATCATTATTTTTTATTTTTTTATTTTTATTTTAACTAAAACAAATTTAGGTTTATTATTTTTTTATTTTTGAAATTGAAACTTTATTATTTTATTTTGAGATTTATTTACAAATTAAATTTAACAAAACTGAAATTAAAATAATATTAGCCCGGATAAAATTGGGTATTCACAGTTGCCCTTCTTTACATATTTCTTATTAAATAATATAAATAACAGTGTTTTTTAGATTATGGTAATAAAAAATAGGTAAAGAAGTGAATCAATTTTATCCGAAGGCTAACACAAAGTGCAAGGACCTTAACAAAGAAAAATCAACACCGTGGACTGAAAATATAAAATATAATTAAATTTGAAACAATATTAGGAATTAAAAAATCTACTTTATTAGAGTTCTTGCAATGGCAAATGTAATGGATCAAGGCAAGTCTACCCAGGAAAAGGACTTGGTTCATCGAAGTACCAAAAAAGTGAAAATGGGTGATGAAGGTCAAGAGATTAACCTGAATCAAGTAGCGAAAAAGGTATCTCAAGTGTCCTATAGAGAATCACTGTTACAACAAATATGTATGCTCACAAAACCTCTTTTTGAGATTGATGATATTGTGGTCACCTATACTGATGAAGAAAGATCTGTCGTGGGAGATAATTCAATCAACAATCAGTTATCCAATGCCTTACGACCAATGGTTCCAATTTCTGAAGATGAATATAATAGGTGGTGCTCACCTTGGAGGAATGCTCTTGTGGTTAAAGTTTTTGGCAAGAGGATCAATAGACAGGTTCTTGAAGCTCGACTACGTCGTCAATGGACCTGCAAAAATCCGCTGAAATTCATTGATATGTCTCAAGAATATCATTTAGTATACTTTACAGAGAAAGAAGATTACATGCATGTATTATTTGATGGACCCTAGATGGTGGCAGACCATTATCTTATTGTGCAAAGATGGAGACCTCTCTTCTTAGAGGAGGCAAAGAAGATCAAGAAAGTGGCAGTTTGGGTAAGAATTCCTGATTTACCCTATTGAATTATACAACTTCAGTTTCCTTGAAAGAGTGGGGAACACACTAGGTACTATGCTAAATGTGGACAAATTGACTACTATTCACTCTAGAGGAAGGTTTGCTAGAATTTGTGTGGAAATTGACCTTTCAAATAGGCTAATACCAGAAGTTGAAGTCTTAGGCATTGTCTTGAGAATTCTAGAGTATGAGGGTTTACACCAAGTTTGTTTTCGTTGTGGTAAATATGGTCACAAAAGTGAGGGTTGTTTGGAGTCTGTTAACAATATTTCTGAACCTTTGGAAGACAAGGCACAACATGTGAAGGAAATTTCCTGATCAAGAAAATTTTGATGTTCAAACTCAAGTTGATACCCAGACACATTCCAATTTTGAGCTGCAAGTGAATACCTTGGTGAATGATCAAATTGTGAGCAACCACTATAGCCCCTGGATGCTTGTCAAAAGGCAGCAAAGAAAAAGAAATAGTCCCCAAGGTAAACTGTCCTCTTCCCAAGAACCTATCATGGGAGAGACTGATTTGGAAGTTGATTCTAGGTTCAATCTACTCCAACAAGATTCAACAGAAGAAGAAACCAAACCTGTTACTGGCCCCCAAACAAATATTTCTAAACCTCAGACCACTCGGGTAAGAGATCCCTCTGGAGGGAAAAATTCACAGTGAACCCAAAATAAAATACAGCCTCCTAGGAATCTAGATAATCCATCCCAGAAGAAGAAAGTGAATTCTAAGCCTACAACTTCAACAACAAAGCCAATTCAGCCGGTTACTGGTAATTCAGACAAAGGTAAGGGCTCTCTTGTCCAGACAACATCACCACCACAACTGGATACCTCTAGCTCTAAAGAGGAGCAACAGAGAAGGAATCAAGAGCACCTGTTCCAAATGAGGTTAATTCAGAAGAAAGTAACAGAGAAAAGGGAACTCATGGCCTTGAACTATTCCAGTAGTAGTGTTGTTGATGGGATGTCTATTGACCCCAAACCCCTAGATTTACTCTCAGAAAGGAAGAATGGTTCAGGAAAGTTAGATGACTTAATGATGGATTGCATGGATGTGCAAGGTAATGGTGAGTCTGGAACTCAAATATTATCTATAGTTCTCCAATGAATTTTTTATCCTGGAACTGTCGAGGTATATTTGCTAAAAGCTTTGCTAGCCTGATTAAGGACATTAGATCAATGTATAATGTTTACATGATTATACTTATGGAGATTCATGCTTCTGGAAAGAAAGCTAAAAAAGTGGTAAACAGATTGGGTTTTGATTCACATATGATTTTTGAGTCTCCTGATCAGTCAGGAGGTTTTTATTGTGTTATAGGATAATTCTAAATGGAAGATTAGTTTTTTTTATCTCACTCAAGACAGTTTGTGCATATGAAAGTAAGTTCGGGCAACTCAATTCCTCGGTATCTCTCTGCTATTTATGCTAGCCCTCATGTTATTAACAGAGCTAGCCTATGGGATAATCTCAAAGAAATTGCTAATACTATGACTGGTGAGTGGTGCCTAATTGGGGACTTTAATTCTATTTGTGGTTTGCATGAGAGGAAAGGTGGCTCGGGAATTTTAGCTCTTATTGGTCAGCTCAGTTTAAAGAAATGATAACTGACTATAATTTACTTGATGTTGGATTCATTGGATGTCCCTTTACCTGGAAAAGAGGTTCTCTAGATGAGAGGTTAGATAGAAGCCTAGTAAATATGGAGTGGAGAATCTCGTTCCAGAATGCCTCAATTTACCATCTCCCCCAGTTCAAATCTGATCACCGTCCTCATCTTATGCAATTTGGAACTCCCACTCAACAAAACCAACACAGAAGACCCTTTTGTTTTGTTGCTTCCTGGCTTTCCCATCCTACATTTGCTGATTTTGTGTCCAATTCTTGGAAGGGTGATAGAGGCTGGAATGATTTGGTTTTTAGATTTAAAGATAAAGTTCAATAGTGGAATAGAGAGATTTTTTGTCATATTGGATGGAAAAAAGATGTCTTTTGCGTAGACTGGATGGTATTTCCCGCAAACTTGCTTATTCTCATGATACCAACCTAGAGCATCTACAAAGTAGACTTTGGAGAGAATATGAGGAAGTATCTGGACAGGAAGAGTTATTATGGTTTCAAAAAGCTAGGTGCATGCAAATGGATTTCTCATGGAGACAAAAATACTAAGTACTTTCATGGGTCCACTATTGCAAGAAGGAAAAGTAATAAAATTGAATGTCTTGATAATGAGGGTGTCCTAATTTCTGACCCTCAGGAGATGGAGGTTTTGGCTACTGAATTTTACAAAAACCTTTTTACTGATGCAGGGGACTATGCCCGTTTTTGTTTATCTAATTGTTTTCCCTCTTTGTAGACAGATCAGGTGATATTCTTGAATAAAATTGTTACAGTTGAGGAAATTAAAAGGACTCTCTTTTCTATGGGAGGGTTAAAAGCTCCTGGTCTTGATGGAATACATGTTATCTTCTATCAATCCCAATGGGGCACAGTTGGTAAGGATGTGTGTAATCTTGTGCATTCTATATTTGCTGACCCTAGGCAGGTAGAGGATATTAATGATACTTTGATTACCCTAATCCCTAAAATAGATAATGCTATTAATTTAAAACAGTTTCGCCCTATTAGTTTATGTAATGTATCATACAAGATTATCACTAAACTAATTTATCTAAGGCTTAGAAATGTTATATATCCTTGTGGGGCCTAACCAAAGTAGTTTTATCCCTGGTAAGCAGGGCAGGGACAATATTATAATTACTTAGGAAATAATTCATTCTATGAGAAATAAAAAAGGAAAAAAAAGGTTGAATGGCCATCAAGATAAATCTTGAGAAAGCATATGACAGGCTTAATTGGAATTTCATTAACGATACCTTAGAGGAAGCTGGTCTTCCAGAGAAAATGAGAGAGGTAATTAAATTTTGTATTCCTACATCTAAAATGAGACTGTAATTTAATGGTGAAGCCTTAAATCCTTTTATTCCATCCCGTGGTGTTAGGCAAGGGGATCCAATTTCTCCTTATATCTTTGTTCTTTGCATTGAGCGCTTATTTCATCTTATTAACCTAACTGCGGATCATAAGTTTTGGAAACCTATTAAAGTAGGTAGAAGAGGACCTACGATTTCACATTTAGCTTTTGCTGATGACTCGATTCTCTTTGCTGAGGCTAAGCTTGAGCAAGTGGAAATTATTAATACCATTTTGGAGCTCTTTTGTTCCAGCTCATGTCAAAAGGTTAGTAATGATAAAACCCGTGTGTTTTTTTCTAATAATAATTGTATGCAGGTTAGAGAGGAAATCTCTACTGCGTTAGGATTTCAAAGAACAAATGATTTAGGCAAATACCAGGGTGTGCCAATTATCAATGGAAGAGTTACCAGATCTACTTTCAAATTTATTACTCCTCGAGTGAAGAATAGATTGTCTAATTGGAAAGTGAAGACCCTATCCTTTCATGGTAGACTTACACTATCTCAATCCGTCCTTAATGTCATGCCTACTCACTTAATGCAGACGGTTTACTTGCCACTTTCTACTTGTGATACCCTTGATAAACTCTGTAGGGATTTCCTAACGGAGGACAAAAGGAATATCCACCTTATTGGGTGGGATAAAATCTGTAGCCTTTAACTAATGGGGGGCCTTGAACTGCGTAAGAGCAGGGACTTAAACAAAGATTACATGATGAAGCTCTGTTGGGGGTTAATTCATCAACCACAAGATCTATGGTTTCAAGTGATTAAAGAAAAATATAAATGTGGCAGAGAGTCAATTCCTATGGTTAAAAATGAACCTGTGGCTTCTAACCTATGGCATGGAATCTGTGCTGTATGGAAAGAATTTTTGCAAAACTGTACCTGGAGACTCTAAGATGGTGCTTCGGTTCAGTTCTGGGACCATCCTTGGCTGGATTCTGTTGGTCATCTCAGACAGGTTGCTCTTCATAATATCTCTAGTGCTGATGAAGGGTTGTCTGTGCAAGCTTTTGTTATGTCTGATGGTGCTTGGGATATGATTAGGCTTAGAAATCCTCTCCCAGAGGACATTTGCGATCAAATTTCTGGGATCCCTCCTCCTGTGCATAATTCAGGAATTGACAAATTAGTTTGGAGGAACTCTTCTGATGGTTGGTTCTCACTACATTCATCCTATGACTATATTACCTTTGTTAATCAGCTTACCTCCAATCCGTTGATGAAGTGTATCTGGAAGTGGCAGGGCCCTCAACGCATCAGAGTTCTTCTCTGGAAATTAGCATCCCATGGTTTGCTAACTAATGTGGAACGTTTGAAGAGGAATTTGTCAGATAACGCCATGTGCCCTATATGTAACAATGCTCAGGAATCTGAACTTCATTTATTTAGAGATTGTAGGGTGATAAGTGCATAAAATTAGTAGTTTTTAGTTGTGATTTTAGCATTTTGATATGAAAATTGTTCTTAATTTGGCCCCTAATTGCCCTTTTATTGCTTTGAATTTAGTTTTATGTAGTTTTAAAATTAAATCTGGAGTTTGATGCAATTTTAATGAAAAATGTACATATTTTGTAGGTATTAAGACTTGGAGGGAAAGCTAAGAAGCAAATAGAGTCAAAAGAGGAGAAAAAGATAGCTTTGGCAGCAAGTTTGGGCGCTTGATCACCCAAACACGCGTTTGAGCGCGCAATGCCTTGTCTGAAAACAGGCTTAGGTGCTCAAACCTCCATTCTGGAGGTTTAAACGCGCGTCCCCTTTCTGAAAAGTGAATTCTGGGCGTTCAATCTTCCATTCTGGAGGTTTAAACGCCCAAACTCAGACAGCTTGTACAGGGGGGTTTAAAAAGAAGAAAACGTGAGGATTGAGACACTTTTTGACTCCGAACTTTCTCCTCTTCTCCAAGTTTCCTCTTTGGAGCTCCGTTAGGGTTTGCACCTCCATTTCTTCTACTCCATCTTTTGGGTTGTAAGTGCTACCATGAGTAGCTAAGTTTTATTTTGGGATTGAATGTAATCGATTCAAACTCGGATGTATTTTGGATTCATTTATCTATAGAAATTCCGTTTCTTTTCAATATTGGCATTTTCGTTCTACTCTTAATGCTTGATTCTATTAACTCAGTAGTAATCTTGATTTTGATTTCTTGAAGTAACGGGAACGTATTTCGGAAATTCGATTTGAACGATAATGCTCGATAGGTCGAAATGCTAGGAATAGGTTTCGATTTATCGATAGCTTCCAAACATCTTTTCTTAAAGCTAGGCAATCTGTTAAACATTGGAGGAATCGGTGTTTAAGAGGTTGTTCTAAGGATTTCACATTGGAGGAATCGGTGTGAATGATTTTAGCTTGTGCTTCGATATTGTCTAGTTCGAATACTATATGTTGTTGATTTCCAAAATACAGAAAAGTGCGATAGATGAAGTTCAATCCCAGCTTCTCCCACTGGAAATTTCCTTAACTTTTACCTTGCATTTTATTACTTTTATGCAATTTTACTTTACTTGTTATGAAAATCAATCATGACCCAATCTACTTCTTTTTGTACATATACTTAGTAATCTAACTTTGAATTTTGATTGAATTCGTTCCTCGTGGGTTCAACACTCTTACTTAAAAACTATTATACTATTGCGACATTGGTACGCTTGCCAACACCGCAACATAGGGAAATATCTTACTTATGGAAGACCTTCTTATGGGATGATTTTCTTCAGCTATTCAACGCCCCACAATCTCTGCATGTCTGGCTCCTCGCAGCCCTTAACCCCTCGTCTAGTGATGGGGACCGCTTGAGGAACGACTTGGTGTTCGGCTTCACAGTTGAGGAGATCTGGAAATTCCGGAATAATGTTGTTTTCAATAACATTAGAGCTCCCTTTGATTCTCTTAAGCATAGTATTTGTGCGCATATCAAATCGGCTATTAAGGCACTCTGTAGTAGCCATAACCGCGCGAAGGAGACTCTGGTTGGTAACCCTATTTCTATTTAGTGGTGTACCCCTAAAATTGGCTGGTTTAAAATCAATACAGATGGTGCCTTTTCTCCTGGTAGGGGGATTGCTAGCTGCGGCGGTGTTATCCGAGATCAGTGGGGGAGATTCATTTGTGGCTTTGCAGGAAAAGTGGGGAATTGCTCTGTTCTTCAAGCGGAGCTGTGTGGGATCTTTAGAGGTGTCTCTCTCGCTCATCAGAGAGGGTTTCAACAAGTGATTGTAGAGTCTGACTCCCTGCTGGCTGTGAATCTTATCAACAAAGGGTGTTTGCAAACACATGTATCTTTCCCTCTGGTGGAGCGCATTAAAATGTGAAGAGCAAGTTTGTTGAAATTTTATGGGTCCACACCTATAGAGAAGCTAATTTTTTGGCAGATAAGTTTGCTAAGTTTGGTCAAGATCTCTCTGTTCATTTTAGAGTGTTTGAAGAAGTCCCACCTTTTGTTGTGTTGTAGTACATTTTAGATCTTTCTAGGCCTTATGTCCAAAGAGGCTTTTAGTTAGGCTAGTTTTTGCTTTGTTTGTTTGGCCTTTGTAGGTCCTTCTATTCACAAAAAAAAAAAAAAATCTATTTTATCAAAAAGAGCTAAAATTTAACAAACTTTTAATTATCGATTTTAACTTTTAGTCTGTTGAAATAGCGTGCTAAATACACTCTTAATATATATAACTAACATTCTATATTATAATTTTGAGAGTTCATATTGGAGAGTGGGACACTCACTCACCCTATGCTCCCTCTAAATGAATTTTAACATTTTCTCTCTTCTCTCATTTAATAGTAAATTTCAGTCCCGAGAGTATAATTCTCCTCTCAATCTTGGTACTAATATTCTCTTTCTTTCTATTCGAATTTTTAAACGTTAATATTAAATTTTAAAATTTACTAAGATTCAAAATATTATCGTATTATTTTCTATTCTAATATGAATCTTTATTCTTAACATTATAATTTTAATTTATTTAATTATAACTTATTATCAAATAATAATGTAAATTAGATTTTATTATTTTAACAATAAAATATAATCTAATATTATAATTTAAAATTGAATAATTATCAAAAAGCTATTTAAATTCCTATTATTTTTAATTTTAAAGATATTAATATATTATAAATTTAATTTTAATAATATAAAATTATACCCACGTATATTATATATGCGGTATAGTATAGCTTACTCGGGTCGGGTCTGTTCTATCCTACAAGAAAGAATAGAACCAAATCGGGTCTCATATGGTCTCATTTTTTTGGCCCGACACTGAGTTGAGGACGGGTTCGGGTTAACCTTCGAGTTACCCAATCCGTCATTTATATAAATATAATATTTATTACTTATGATTTTCTATAATGTAAAGTCCTAACCTTATTTTTTTATTTTAGATGGGGTTTTTGAGTCTAAGTTTCCTCTTTTACCTTTAAAAATACATGTTGTACATGAAATTATATAGTGATATAATGTTATTCTTAGTTTAGTAATGTCCCAAATTTTAAAAAAGTAAAAAATATTACATACATTAAGAGATATTTTATTGTATGCAATATATTGATTAATTGTATGAACTATTTTCTTTTGAACATTGTTATATGATCATTTCATGATTATATTTAGCTTATATATCGGGCCAACCCGGTCGTATACTACTTAGACCTGGTCTTACTTAGACTCGCACATCATCGGGTCTCTTCGGGTTTATGGACGGGTTCGGGTCCATAGAATTGGCCCAGTAAAAAATTAGGGTCAGGTTAGGGACAGGTAAAACTCGTCCCAACTCGTCCCATGAACATCCCTAGATCCTTCTATTTTTCTTTTCTTTTAAGCCTATTGTACCTAAAAAAATACCCAGGGCTCGAACTCGATACCGTACCATTGGTTGAGTTAAATCAGCCCTTGTCCACGTACTCGGTGGTACGCATTAATGTTTTGGTTCAACGGTTTGTTTGACATATTATATCAACTTGTTGAAAGCTAACATTAATAATAGATAATGATTGTTAAAGCATTTCAGTATTATTTGGTAAATTAATTTTTTTTAGTAGTTATTAACATTTTCTGAAATAATATTCCAAGTAACGTTGCAAAATTTCAGCACATAGCTTAAATTACATTTTATATTTATATGTTTACAAATTTGTCATAAAATAGTTTTTAGAGGACTCTTTTGAAAAGTTTGTCTTGATATTTTTTTAAAAGATCCTTGTGTGTTTTATTGTTCTTTTTATAGAAATGCCCTTATTTACTAAACGTATTTTTTTATAAATTAATTTCTTGAAAATTTTCATTCCCTTTTGTGAGGATTGAGAAAAATGACTAGCCAAATTAAGATGCCTCTTTCATGTCATGGCAACAAAATCCATATTCGTGGGTATTGACCTAACTTTGACAGAAAAACTCGTTTTAACCATATTTAAGGAAAACTCCATTACAACCTCTCGAATCAACTTTGGCGGGGGAGAGTTTAAGTGGTGCAAGTATCTACCCTACCTTTATTCCAAACTCGTCTCGATATAAGAGTTAATTAATTTTAATTATAATACTAGTTGAAAAATAAAGTTAAGTTCACATATTTTACCAAAATACTATATCGTTTCTATTTAATTGTTCACTTAAATAAAAAAACACATAAATTAAGAATTTTAATTATTACTCTTGTTTTCACGAAAAAAATTGAACTTTCTTTTTTACCATTTATCTCTCTTAGTATTTATTGGATCTCATTTATTTTTAATAATGAATCATTTATTAACATAAGAGTAAAATAGATAAAAGAGTAATTACTATTGCTTTGGGTCTCTAAGTGAACATTTAAATAGGAATGAAGGTAGTATAATTTAATTCTTAAATTTCTCTTTAAAAAATTATCAATATTTATTTTGATATATTATTTGAATTAGAATATATTTAATATATTATTTATTTAATATATATGTATAAGTTAATAAAATGAAAAGGTAAAATAAAAAAATGGAGTGAATTTTTTTTGGACAAAAAAGTGGAGTGAGTTCATAGTGGATTTACCCAACCCGATAGGGATAATAGGGAAATAGGGATAATTTCATCTCATCTTGTTTTTGGTGGCGGAGGTGACGATTGCCATGGCCATGGGTAGAGCAAAATCTAACCTCACTGCCTTGTTGTCATCTCTCTCTCAATGAAGTGGAAAGAGATTATTGAGTCCCAATAATTTTAAAAAAATAATATCAATAGTTAACAAATTTAATATTATAAGTAACTCAATCAAATTTCTAGGTCCGTGTGAATTAAATAAGACCTTTTTATTTCTTTAAAATAAGAATAATATCAAAATCTAATATTAAACTTAAGTATATTACTAATTCTGTTTCTATTTATAAGAAATATTCTAGAAGAATTGACTCTCCTTTTATTTAAGACTTTTTGCAGATTTAAGATAAATTAATCATTTTTTTTATATTTTTCCTTTACTAAAATTTAACTCTTTTAAATTCTCCATATGTTGATCAGTGCGAGTAATTAATAAAGTTGTATCTCATGTCCAACTACACCATTGAAAATTGACTTTTGGAGTCTTCCATCAGGTAATGTCCCTAAAAGATGATGACCTTTAAATAGGAGTATATTTGGAATGCTACAATTTTTTTAAAGAAAGACTAATGCTTAAATCAACTTTTCTTAAACCGTGCGAAACAATTAAAAGGGTCTTATAATGAGAGATGGAGGGAGTATCAAATTACTTCATGATTATAAATACGGGTTAAATATGTTTTCGGTCCCTAAACTTTCGAATTTGGTTTTGGTCACTAATCTTTTTTTTGTTGTTTTTGGTCCCTAAAGTTTTCAAGTCATTGAAATCAGTCCCTACCGTCAACTCTGTTAAATATAGGGGTGACAGAAGACTAATTTCAATGATTTGAAAACTTTCGGGGCCAAAACCAAATCCGGGTGAGGGGATGGTAATTCATAATTTAATATTATATAAAATTTAAAAGCTATATTTAGTTTTCACTGATTTTTTTTTTATGATTATAAATTTAGGGTGAGGGGATGATGCCCCGGTCTTTGAGCACTTACAGATATACTTACATCTTACCTCATGGGGGTTCGAACCTGTGACCTATGCCCTGTTTTGCTCACTCGACCAATCTATTGGGGTTAGTTTTCACTGATTTGAACATGGTTAAAATAGTATATCATGATCTGGTTCAATAATCAAATCTAATATTAAAAACATTCCTCAAAACTATGACACTAGCATACTGGATTCATTTTCCCTCTTAGAATTTTATTGTGTCAAAACACAAAAGTGGGAACAACAATTCCACATAATGCTCCTCAAAATTCGAAGTGGAGAGAGAAGAATAGAACATAAACGAATTTTTTAGTGGACAAAAAAAAAAACAAAAGTTTGCTAAGAGATAGAAGGATAAAGTTATACATTTTTCTCCATGAAATTAAATCAGGTGTAAGCTATAATTATGCAGACAAAAATTGGCTTAAAGGAGAGAATTTTGGCCACAGATATTTAAAGGTTGAGATTGCCTTTTGATGGGGCCAGAAAGTATAAGGTTTGGGTCACAGACAGAGAAAATGTTAATGTGCAGAAAGAAGAAACAGATAGATTCCTCTTTCCCTTTAAAAATAACTGAAAAGAGTACCTCCTCCTTCAATCTCAGCTCAGAACAGGTAACAGCTGGAATATATTTGGTTTGATATTAAAAAGTAATTAAATTCAAATCAAAGTTTTTTAATACAATTATTTATAGCGTTAGAGACATAATTTTTATCACGTTACAACATTAAACTAAACAAATTCTTAGAGTATTCTTATTAAGGAAAATTGAAAATGAAAAGATAGAAAACAGGGAGGGAAAGGAATGAAGTGGAGTGGAAAATGAGAAGATAAGAGGATGAAAAAAAGGGTGAAAAATCAATTTTAGCTCATTTTCCTGCTACAAAAATGGAAGCCAAAAATTGTGTCGGTAGAGTAAAAATGTGTTGCACCGTATTATCAACAGTTCTATCATGTTGTTATAACAAACAAGTGTAACAGTTTTAATTGTTATAATATGTCTTCTAATTTTTCATTACCTATTCTCACCCTTGGGTCTTCAAAGAAATTGGATCTTTTGAGACAATTAGCAGGCAACAGCTGTAACACAACATTGATGAACAACTACAATTGAATAGTCAAGGGAAACAAGATCAAACCAGGCACAAAAGACATATAACATCATCATTTAATTGTTGACCATTATTCAATACCTCAGTGACTAGTCTAGTAGGTCCTTCCTATCAGAAAAACAGGATGTGAATCATTGAAGGGAGCATGGACTCCCAAAATTTTAACTCCAAACTTGTTGTAAGAAAAACTGTTATTTACTTCATCAGGTTATACTCCCATGCTTATGAAAAAATGTGTTCATGTGGATGCATGTCTCAATGTGTTACCTAAAGCATCAATCAATGCCTTCTGTTTTACTGCATATGGTTATATTATTATTATTATTTAACTTTCTTTAGGAAAAACTTGATGAAGTATGTGGACCTTGCATTATGCATTTGTGTGGCAAGCTTCATTTTCCTCCAGAAGGAGATAATTGAACTTCTGGTCTTCAAGTGTGGGAAATAAATAAATGATGTTTCATAAATAATCACATTCAGGTATGTCTACTAGAAACTCAATTGATCACTATCCCTAATTTCCCTATGCTAAAGCATATTACATACTTCCAAGAACAATATAAATTCAGAAAAACTGAAATACAAGTATCTCCTTGGGAACACCAAAGAGATAGACTCTTCTGTCTCTACACAGTCTGCTTTATTTTGCACCAAGAAACTTAACAGTTAACAGCAACAACCTCAAAAGTACAACAGACAATTAATTTAATCCAATACAAAATTGCAAAGCATATAAAAAAAAATGAAGAAACCTTATCAAATTAAATAAAAATGTTCTACATTGTTGGCAAGGAAGACGTAATCTGCATCCCAAGGGCTAGATACAAAACAGAAATTATTGTTCTAAACCTCAGGATGCAGATTACCTGATCCTGACCCAACACTGGCTCTTCCAAGAAGGATAGAACTAATGGAAGTCACATGAAACAAAAATGAATAGTCTATTAGAGAAGTTCTTGTAGCAGGTAGGACTGAGGAGTGAGGGACATTACTTGGTTTAAGAATTTATAGTTGCTCTTAAAGTTAGTAATATTCTTTAAGAAGTGATTTGATATGATTATAAGGGTCCATAGGAAAATTGTTCTTTAATATCTTATCAAAATCCATCAGGTACATGTTCTTCTTTCAACAATCATATGGTTGGGCTCATCATTTCCATAGAAAATGATGTTCTTCCCCAATTTAGTTTGATGAAATATTCCTTGTAGATTATGTATCGACGTGGCTTGGAATACCAAGTATTTGATTGTCCTTGAAGCTACTACTCTAATATAAGAATCTTCAGCATTATGATTTTAGGATGCAACTCACAAATCAAAATGTTGAACTTTTGTGCTTTCATTTCCCAGTAGATGATTATGAAGTGAAAAGGAAAGGAAAACCCATCTACATTGTCATTATCAAGATGATGTAAGCATGAGCTGTATGATGAAAGGAGAAGCAAATTGCACAGGTGGCAGAAAAAGAAATTGCTTATATGGACCGTTGTCATCTCTTTCATGCTTGCACTTTCGGTTTCTTACGTAGGAATAGATGCCAACACATAGCCACAAGGGGCTGCATCAGCCTGCATGCCACCAATGATTAAATTGCAGATAGATAAATAGATATAAGAAATTAATGTGTGGAAGTGGAAATATTTCTCCATTGCTACGTATACATTTTATCAGCTGCAGAATTAGGCAGTATGTACATCACATGCAGACCATGTCATGTACTTAAGGACCATTAGAATGTTATTCTTGAAGTTGATTTGAATTGAAAGGCATATATAGAATCCCATTTTGATAAGAATAAGTGTGCCTATAATGATATTGAGCATAAAACACGGTTGGTATACCAGAGTAGAGGACCATTCTCTGCCAATTACTGGTTTCCATAAAAAGAAAATTCCCGAGTTCTGCTACCCTCACTTTATTGAATGTGTATTATAATGTTGCTCTCCAGTTAAATTGTAGAATGTGTTGTATGGAGTGAATAGCCTTTATAAGCTGTAATGAAAAAAAATGTGTTGTATGAATTTTCATTTATATTTGTGATATAAATAATATATCTCAAATTGAAAATTCAACCCGATGTGTGTATGATTTGTCACTTTTTATTCCGTTTCTTTTTAGTTTAAATTTGTTTAACTGTTAGTCTAAATTTTTTATTGTATTATTTATTGATGTGTTAACACATGATTAAACTCTTACCATATGGTGTTTTAAATTTATAATCAAAATTAAATATTTTTTAACGTTTCTTTATGTATAAATAACTCGTGATTGAGACAACGAACTTCGCAAGGAAAAATTTCACAGTACTTCCAGAGTTGGTTGAGGTTTGATTTCAAATTTATTATATTAATATTTTTTTTATATCTATTATATAAAAGCAGAAACACAAACTCTAGTGTTAATCTTTGAGCGGCCTAATGAGCATATTTGCTATCTTCTCAGGATTTTATCATAGGTGTCTAGTTTTGGTTCAATCATTTTCTTTCTAAGAGTAAGAGTCCAATCCTTCATTTTCTTCATTTTAAACCTATTATCTATTTTATTTCCATAATTATGGTGTTTCAATATCCCGATTAAATGAGGGTTAGTGATGGTTTAATTCTTCATTGATGACTAAAATAAATGAGCACCAATGATAAAACAGACCTCATTTTTACCAATTTTCTCTTATATCTTGTCTGGTGCAAGACCACACCCAAGGGTAAAGCGGCCCAAACCATTGTTTTATACCGTAACATCATTTATAAAAACATATATAAGCATATATTATTACGATTTTTCTAACCTATACAATATTGCACAGGATAATAAAACAAAAGTGAAAAGCTGTTATTGGGAATTACAACCATCACAACACTCAATGCATTGGTAATGTTACTGGTTGTAATTCCCTATAAAAACTTTCCACTTTTGTTTTATTATTTCGTGCAATATTGCACAGGTTAAAAAAACCGATATTATTATTATTAGGCCTAACACATTGGTTTAGACTTTATTATTCCACCTGGGGTTAAGGGTTCAATCATTACTAATTGAATTTTAACGTTTAAAACCCCTTTTTATTTCACCTCACTTTTTTAAAAAAAGCCTCAATATGAAGATTTGCTTGAGGTTTCCCAACATGTTGGGTTGGTCTGTGGAAGACAATCTTGTTCGAGCAAGGTAGGACCTTTATGGACGACAATCAGCACAACTGGGCTCGAATTTGAGACCTAGTTAAGTTGGTACAACCCCTTACCAGTTGATCCACGTGATCAGTGGTTATTCTCTTATCTTTTGTATATATGAGCCCGTTTGTTTAAAATTATTTCTTAAAAGAATCACTTCTTTTTAAAAAAAAATCACTTATATGAATTTTTAAGATGTTTGTCTAAATTTTTTTCAAGAAGCAGAATCAGAAAATAATCAGTTTTCTGCTTTTTTTAGAAGCAACTCAAAGTTGCTTCTTGAAAAAAAGCAGTTAAAATAGAAGAGAGAGAGAACTTTTTAACAATGTGAAAGCATTTATTGTAGCAAATAAAGTGTTTTTTATGATTATAGTCAAACGAAAATTTATTTCTAATTATACAAAAATCTCTAAAATAAAATCAATTTTTTAAACAATTTAAAAAAGTACTTTTTTAAAGCACAAACAAACTACCCTCTATATATATATATATTAAGATTCAGAGCTATAATTCTCCACAATATTCTTTGTGTGATTTATATTTGTTTTCTAATATATATCTTCTATGGATATTTAGGGACGGATTGTTAATTCTTTTGGCTAACAAATACTTCAAGCTTCTAAATTGCAACTTTAAAATATGAAAATTTTAACAATTTCACTATGTGACTATTGTGACACCTTTCTACCTCATACTCTTATATGTTTAATAAATTGAATTATGAAAAAGACAACATCCCACGATGGGTAAAAGGTTCACAAAACTCTCTTTCCAAAAACCTCATTAGTTCGAAAACAACTTAGTTAAAACGAAATAAAACTCAATTATAATCCAACACTCATGCAGCGGAATCTCCAAAGAAAATAAAAATACTGGACATCCTACTTGCCGTGTAAGACATCCAAAATAGTTTACACCAAAAGCCTTCCTAACTAGAAACATAATAAAAGACCCCCAAAATTATACCCTGATGTCACAGCTATCAGAGCACATTCCCTTTAATCAAATTCGACACCAATCGTGTCCTCATCAACACCTGTAAAAATAATATCCACAGTATACGGTGAGGAAAAGAATACTACTCATACATACACATAGGAGGCTACCCTATCCTCACCCACATATAAACAACATCAACAATCATCATACCTCATACCAAAACATCCAATAATCCATCAAATAAGCAACATTCATAAATCGGCATAAAGCTATTCATCTATCTCAACAGATAATCTCATACCATCATTCACCAAAGGAGTCACATGCTCACATAATACTCATTCATCATTAATACTCACAACATCATTTAATAACACAATATCATCATCAGATATAACATATATACATCCAACATGTATGCATCCAAACTCATTAACATCATCATATGACCCAATTCCATCGTTGAATATTCCAATATATTATATGCACCAAAACTCGTCATTATATAACTCAATTCCATCGTTGAGTATTCCAACTATCACATGCACCAATACTCATCTCATCATCTACCCAAAGATCATGACTTGGAACTCCACACAATGGGTGCACCTCGTCAATCACTCTAGTTATTACCAAGATAGTCTACCGGCATCACCACACAAACCGATAGGTTGTACCCCCTCGTTAGGCCCGCATAACGACATTCGACCCTAGGTTGCACCCCCTCTATGGGCCAGTACAATCACTCCTAGGTTGCACCCCCTCTATGGGCCCGTGCATCGAACGCCCCATCTTGATCCCCTGAGTTGTACCCCCTCTATGGGCCCGCACAACGCAGTTCACCTCTCGAATTGTACCCCCTCTATGGGCCAGCACAATCCAGTTCACCTCTCGAATTGTACCCCCTCTATGGGCCCACACAATCCAGTTCACCTCTCGAATTATACCCCTTCTATGGGCCCGCACAATTCACTTCACCTCTCGAATTGTACCCTCTCTATGGGCCCGCACAATTCAGGTCTCATCACACATGCTCAAGGCATCTCTCTTAAGTTGTACCCCCTCTATGGGCCCGCACAACTCAAGTAACATCATCATTTATTATATCGCATGTTCACCAACCACATGCATTCCAAATAACATCAATTACATAGCATGTTCACCAACCACATGCATTTCAAATAACATCATTCACATAGCATGTTCACCAACCGCATGCATTCCAATTAACATCAATTACATAGCATGTTCACCAACCACATGCATTCCAAATAACATCATTCACATAGCATGTTCACCAACCATATGCGTTCCAAATAACATCAATTACCTAGCATATTAACCAACCATATGCATTCCAAATAACAAAAATTACATAGCATATTAACCAACCATATGCATTCCAAATAACATCAATTACATAGCATTTTAACCAACCATATGCATTCCAAATAACATCATTTACATAGCATATTAACCAACCATATGCATTCCAAATAACATCATTCACATAGCATGTTCACCAACCACATGCATTCCAATTAACATCAATTACATAGCATGTTCACCAACCACATGCATTCCAAATAACATCATTCACATAGCATGTTCACCAACCATATGCGTTCCAAATAACATCAATTACATAACATATTAACCAACCATATGCATTCCAAATAACAAAAAATACATAGCATATTAACCAACCATATGCATTCCAAATAACATCAATTACATAGCATATTAATCAACCATATGCACTCCAAATAACATCATTTACATAGCATATTAACCAACCATATGCATTCCAAAACATCATCAAATATATAGCATAATCACCAACTATATGCATGCCAAGATAACATAAACTACATTGCATATTCACCAACCATATGCATACCAAAATAACATCAATTATATTGCATAAGCACCAATCATTATGCACACCAAATATCATCAATATATTGCATAAGCACCAATCATTATGCACACCAAATATCATCAAGCATTATCACACACCATCAATACCATTAAACAATCAGGATCTCAAAATCCACTCTAGTAATCGATTACCAACATCCAGTAATCGATTACCTGCAAACAAAGCCTCTCGTAATCGATTACAACCACCTTGTAATCGATTACCTGCGACCAAACACTCTGGTAATCGATTACAGCACCCCTGTAATCGATTACCTGCAAACAAACTCTCTGGTAATCGATTACCACAAACCTGTAATCGATTACCATCAGCAAACAGCATTTCTGGGTTTCCCAGAACACCCTGGTAATCGATTACCACACCTAGTAATCGATTACCCGCGACGCAGATCGCAGATTTCACGATTTCTAACACCTCTAAACCATTCCAATCAATCTCTAATCAATCCCTTTCGATTAAACATCATTCATAATCATTAATATCATTCGAAACTCAACAAAACAACAATCTTTTACAGATTATACAACCAATTCATCAAAATCCCCAAATTCTCAAATCCCTAATTCCCCTTTTCATTATTCTCAATATCATCTTTAATCTCACCCAATAAATCATCACTGGACATCCAATCTAGAGGTGTCAAAATGGGCCGGCCCGCCCGAACCCGCAATATGGGAAGGCTTGGGCACTTAAATTAGAGGCCCGAATTTTTGCCGGGTTTTTTAGCCCGGAAATGAAAAAGCCCGGTCTTAAGCGGGTTCGGGCCGGGCTACCCGATCGGGCTAACGGGCGGCCCGTTTTTTTTAAAAAAAAAAATTGCCTTGCTTTTGAGTTATGCTTAAGTTCGCTGGCATGACCCATTTTTTATTTTTCTTCCATCTAAAAATGTTTGAAGTTCTGAAAATTGAAATTTCTACTATGAAGTCAATGGATATGGTGAGCAATTATGATTTTCTTTTGATAGATAACTAATTAATTAAAGCAATTATGATTGAGTATATTATTATGTTAGTGCATATATATACTTCCTCAAATCCAAGTTTGTCAAATATGTATTTTATAATCCTATTTTGAAGAACAATTTTTGGAACCTGTGCAGTATAGGTTTATTTAATTTAATTTAATTACATATCAATTGAGTACTATTATAAAATGGAAAAATCTTGGAACAATTTAGAATCAATTTTGAAGAACAATTTTTGGAACAGGTGCAGTATAGGTTTATTTAATTTAATTTAATTACATATCAATTGAGTAGTATTATAAAATGGAAAAATCTTGGAACAATTTCGATTCATCGAATGCAAATTCATTTTGCTTTTCCCCTTTTAAATGATTTTTATAACTAAATTATAATTTTTTTTAGTTTTGTAAAAGTATAATTGTTTACAATTTTTAATGAGCAACATTTTTGAATAAGTTAATTTTTTTTTAATCGGGCCGGCCCGCACAAGCCTGCTACCCGCATAGGGCCGAGCTAGGGCACTAAGTTCACAGGACCGAATTTTAGCCGGGTATTTTAGCCCTGCCCGCACAAGCCCGCTACCCGATGCGGGCCGGGCCGGGTAGCCCATGTTGACACCTCTAATCCAATCAACCATAAATCAACAGTTTATATCATTCATTCTCAGTTATACATACATCAATACAAATTTATACTCTTAGGTTACTACCCAAGCACCCCTACATGCATATACAAGCAGCACCCTCTCCCCCACCGTACCTTGAAGTGAAGATCGAACAGCAAGGAAGATTCTTTCTTGGTTCTTGACGACCACGCTGCAGCAACCTCCTCTTGAGACTTGGTTTCTCCCCTCCTTAGCGTTTCGCTCTCTGACGATTTGACGAATAAGGATTAGAGTGAACTGATAACCCCTCCTTACTAAAATGTCTATATGGGCTTGGGCCCATCCTCAACCCCCTTATCTTCTTTCTAAATTGAAGTAGCTTTATGGATAAAACTAATAATAATATTAATCCTATTATTTATTCATCTTATTTATTAATTATTTCCTCTACTTATTTATTTAATTTAATTAATATTTTACTTAACAAAATTTTAGGATGTTACAACTATTAACAAATTCTGTAAAAGTGATATTCAAATAAATTTATATAAATATTACTAATAAAGTTTTTGAATAAAAAACTAAATACAATGGACCAAAATATACCTATTATTATATATTACATCATCACTTCATTTGTAAAGGTATATAAATTTATAAGGTGTGTTGTATAAATATAAATCTCATTGTCTCAAATACATATTACCTACTAATAATAATGAGATAAAATTTGGCATGCTAAGTTGAGTTATTAATTTTATGATCCTATTAATTTTATACAAAAAAAAGGATCAATGCAACGCAAAGTTTATATCTTGTTAAATCTAAAGTGCAAAACATAGCATTGTCAGGCCAATCATTCACTTACATTATAATCTTTTATCAGCTTATATATATAGTTCTTTTATATTTCACTATTGTAAATATAATTTAAAATATCAGTTACACTATAAAATATATCATATATAAATAATTTTAAATTCAATATTCTTTACTTTTAGTACAATTCAATTATCTTAATTAGAATTCAAATATAAAAATATAACTATATGAATTCAAAAATAATTTAGAATACTGTGTTTAATAAAATTATCTGAAAAGCCAGTTGAAATCTGAAAGGTAAAAGCTAGCTAATTTCATTAAATTCATTAAAAGCATGTTAGTAAAATTAGCTGAAAATTATAAAATGATATATAAGAACATCATTAAAAATGAGAAATAATGGTAAGGGAATGTGATTGGGGAATAAAATTATAAAAATTTTCAGCCAGTAGTTGATTTTTTTTTTTAAAAGGCTACCACAAGTAGCTTCTCAAAAAGTTAGTAGCCATCTATAAAAAGTTTATCTTACCAAACATTGATGAAATTATTTCAGTTACCAATTTCAACTTTTATGTAGCTGAAATGCAAAGGCGGATATTCATTGTCACAACTTTTTTTTAAAAAAATGTATACATATTTATTTGACAATTTTTATTTTCCCACAATCCATTTTTCACATGTCATTTTTTCTTTTTATCTATCTCTTTCTTTTTCATCACATCAATTATCAATTTTGTTACCTTTTCTTTCTTCATTTTTTCTTTTTTTATTTTTCTCCTTTCCACACCTCACACCCAAAAAAATGGGGCGTGAAAGTGTTATTTCCTTTTATATAACTAAAAAAATTGTCTATATCCTTAACTCTCATAATATTTTTTCTCATAGTATCCTTAATTATTCTTTAAAGTGGTTTAGTGAGATTTATTCAATTAAAATTAATATTATCAATTTAAATATTGCATTTTGAATTTTATATATGTAACTGTCTCTTGTCGTTATTATAAGAAATAAAAATTATATTTATTTAGTCTAATTATAAGAAGCATAGACCATTTTTAAATGTATCAATTACTAAATTTTTTATACCCTTAATTTACTGAGTTTTATGCTAATGAGACACTCACCAAGTGGATGAATTCATTATTAATTATGGACATTTTAAAATAAAATTTAAATTTACTATAATAAATATCTTTTCTCATTTTTGATAATTTAGACATTTATTTTTTATATGAAGAATAAGAGAGAGGTAGTCATTTAATTTATATATCAAAATTTTATTTTGATTCTCCCAGATTTTTTGTTCAAGATCCGTCACGGCTAAAATGTCTTGTCAAACACACTCTTAATAAAATAAGTTAAATTTTATTGCATAGAAAATAACAATTACATTAACCATTTTTCTCAAATAAATATATAATCACAAATCAATCATAGAAATTTGTTAAATATATCTCACAATATTTTTTGTTCAAAATCATCAAGATGTTGAGTCAAATATATATATATATATATATATATATATATATATATATATAAACCCTTAAGACTCAAAGTTACAAGCATTCTGAGTTTGTTGTTTTACTATGAGTTTACTTAATGTGTAATGTGTTTAATTAAGATAGAAGACTTTATTCAGAAAAATTCTTAGATACACAATTCTGCATTATGCATTTTAGAATATCCATATTCTGCTAAAAAGAGATAAAGAAATGTCTAGCCTTCAAAAAAATGGAAAGGACTTCAGTGAAAGCTGGGAAGAAAGAAGCAATAAGCTTGATGAAATACATAATTTTAAATCCTTCAGCTCACTGATGTGACTTACAAAGTAAAACTCAATTACATGTCCCAAGTTAGCTTGTTCTAAACAAGCCTAATCTTAATTACAAAAAAAAAGTCTAATCTTAAAACACAAAAGTGACATTAGAATGAGAATGTGTAACTGGTCAGCAACATTCTGTAGAACAAATGTAAGTGTTAGCTTTGTAGATATGGCCTGTCCTCTCTTCAAATAACTAGCTATAATTTTAGCTAGTTAATTAATAACATAAAATGTAGTGGAATCTCTCGTACAAGATGTTCTGTTGAATAATATTATCTCACCATCCTGCCAAATACTGACCCTTGCAGGAAGTACTGCCCCAATGGAAATAATTATGAATTTGATTACACTGTTCTGAATTGGTGATGAGGAAGAGATAATCTGCATCCCAAGGACCAGATGCAATAAAATTATTGCTCTACACCTCAGGATGCAGATTACCCCATCCTGAACCAATAGTAATTAACTCTATTAGGAAGCATTGGAGCAAAGGAAGTTATCAAATTGATTATACTATTTTGAATTGGTCAAAAGGAAGAGATAATCTGCATCCCAAGGACTAGATGCAATAGCAATATTGATCTACACCTCAGGATGCAGATTATCACATCCTGAACCAACAAGTATTGAACCAATGGATGTATATAAATGTTTGCAGGAGGTTCAAGGTTGGTTGAATTGAGGGTCATTGCATGATGATTGGTTTATATAGTGGTTGTAAAATTGTATGCCCTTATGTAAACTAATTATGCTTTATGGACACATGGTCCTTATTTATTCTCTTGATAGTTATTTTCCAAAGTATTTAGATCTAGTCATGAACAAGATTTTCAGTGTCCTAGAAGCTGTAACCCAAGAATCTCAAGTTTTATGGTACAACTCTTCCATTCAGAATCCTCAAGATCTTGTCCCAAAATGATGATAGTGAACTGAAAAGGAAAGTTATGCCACATGGTATGCCTTTTTGAGAGTGATGTCTTCAATCTTCATTTCACAACATGCAGGTTTGCAGATACATATATTTGATTCATCCATGCATTCCTTGAGTTAGTAGAATAGATAGATAGATATCCTAATAGTAATGCAGAATTCATGTTAGTAACATTCTCGTAAATAACATTTTTGCCATAAGCACAATTGGGGCACTTCTATAAGGGAATTGAATTCATTATTTACTGCCTCAAAAAGAAAATTAAACTCTTGTGTGGAATATTGTAGATACATATATTTGATTAAAGTCACATAGATAACCAAAAAAATTTGTATCAAAGACAGTATATCTCTGTTATATCTCCCTAACTAACATTTTCAAAGTTAATTGGTGTTTTCAGGAAGGATCAAGCAAAGGCAATATAATCATTAATTGACATAACATGTCACATCCATTTTTGGCTTAAAATTGAAAGAGGAAATGATCATGACAAATGAATCATATAGTCTTGAACTTTCTATCCTGTAACTCAAAATAGATACCACCTGACGCAAAGATTGCATCAACCTGCATGCCACAACAAATAAGATAAGCTATCTTCCTTGAAGTACTTCCATCCAATCCATCAAGAATTGATACCACCAGATGTCCTGCATTGCTATGTTATTAAATGTTACCGGTGGAGTATCTATTAACTAGTCTATTATTTCTGGACCATGTCCTACACTTGAGGACCATAAGAGCATTATTCCTGAAGTGAATTTGAAAGCTATAGAATCTTTGTTAAGGACAAGCCTATAATATTGTAGAGCATAAAGCATGGTTTTCTTAACAGAATAGAGGACCATTTTTGGTGCCAATTACTAGTTAACAACAAAATAAAGCAAATTCTAGATATCTATGACAATGTCTTTATTGAATTTTTGTGACTGTACTGGATCACCCTAAAGCTATCGTGTGGAATGCAAACTGTGTTGCAAGGGGGCATTGAGAGAGACTTTCTCTGATTGTTATCAGCTATCTTGAAGGAAAATCTTTGGAATTCTCACCTCTGCTTGATATTGTGGGGAATGAAAATATGACACTTTTACAGAATGAATTTTTAATTGGAACTTTGTAACTAAAGCCAACATAATTTTTATATTTGCTGGTTTGAGTTTGCTGTAAAATGTGTGGAACTTAATTTTGGATGGGAAATCTGGAAGGGTGCATAGGGTTCTGACATGGACACAAACAAAGATATCATCAGTCAGTGATAATGATTTGTGGTCAAACCACTGAATGCCCAAGATTCCATCCTTCCAAGCCCACCAAAAAAATATGACAAAAAGGAAGTGCCTAGGCTCCCACCAGTTGGCTTGATGTTGTTTAATAGTAATGTGTTTGTTCTAGTTAGATAAAATTGATTTTAATGGAAGTGATATTTTTTTGTTTTTAACCGGAAATCCTCTGCTGGTAGAGCTGTGAGTTCAACTCTCCAACTGAGAATGGTGGTTAGTTAAAGTCGTCTAAGAGTAAGTACTCAAGATTTAATTCTTGATTTTACAGGTAAAGTCTGTCTAAATCATAGTGCACTTCTACTGGTGACTTTCCATTCTTGAAAAATTAATTATTGGTTATTCAAACGTTATTTCAAACGAGTTGTTAATGGAATGGAACAATTCTAATGAGAATACTCTTCATTAAGAGTGAATTTGGTTAGCTCAAACAAATGAAAATATTTATTCCATGTTTGATTTTAAACATGATCCGACAAGATTAAAAAAATAACATACAAAAGTCTTAAAATTTATTACTTGTTAAATTATTGGACAACATAACACCATTAAAAGTACCTAATTTTTTCTTCCTCTTCTTATCATCTCTTTTCCTAAAATCTGCTTCTTTCCCTCAATCCCCCATCTTCATCCTTTTTTCCCCTTCTTTTCAAAACTATTCGTATGGTAATTGACTAGAAAACATTATGTTATGGTATCAGCGCAATACGGAAGCACTGGATCTAATCAATTAGAGAGTAAAAGAGAAGTAAAGAGAGTAGTAAGAAGATGAGAACAAGATTTACGTGGAAAACTCTCCGGTGTAGAGAGAAAAACCACAGACGGCAACGAGCAAAATAAATTCACTATAAAAGAGAGAGTACAAGAAATCCTCTTATAGTGAGGATTGAGAACAAAATTTTCTCTCACAAATTCTCTCACAAGAATAAAATCTAGTGGACTAAAATATTCTCTCAAATCTCACACTCACACAATGGCTAAGAGAAGTATTTTTCACTTGCTTCTCTTGGATGCTTGGATCATACTACCCATGCCTATTTATAGGCAACAACTAGCTACTCTTTAATGGCCAAGTGATAAGAATGGTTGTTACATCACAAGTGTGAATTCAAGCTAGCCGTAATTTGAGAAAAAACAACCAAAGCCGTAATATGAATAGTAATCAAGCATTAAACACATGCTAAATGAGAGCCACTTTTTTTTTAACAATCTCCACCTTGGCTCGAATTTGATAAATTGCTCATTGCCAATTAAAGCCCCGAAGGGCGCTCAAGTGCTGTAGAGACCAACCAAGTTCAAACAATGTTGGAACTTGGTATTTGGAAGTGGCTTGGTAAGCATGTCTTCTGGATTCTCAGACGTATGAATCTTTTCCACCACTACTTCACCAGCAGCAACAATATCTCGAATAAAATGGCGTTTCACATCAATGTGTTTTGTCCTGTCATGATAACGATTATTCTTTGTCAAGTGAATAGCACTCTGGCTATCACAAAACACAACAAGAACTTCCTGTGTTAGACCAAGTTCATTGACTAAACCTCGAAGCCAAAGAGCCTATTTCACACCCTCTGTTGCTGAAATATATTCTGCTTCTGTTGTAGATAATGCAGTAATAGATTGCAGTGTAGCTTTCCAACTGATAGCAGAATTACAGATAGTAAAGATATATCCAGAAAGAGATCTTCTTCTGTCAAGATCACCACCATAATCCGAGTCAACAAAGCCTACAACATCATCGGTTGTAGCCTTGTTTCTATCAAATACCAATCCAATATCATAAGTACCTTTTAGATACCGAAATATCCATTTAACAGCACTCCAATGGCCTTTACCAGGATTATGTATATATCGACTTACTATGCTAACGGCATATGCTAAATCCGGTCTAGTGCATACCATAGCATACAGAAGACTCCCAACTGCATTAGCATAAGGAACATGTGACATATGTTCCATCTCTTCCTCTGTTTGTGGACAAAGATCTGAGGATAATTTGAAATGTACAGCAAGTGGCGTAGACACAGGTTTGCTGTCACGCATATTAAACTTGTCAAACACTTTCTCAATATATTTCTTTTGAGGTAAGAATAATTTACCAGCTTGACGATCCCTGTGAATTTCCATACCGAGAATTTTCTTAGTTGCACCTAACTCCTTCATTTCAAACTCATTACCGAGTTGGGCTTTTAACTTCCTGATCAAAGACTTGTTACGTGATGCAATCAACATATCATCAACATAAAGTAATAGGTATATGAAAGTTCCGTCAGAAAATTTTTGGAAATAAATACAATCATCAAACTGACTTCTACAGTAACCTTGCCCAATCATAAAGGAGTCAAACCTTTTGTACCACTGTCAGGGAGCTTGCTTTAGGCCATATAAAGATTTCTTCAATTGGTAGACAAGATGTTCCTTGCCAGGAACAATAAATCCCTCAGGCTGCTCCATATAAATTTCTTCTTCCAGCTCTCCATGGAGAAAAGTTGTCTTAACATCAAGTTGCTCAAGTTCTAACTCAAACAAAGCAACAAAAGCAAGCAAAACACGAATGGAAGTATGACGAACAACGGGTGAGAAAATCTCATTAAAGTCAATACCTTCCCTTTGGTTAAAGCCTTGACAACTAATCGTGCTTTGCATCTAGGATCTTCAGTCCCCGGAATACCTTCTTTCTTCTTATAAACCCACTTACATCTCAGTGGCCTCTTGCCTTTAGGAAGCTCTGTTAAACTCCAAGTACCATTTTTATGAAGACTCTCAATTTCTTCATTCATAGCCACAAGCCACTTTGAAGAATCAACACAAGAAATAGCATCGGAATAACTGGTAGGTTCAACACCATCATTTACCTCTTGTGCGACAGCCAATGCATAGGCAGTTAAGTTATCTTCATCAATGTATCTAGCTGGACATTTTATTTGTCTCTTTGTTCTATCTCGAGCAATAGAGTAGTTATCTTGTTGTGGCTGGACAGGAGAACTAACACCATCATCACAATCATCACCATGATCATTAGTGTTAGAAGAGGAAGATGGAACATCGACATTAGGCACTGCAGACTTCAATTCTAACTCCACCTTCTCGCTAGTACCCTGCAAATTACGTGTACTAGAAGAAGACATAGAAGATTGTTTTCCAGAAGATAATAAAGAATCCTCATTAAATGTAACATCTCTACTCAGAATTATCTTTTGTGATTCAGAACACCACAGACGATATCCTTTAGATTCAGATGCATAACCAAGAAATATGCACTTAATAGCTCTCGGAGCTAACTTGCCATCATTGACATGTGCATATGCAGGACATCCAAAAATTCTTAAATGAGAATAATCAACAGGATTACCTGACCAAATTTCTTCTGGAATTCTAAAGTCAAGTGATGAGTGTGGAGAACGATTGACCAAGTAACATGCAGTAGAGACTGCTTCAGCCCAAAAATCATGTTGATGCCATAATCCAGCATTTGAGAGCATACAACGAGCTCTCTCAAGTAAAGTTCTGTTCATGCGTTCTGCAACACCATTTTGTTGGGGTTTTCCTGGAATTGTTTTGTGCCTAGCAATGCCATGATTTATGCAGAAATCATTGAAGTCACCTCTACAGAACTCTAATCCATTATCTGTTCTGAGCTTCTTGACTTTTTTCCCTGTCTGGTTTTCAACAAGAGTTTTCCACTTCTTAAAAGTGGGGAAGGCCTCATTTTTACGCCTCAAAAAATAAACCCAGACTTTACGAGAAAAATCATCAATAATAGTCATCATATATTGACGTCCTCCATGAAAGGGAGCTTTAGAAGGTCCCCAAAGATCAGAATGAATATAATCAAGAACGCCTTTTGTACGGTGAGTTGCAGTAGAGAAACTAACTCTTTTCTGTTTCCCAAAAACACAATGTTCACAAAACTGCAACTTACCAATACCATGTTTGCCAAGAAGACTTTGTTTCCTCAGAAGTTGAATGCCTTTTTCACTCATATGGCCCAGACGCATGTGCCATAATTTAGTGACATCATCATCAGGCAAAGAAGAAGATACGGCTGCTGAACCTGTCACTACTGAACCTTGCAAGACATATAAACTACCAATTCGATTAGCTTTTAATAAAACAAGGGCACCTTTTGATACCTTTAGAACTCCACCTTCAGCTGAGTACTTGCACCCTAGAGACTCAAGGGTGCCAAGAGAAATTAGATTCCTCTTCAAGTCAGGAATAAAGCGAACTTTAGTAAGAGTCCTGACAACACCATCATGAGTCTTGATCTAAATAGTACCTATTCCTGCAACCTTGCATTGGGTATTATTGCCCATCAAGACAATACCACTATCAACAGGTTCAAGAGTGGTAAATAAGTCTTTATAAGGACACATATGAAAAGTATATCCAGAATCAAGAATCCACTCATTTTTACTCCTCTTATCAGAAGAGACAATAGATAGCATAACATCACCGTCGGAATCAGTCTCAATATTAGCAGCTTCAGCAGGTTGTTTACCTTTTTCTTGCTTTTTCTTCAAGGTAAAGCAATCAGAGATGTCATGCCCAAATTTCTTGCAATAGCAACAGGTTTTGTTGGATTTGCGTCCCCTGGATTTGGATCTGAACTTTTTGTTGTTGGTACTCCCTCTTTCTTGAGTTCTACCTCTAACACTTAAACCTTCACCCTTGTCCTCAGAATAAATTTCAAGATCAAATTTTTCTTTGGACAATAAGTTAGATTTAACATCTTTGAAGGATAAGGTATCATTGTTACCATATAACATAATTTCTTTGAAGTGCTTGTAGGTAGAAGGTAAAGAGACAATCAACAAAACAATTTTATCTTCATCTTCAATTTTAATATCAATATTTTCCAGATCCATAATAATAGTATTGAACTCATCAAGATGAGAACGAATAGGAGTACCTTCAGCCATATGGATTGTATATAAGCGCTCCTTGAGACGAAGCTTGTTTGCAAGACTCTTTGTCATGTATAAAGATTCCAGCTTTAGCCACAATGCTGAAGTGGTAGTTTAACTGGCTACTTCACGAAGAACCTCCTTGGACAAGCAAAGTTGGATTGCTGTAAGCGCCTTGTCATCCAACTCGTCCCATTGATCATCTGTCATGGAAGCCGGTTTCTTTGACTTCCCATCTAAAGCTTTCTTCAATTCGTTTTGGGTGAGAACGGCCCTCATTTGGACTTGCCAAATAGGGAAGCTAATATTGCCATCAAACTTCTCAATGTCAAACTTGGTGACAGTAGACATCTTGAACTCCTAATTGAATAAGAGCTCTGATACCACTTGTTATGGTATCAGCGCAATGCGGAAGCACTGGATCTAATCAATTAGAGAGTAAAAGAGAAGTAAAGAGAGTAGTAAGAAGATGAGAACAAGATTTACGTGGAAAACTCTCCGGTGTAGAGAGAAAAACCACGGACGGCAACGAGCAAAATAAATCCACTATAAAAGAGAGTACAAGAAATCCTCTTATAGTGAGGATTGAGAACAAAATTTTCTCTCACAAATTCTCTCACAAGAATAAAATCTAGTGGACTAAAATATTCTCTCAAATCTCACACTCACACAATGGCTAAGAGAAGTATTTTTCACTTGCTTCTCTTGAATGCTTGGATCATACTACCCATGCCTATTTATAGGCAACAACTAGCTACTCTTTAATGGCCAAGTGATAAGAATGGTTGTTATATCACAAGTGTGAATTCAAGCTAGCCATAATTTGAGAAAAAACAACCAAAATCGTAATATGAATAGTAATCAAGCATTAAACACATGCTAAATGAGAGCCACTTTTTTTTAACACATTACACAGAACAAAATATTGTGCGTGACTCAGAAACCAATATTATGTTATTTTGAGTAGGTTTAGTTTTACATTAAAACTTAATAAATTCACGTTTATAACACTGGAAATCCATCAAATAAAAAACACACTACTTGTACGGCACTTTAATCCGCATCATCAAATAGTACATCCCAATATATTTAGTCAATAATTCAAGGTACATAAGATAATATATAATTGAAAAAGATAACAAAGTGGTTGTTTAATTAATTGTAAGGATATAGTGAGTTAATATTAATCATGCCTAACAGGAACCTATTCATGCAAGAAATTCTCCGAATTAATCTTTAGAGTCATTGAAGTGTACGACTGTCCCACTGGTTGCGTTGTTAGATTATCATCAACTTTCAGTCCCCACTCCCCACTGCGATCGTTGTACGTCATAGTATGCTCAAAATCTTGATCTCTTTTTCTATTGCGTTGGGACTTGGGAATAATCATCAAATCTGGAAGATTTATACCCCAAAAAAGTGAAAAAAAGTTTTATTTCGCTGCCTTTCATTACATGCTAACGTAACTGACATGTAGAATTGCATCCAAGCAAGTAAATAAATGAAGTTACTTATATGTTCAAGAATGGAATTCGGATTTAGATGTTCTAAGAATTTCAGACTCAGTCTCCATTATTATCAGACTTGGTTATAGTATTTGATGAATCTCTTTACTCTGTCCACAATGAGGGAGTACTTACATAATAATAATAATAGTAAATGGAGTAATCCATGCGTATTTGATCTCTCATTTTACTAGAATTTATAGAGGAATAATTATGGATTTGGGCTTTGAGCCTACCCTTGGAACGTGATCCGGTACAGGATTGTACGGACGCGCCTACAATGCTCCCGCAAGGATTTTTGAGTTGGACTGACTTGTGTACTTGAGTCGCAGGTAGGCATGGCAAAAAACCCGAATCTGCGGGTACCAACCCGCCTCCGCCCCGACATTGATGGGGAAAACCCGCTTTGATCGGGGTTAAGTAAAACCGGACCTCGAACCCATCCCGTCTTTAACGGGGGCTGGGGCGGGGGCGGGTTTGGGAGTGTAAGAACCCGCCCCGCCTCCGAACCCGAACCCGTCCCGATAAAATAATTAATTAATTTTACTATATTAATAGTTAAATAATAAAGTTAAACATATATATTTTTCTTAAAATATAATATAGTTATTAAATTTCTTATTTTTTTAGGATTATCAATGTATATATTTACGTGTTATTTGAATTAGAATATATTAAATATATATAACTTATTTAAAAACATATATTTAAGCTATAAAAAATAGAGAAAAAATTGAAAAATAAAGAATTGAGATCCTCGCAGGTTTCCCCGAACCCTAGGGGACCCACGGGGACGAGGTTGGGTTTCATAATTTCATACCCGTTCTCTTCAAACCCAAACCTGAACCCGCCCCGACTTTTACGGAGGCGGGGACGGGGGAGAGCAAAACCCGTCCCCGACCCGCCCCGTTGCCATGCCTAGTCGCAGGGGCGAAGCCAGGAAGTGAGGTCAAGGGGGGCGACCAATATTATAAATTTCCTCAATCAATCACTCCACCTCCAAATGAAATTTTAATTTGTTATTATATATATAATTATAGGGTGAAGATTGAGTTACGTAAGATTGAGTTACGTCAGGAGTAACTCTTTATAAAGTTATTCTATTTAATTACTTTTTGTAAGTATTGATTTTAATCAATTTAATCATTAAATTGAAAAGTTGTTATTAAGTAAATCAAGTCTACAAAGTTTTGCAAAATATATACGTATAATATATACGTTTTCAAAATATAAGTAAATGTTGACGGTAAAATTACATATCTATAAATGTCCAATTTATCTAAAATTTGATATGTATGATCATCATGTTAATGTCACATTATTCAACAGTTACATTTGTGAAATTCTTATTCTGTGAGATTTTATTAAATGTAGTAACTTAATCCCCACTCATAATTTATAATATTAATTAAGTGAATTATTATTTTATTTTTATAATTTATTTTAATTATTTCTCTACATATTTTAATTTTTAATCAAATGTTTTATTTATAATAAAAATCATAAAAAACTAAAATTATAATTATCTAATAATGTACTTTTGTCTAGAAAATAAAAGTAAAATTTATATAATAAAATTTATGTAAATGTCTTTTATATCATTTTGCATTAATTATTTACTTAAATCAAATACTTATAATTCAATAAATTAATTTATCAACTTTCAATCAATTTATCAGTTAATTTTAGTATAGCCTATGTCTCATTCTAACTAAGCTTCTATATTTAATTTTATCTAATAACATATTATATATAAATTTATATAAAAATATAAATACATACACATTAAATATATATATATATATAGTTTTTTTTTTAAAAAAAAAACAAAAGCAAAAGTTGAGTCTTTGTCCTAATGAAGCTCCGCCCTGTTGAGTCGACTTGTGTACTTGGGTCAACTTGTATATTTTATGATTTTGAGATCTTATTAACTAACTTGAGTAGGACAAAATAATATCTAATTCTAGAATAAATTAACAAAAATAATAAAAAGCACAAAGAATTTTGAATGAAAATCTTATAAATCAATCAACCACATGATTTATTTTAATTTAATTTTATTTTAATTTATCCACCTTTCAGATGTAGAACTATCAACCAATAGTTCTTGTATAGATGTAAACTAAATATATTTCGAGCCAAATAGCAATTTTGGAAAATTAAATACACACAATTTTTTTTTAATCACGGGTATTTTTAAGGGGCAATCCCACTCATGGTAGGACTAGCTTTTTTTAGTGTGTCTTTTTTTACACAAAACTTGAACCTAAAAGTAAAACCTTCTTATTGGAGATTAAGTATATCATTTAAACAAACCCTTCATTGGTATATATGCTCACTTTATGGAAGGGCTATAATTTTTTCACAAAAAGAATTAATGATAATAAGAAATATTAAAAAAATTAAAAATACACATAAATGATTATCTCAAATGTTTTCTATAATATATATGGAAATTTGGTTGTGGTTTGAAAATATGGATTATTTGAATTTTTTACGTAGTTTCAATTGAAGTCTACACCTACAACTCTGACCTTTCTTTACTTAAACTAAATCATAACTTGTTAATCAAAACTAAATAGTTTAATATATTGAATGCAATCATGCATAAATAACATTATCTTGATAATACATTAAACCCTAATGAAAACATCATCGGTTCAAACCTATTCTAAATCCTTCAATTTCAAATATATATGTAACTAAACTTTATCAGCAGTGATAATGAATTATGATCATCGTCAATAACTAGTTTCCTTACAAATTTTATAAAAGTCTAAACTTCTCAAATGATGGCCAGCTAAATGTGCTAAGAATAAAAATAATAAGAGTTTAAACTTTTCTTCCCTAATAAATGCTTAAATTAGATTTTGAAAAATTATACTCTGACTCCATGTATGATTAAGATTGATCCTACTTTAGTTCTTTTTAATATAAATGAACCTTTACTCGTGTTAAACAATTATAAACAAGTCTATAAGTCATTTCTATCGCAGCTCCCCTTAAAAGATTTTTAATTAAATCATTATTTTATAATTCTTCACACATCCCATTCTACTATATTATTTTAATATTTTAAGCAACTCAATAAATTTTTTATCTCAAACACAACAATTTTTAAAAGTTTTTTAAATGAACCCCCACATTCACTACTTTTTTATCTCCAATCCACCATTATTTAAAAAGAAACTGAGCAGCCCATTTTTTGGGTTGTTGCATATAGCATTCCATGAGGATGGTTGGATAGATGAAATGTAATGTTATAAGAAGAAAAAGGCTGGTATTCATTCAACTATGTGGGATATTAATGCACCTGAATTGAAGTTTGTAATCAACTAATACTCATTTATTATAGAGATGATATATATGGTCAGTTTAGATGAAACTTCAGCAGAAGTATTTCTAGGTGAAAAAATAGAATGAATCAAAGATGTCAAATGTATTTAACTTCCCCAAAAGTTGAAATTAGTCATTGTAACCCACCTACTCCAAAAGCTCTCTCATTTAACTTCTCCATAAGTAACTAATTTCAACTTATGGAGAAGTTAAATTCATTTGACATCTTTGATTCATTCTATTTTTATCTTCTAGAAGTTCTTCTGCAGAAGTGTATCCAAACTGGGTCATAGATTGTTTGGTATAAGAGAAATAGAAAAAAAAAATTAATTGTTTGATTTGATAGGTATTTTGTGTGTGGATGGAAACTAAATATAAGAGAAAGATAGACACTTATAGACACTTGTGCATTGATTTCTCCAAAAATCATTGCTAATGTGTGGAGAAATGCAAATCACATGGGACTCACCAACTTTTTTTTTATTTCTCTAACCAAAGAAGAGAACTTATACACTTCTCTTTCTTTTCTCCATTTCTCTACTACTTCTATTCAACCAAACTAAACATTAGCCTTTGTTTGATAGTTGTAGAGAAATAGGGAAGAGATAGGAATGATTTATGGGTTGTTTGGTGTGAGAGAAGTATGTGAGAAGTAGAAAAGAGAAATGTGAAATTTGATTGTTTGGTTTGATTAAAGAGAAATGGGAGAAATAATATTTTTTATTAATATTCTATTAATAATTCTGTTGACCAATATCCTCATAATCGATTTATATTTAACAAAATCGATTATTTGACAGATTTATTTTTTAACCAAAACGGGGGAAATCATCAACCATCACAGTGGGGACTTTCTTCAAACAAAGCAGCCGAATAGCACATTAACATCAACAAATCACCATAGAGTACAGAAACATTAAATTAAAAAGAAATAAAAGAAAGCTAAAGATATCAATTGTTCTGAAATTTGCAATGCACACAAGGGGACTTGCAATGCACACAACGGCAAAAAATGGGAGGGATGATGGCTTTCATGAAGAGGGAAATGCCCAGATCTGGAGAAGAAGCAAGGCAGAAGAAGCAAGGCGACCTCAAAATGTCCAGATTTGCAGATTCTGATTGTGTTTCGTTGCTTCTATGTCACGGGTCGTGACCTCTCATTGTGCCATAGACCTCCTTTAACCCTCCACCGAACAACCACTACACCGCCACTGACCTTCGACCTTGCCTCCCTGTTGTGACTAGACATCAAAAGTTGTGTTTCTCACCATTCATCGTAGTTGATCTGAGCATATATTCTCCCCCGTTCGTTCTCTGTTGTGCGAGCGAGAGAGATAAGAGTAACGGTCTTGTTTAGGTCATCAGTACCCTTCCAATTTCTTCACTGAATCTCGCCTTAGGAGGGGAGAAATGTGAACATTGTAGATCCCGCACCTTTTCATAACTTCTCTATTATTTCTTTTCATTATCAAACTAGCGAAATAAGCTATTTCTCCGCTACTTCTCTCTCCCCACAAACTTCTGCCCTACTTCGCCCTTACCAAATGAAGCATTAAAGAATTGAGATAATGTTTCCTAGCAACCAATCTCAAAAATAAAAATAAAAAAAAACTGAGAGATTGATCGATAAAGAAGATAATTTAAACAGATTTTTTATATAATAAAGAGAAGTTCACATGTATTCACAATACCTTGCACTTTAACTTTTATATAATATTTTTTTTTATAGATTTGTTTAAAAAATATTAATTGAAGACTCTTGAAAAGTATCATCGTTTAAAAAACTAAAAGACATTATTCTGGATAATCCAATAAGTAAATGTCACAACACTAACTTGTAATAAACCATAAAATGAATAATTAGACCTTTTAACAAGACCATAACGTGAATAGAAGAGCAACCAAAACTTTGATAAACCAATAAACTAATTTTACATTAAGCCCCGTTTGGAAATACAACTTATTTAAGTACTTATAACATAAGGTCTTATTTAATAAGCACTTAATGAATAAGCTCTTAAAAAAATTGATGAAAATTGAAGAGGGTGCAGGGTGTTTAAATTCTCCATAAGCTATTCTATAAGTTATTTTCAAGAGCTTATTGAAATAAGCTGAAAACAGCTTATGAGCATATCACAAGCTCTTTTCAGAAGTTTACCCAAACAGTTACATAAGCGCTTATGTCATAGGATAAGCTCAAATTAGCTCTTCCAAACAGCATAAAATTGTTGTAGAAAGTGGTGTTTAAGATTTATTTTTGATGAATATTAAAGATAAATGTTATCAAATGAATATAGGAAATGTCTATACTTGGTTTTTTATTATATATTCATATTTATATTTATATTTATTTGGAAAAAAGTGAAATAATAATTATCATTTTGTATATTATAAAATTTAACTAACTTATTAAATTAATATTGAATTCAAAGTTATATTTCTATAATGGTTTCTAACATGTGCAACCTTGCACAGGATAATAAACCAAAAGTGGAAAGATTTTTTTGGAAATTACAACTATCACAATATTCAATATATTGATGATATTAAAATTTGTAATTTTCCGTAAAACCTTTCTACTTTTAATTTATTATCTTCTTTCTACTTTTAATTTATTATCTTATGCAATGTTGCATATATTAAAAAATCATTTTTATAATTTAATTGTAGTTAAGATATTAAATTGTATTTACATTTCATATCATATAATTAATAGTAAGTATACTGCATTTCAAGTAATTTTTTATATAATTTATATAAGTGATATTTTTAATTATATTTATGATAGAATTTATATATATTTACAATAGTGAAATGTGAAAGTGTTATAAGCTGCCAACTCAGCCTAACCAAAATGTGGATACCGCAAGCAAAAGTGAACACTCCACCCAATGATGCTAGGTTTCGCTTCTTTTTTTATTTTGCGTTTAAAATTTAATATAATAGATATAAAAGATAATGAAATACTAGTACTAATATCGCAAGTATTTTGTTAAATTTGTAACAAAGAGACTTCCATGCTTTCTGTAACTAGTACCAAAAAGATAATTGTGTCATTACAACAAAACTGATTTGTTGATATAATCATCAACTACAAAATGATTTCAACCTAAAATTCGAAGTGGGTACAATTGGTGTCACTCGCGTTGCAACTACCTATACACAGACAAATATGTTGGCAATAACAGCAAAATTCACCTCAACAAATCTTCCTAATATTTTCTAGCAAACCATTTTCTGAGTGATCAAATATCCCTCAAATTGTATTCTTCAATTAACTTAACCTATGAGCATTACAAATGCCGGAAATTTGGCAATTGAGTATGCTAATAACTAGGGAATGCTTGATAGAAGCATCTTCAACGTCTCATAAGTCATAAAGACAATACCCACACTAGGAACAACCTTGTAGTACTCGGGCAGAATGCCTCTATACAAACCCCGTATCCCTTCATTCTGAATTATCCGCCCAAATGCCCCAAACAAGCCAGTGTTATAGACTCGAGCTCGACCACCAGCACCCTCTAACTGCATCCTGCGCCTTACAAGATCTAAAGGAAATGTTACTGCATGTCACAAGAGACAAAAGGGTTAGGTAATGCCCATAAAGAACCATGCCAAATATGGAATACTGCTTTATCTAATTTCTGTAAAAATGACTTCTTCCTTGGATAAATCAGACATGACAAATAATCTTTCAATGAAAATAAATTTAGACTTCAGATTAGCTAATCAATCCAAGATAAGTCACATCCACCCCAAGGCTCACATTTGACTAAGAATGCAACTTCTTTTCCTCCAAGGAAAATTGTCTATACAAATAACATGCTATGGTACAGAAAAAAAAATATTCAGGCATATAATATAATTAATTAACACAGTTTGCCAGCACTCAAGACAGCCAAGCTTGCAAAATGGTTACAGCTTAATACAATAAAATGGGCCTGTACTTTCAAGTATCTAGAGTGATGGATGTTTCAACTATAATCAAATATTGGATTAGTGTTTTGGCCATTGAGATGGGTGTTGTTCACAAGGCTGTTGCGTTCAATTTATCCTAACCTATGGGCCAGGATTCATATTTACATAAGGATTAATGTGAATACTTTTTAAAAAACAGAAGACTAGACATCAAAGGCCATCCTCTTCTCTGCTGATAATTCTTGAGTGCTACAGTTTAATCCTAGGACTTTTATCTTACATCATAGAGAACCAACAAACTTGCAACAAGCACTCCTTAAAGAGGCATTTGGTAGGAGATTCTTTTAGATTCCCGTGGAAACATTATTAAAGATTCACAGTAAACTTTTAGGCATACCAAACACATCTCTAGCATTCCCAGGAATTGTGATTCCCAGGAAATATGATTCCCGGGAGTGAAAAAAGAATCCACCAACAATCGCCCCCTAAGTATTGGTTTGTGTGACAAGGGGTAACTAGTTAGTATTTAGACAGTTTGTACAGAAACCAAACATTTTTTGTTTTTTTAACTACCTTACCTATTAAAAGTTAAAACACTGCAAGCAGCCAAATTTTCTATGGGAAGGAAGGTATATGCATCACAGTGGAATTACTTAAACTGAAATTATAATCTAAGCACAGCAGCAATCTTAGAAGCAGCAAGTTGAAATTACTTAAACTGATCACATTCATTTCCATATTTCAAACATCTGTAAATCAGATAAAGACAAACAGATAGACTGATAGAGAATGACAGATTACTTAGAAAAGAAAGCAAAGAAACTAAATCAACATGCTGCAATAATAATAATAACAATAATAATTATTCCCAGCTTCGCATTCAAAGATACTGTTTTTTTCCTCTTGAAGGCACAAAAAAGACACCTACTAATATATAAGCTTCATGGTCAAATTGAGACAGAAATATGGGGCATTTTAACTAAAACTTTAAATACAATCATACTAAACATTTGAAGAAGATAAGAGAAATAATAGCAAGAATACCAAATTGACATTAAGATAAATAAATGACACAAATTTCTCAGCTTCACAATAGTAATCAAATTTCATCACATGCATCAAAAGTAATTAAATAGGCGTCAATTAGAAAACTTGAGTCCATGTAAGAACTTGAGAAATACATACTCAGAAATTAGAGAAAGCCACTAATAAGCACCCACCTGTTGATGATGCAACTCCTGAAAGACTGCCACAGGCAAGACTAACCACGGCAGTAGAATCATTGGGCCTAAATTAGAAAGAAATAGCCCTTTAATATATGCACTGTGCATAAGGTAATCTTCAACATAAGCTATTGCAAAATTCCATGCACGTATAGAAATTCACCTCTGTGACTGCCAGAAAGAACGTAACGACTCATAAACAGAAAAACTTATAGCTATACTGGGCCCAACACCCTGCATCACAAAAAATAATTATGTCAATCATAAAAACATAGCACAATCAACATAAAAAGTCTAAAAGAAGTAAAAATGCATCATGAGCATACCAACAATGTTGCTCCAAGTCCCTTGTACAGACCAAAGAAACCTTCTTCTCTACAGATGGTAGTGAAGGCATGTGAGATGCCCCTGTAGTATATGGTACTTCTCTGCAAAGCAACATAATATAAGTCTCAAAAACTCAAGATAAAAGAGTAAACACAAAAACATGATGAATGGGGTCCAGTTAAATCAACCAATAAACACGACATTAAATATAGGCAAGTCATTCATGCAAACAACTGAGGGCCTAAAAAGTGTCTACAACAATTTCCAACTGACAAAAATTGCTAATTACCTGCGCCGCAAGTCGTGTTCTCACAAGATCCAAAGGATATGTGGCAGAAGCAGCTGTCATACCAGACAAACCACCACCCACAAAGTGCACAAAGAGGTTTGCACTTGAATTTCCTGTACGATTCTCCCCCATCATAGAATGTAATATCTGAAACATGATAAAGAGAAGATGGTTTTAATTCAAGTCATAAGAATAAATGCCACAATTTTTGAACCACTTAGATTATAGAAAGAACATTAGAGATTACATTCTTGTAGCGTTCATAGGCATAGAAATTGACTGCAGAATATGGGAGACGATGAGCAATGGTCACCATATTGCCCTTCCAAAATGCTCTGAACCCTTCTTCATTGATAATACGTGAAGCCTCACACCATATGCTAGTCTTGTTCAATGCCGCCACATCAGAATGCATCCCTTGCACCTGTTAAAGTCAAGATACACACTGTAGTCAGATATACGGTAGTTAAAAGGTCGCCATTTGAATCAAAAAGAGGAATGATGGATCTATATAAAAACAATCAACTTACATGTTGAGATCAAAATGTCATTAAAGAAAGTTATAGAAGCTAGATTTATACAATAATGATGACCAGTGGCAGCACAATCATCACTATCAACATCAAGTACCTACAGCAATTTGAATTTGTAACATAATTTTAAACAGCAACATGCAATGCAAATAAAAAAAATAACATAACATGGATAGTAGGATACAGACATACAGTTATACTTGTCTTTAAATTAAAATTTATTGAAATCTAATAGGCACAACTCGCTGATTAAAAATTAAAAAAAGAACAAAGTTATCCAGGCTGTAAACAAATTAAAACCCTGGAGACTGGAGTGAAGTTTTACACCTGCAACCCACACCTCACACAGAGAGCTTGTATACAAAATAACAAAGCAATTCATCGAAGATATCACTAACACAGGACAAGCGTGTCCAAAACCAATATTGGCTCCAAAATAACCAAACACCCAAGTGCAAGTTTAATTACGCTAAACCAACTAAACCAAAAAAACCAAAACCTCTGGGCCAATGCAACAGAACATCAAAAACTAAATTCACATCATGTTATTCTAGTCAAAGTGTCAAACCACAATTCAAAAAACAATCACGAATAATAATAAACAAATCTTAAAAATTTGAAAAAAATAAATAATAAAACAACTAAACCAAGAGTAAAAATTCATTATCCTAGTTCAGCCGAAGCCTAGAAACCACGTCCCTGTCATCTCATACCGGTGAAAAAAATTCACAAGAAAAAATAATTAATTAAATAAATAAAGAAACCTGAAAAAGGATAGTGAGGCGCGCAAGGGGTGCGGTGCATGTTTTGCTGAAAGCACCGGCGATGCCACCGGCCAGAAGCTGATGCACCGTTCCGAGCTGGTGGCTGCTCTGCGGCAACAACTTGGTGGCGGCGGTGGCGGCACCATCGGTGTTGAGGGATCTCTGTCCCCCTTCGACCACCATCCCGACACGCGCTTCCATCGAACCACGAAACTGGAAATGGAAGAATCACTACTGCGTCTCCTCTCCCGGAAGTGGCTGCTGCGCGTTGAATCTGAACGACGTCACATCGAAACAGCTGCGGGAAGAAGAAGAGATTGAATTGGGGAACGCGTAGAAGAAGAAGAACATTGAAGGTGGAAGTGGAAACTTTGAAGTTTGAAGGATGCGATGCGAAGACAAACAAAACCCTCTCCTTCGGGGCTGCAATTGGTTGTTGGAAGGACTAGGGTTTTTCGTGGTTTGGAATGTGACTCTGTGTCCTTTTCGAGATGCGTGGCAAGACTTTGGCCTGGGATTTTTTTCTTTTTACGTAGTGAGGAAAAAAATTGAGGCTTACATTACATATCATTTATTTACTTTAATTGATTAATTGATGTAATCTAAATTAAATAATTTAATAAATAAAATTAAGAGAGAGTATTTCATTTAATTAATTAAAGGTGACAACTCAATAAAATATGAGTACGGATATAGTGATGAGTTGGCTTATTTTTATTGTACCATGTGTTTAGTAATTACAACATAAGCTAAAAGTTTTAAAAATTTCTAATTGCTAACTAGTAACTACCTTTTTATGTTGCCTATTCATAATTAGTGAATAATTTGTAAATATCGTGACTGTTTATTTCCATTTCATTTAAAAGTCTTCATTTTAAGTTATTTTTGGAAACGGTGAACATTTCATAAAGTCTTTATTTTTAGGTTGAAAGCGTTGTGAAAATTAAGATCAATTCAGGCGCTCCTTTTTTTCATCAAGGTATTTTTTCCTTTTCGTGAATAGTTTTATTTTTCCCCGTAAAACTTTCAAGATTAGCTTTACTTTATTTTTCCATAAAAAAAGCAAAAGCTTTACTTTGTTTTAATTGGCTATCGTTTTACAGTGAGATTTTAGACATTCGATGGGTTAGGGTCATATTAGTAGAACAATGAAGTCTTGAAAACTTACTCACCAAACCATATCATCACTCTTGACCCTACAAAAAATATAAGTTGCAACTGAAACTTCTTTACAAGATAGTTGTACAAAGGAGATGAGAGTGAAAAATGGAAGACGGAGCTTGATATATCAAGTGGGCAAACTAATCATATAAGATAAACTTTATATTTAGATGAAATTATTTAATAAGTTTGACAAGTAATTTTTTTATCATACTATTAAAGGAAATGAAAGGAAATAGTTGGAAATGAACATTTACTTTTGGGATAGATGGTCCTAACAAAGTGAGGAATGTCATCTTCATTATGAACATTAATATAAAATCCAATGGAGATGCAGTGCAACAACAAAAAAAACACTTGAAACACGGCAACAAAGACACAATTCACCTTTCAAAAATAAAACAAAGTACGAGGATTTTTTAATCTGGGTTTATGATTTAGGAATTCCTAGACAGGGGCTAAGAATAAAAATGAAAATTAAAATGACGTGTTTTGAATTAAATAAAAGTTTTTGGGGTGGAAACATAATTACTTCATTTAGAGCTGATTTGTTAATAATTTATCCAAGTGTACAAATCATTAAAAGACACATCACTAATGTACCGTTACCCACATTTTATAAAATGTACCATAAAATCTACCTTAATTAAATTAAGAATATAGTTGAAATATAAAGTAAATTTTAAAATCATGGATTGTTATTTGTTAACCTTCTTCCATAAAAGTACATTTGAAAATAACACATTCCTACATTTGCTATAAGTTTTAACAAAACATTTCCTTATATTAATGATTCTCAAGAAAATAATATTAATGAAAAAAAAAACATTCCTTTGTAGTATTAATGATTCTCAAGAAAATAATATTAATGAAACTTACCCATATGAGACAATAAATTTTCATTCTAGTCCCTAAAAATGTTATGATCGGCCTGATTAGTTCTTGAAAAATGAAAATTACATTTTCATTCTTGAAAGATTAAAAAATATAATTTAAAAAAAAAATGCTAAATGGAATATTAATTCTAAATAAAATTATATTTGTTTCGAATTTTTTACCTCTATTAATCCCAAGTAGTTGAGTTCGTTTTTGTGTCTTCCATGAGTGGCATGCTTTCATTCCGAGCAAATCTCATTCTATAAGGATGTGCAAATGCTTAAATGACCAAATTCGCGTCCAGTATAGTGTAGTTGTGGTGGTGGGTTTAGTTGGTTTCTTTTTTCTTTGCTTTTCCCCTACTATCCTTCCCCTAAGAACCAATTGTATCACAGTATATAACAAATTCTAATTATAATGTGTGGTAAAAAAGCATTCACTTGAGAATTTTGTAGTTTATATATGGTTGGATCGCAAAATTTAATATAAAATTTTGTTTGAGGAATTTTAGGCTTAAAAGAACTGTTGCTTATGCTGAAAATGATGCGTAGAAAATATACCATCAACCAGAATTCTGATACTTTAAATTGTTTCATGTGTCTAGATGTTTAGGTTCCTATATTTGACCTTAGCATTGGTACAAGCTTTAATTAACTAACCAAAAAACAAGTAGCTCGTTTCTAAAGTTTTTTCTTTCCCATAAATGCTCTTCCCATCCATTTTACTTGGTGTTGTTATTGTTATAAGGATGCTTGTGTGATATATGCAGGATATTATCCACAACAATATTCATCAAATGAGCTTTATGATTCCAAGCCTTATCTATCTCAATTAATTGATGCTCAAGAGCTGCACCCTTCCACACTTATTCTTTTGTTTCTTTCATTGTTCCTTCCCTTCTCAACGTGTGAGACTTCTTTGTTAAACTCAAGCTCTCTCTGAATCATTCATCGGCTTTTTGATGCCACTAAACATTTTGCCTAACTAACAGTATTTTCGTCTTTAAACCCAAAGTTGTTAAAGTCTCTTTCTAATATTATGGTTATTATGGTAAAACATAGTTATTTTTCTTTTTTTTTTTAAATTTATTCCTTGCCAATTAAATCATTTATATATATATAACCCATCTTTTTTACCATAGGAGGCATACACAGTTAGATTTGATCCTAAAAAGTAAATGTTAAAGGAATTTCCCGACTATAATTTGCTTAAGTACTACCAAATACGCTCTTCATTTATCTTTTGAAGTCATGATTGCCGGTGACAAAGAAAAATAAATACATTTTCTTTTGCTCTCTTTTGTTATATGTGTTTCACCTCTTTCTTTCTATTTGGGGAGTTTGGGGCAGATAGTATTTGGTCTACTGCATTAAGTGTAATAAATATATTGTGTTTGTCAATTTACAAAAAAATTATACATGTTTCAATAGCTAGATGCAAAACAAAGTTATGCATGTGATGCATGTAGTCGAGTTGGTTGGTGCATGTTTGCTATAGGTTGTGCCTATTCTACTGAGTGTGATGCATGTCGTCGAGTTGGTCGTGGCATGTCTCTGTTACAATATACTAAAATGAGTGTGAGCAATATAAATTCAAATCATATTGCATTTATTAATCTTTTTCTTAAGAGGTGGTATATCAAAGTCCATAATCCCTATGAAAGATTTTCTTGAGATCTCCCAATATCAGATCTCATTGTAATATATGATATACCACTGAGTATAACTAATTGACATTAACTTCTTTTTATTCTAACGTCATCCAATTCAATCAACTAACCATTGATTTGTGATTTTTTTTAGAGATTTGGAACAAAATAGCATCTGTCAAAGTTATCATGTATTTATCTGGTGGTATTTAGTCGTGTTTGTATTTTTTTAGTATGTTTTGAAACTATGTTGGATAGGTAGAACCTCATTTGAGCTTTGGAAATATGTATTCCATCTTTGCATTCTTATCAATGAGTGATAATAAAAACTTAGTTTGTTAAGCTATTTATTATTCTTAAGAAAGTTAGGTCCTCAACCCTATTTTACCTCCAAATTAAAGTTTCCTTTGGAACTGTTTTGGAACCGTGAGTTATGCATGTGCACTCTATAAGTAGTTTTAGACGTAGAACGCAAACACTTTGAAATTTATGTTTTAATATTTGTGTGAATATTTGTGATTCAGCTTGGTATTTAAGAGTTGTCATTTAATGTTTTGTATGTTTTATAGAGTTTATTAACTATAATGAATTGCTAATTTTCCCTACCTTTCTTTTCATTGGAAAAGTAAAAGAGCCCTCTTTTATTGCTCTCCTATTTTTCCTTTCTAACTTGTATTTTTTCCATTCACTTTTCCATCAGTAATGCTTATTCAATATCATAGTCGGTTTTCTATATTGTTGAATAAGCCTTTTTTTTCATGCAATATATAACTGAAGTAATTAATTACACTTTTTGTGCTATGTACCTCATGTCTTTCTCACAAAAGGTTTTTTTATTTAGGGAAGGTTAATGGTAATGATAAAAGATAATCATTGCTTGCCAAATCCCTGCCTAATCTGTGAGAACATGCCTATGCTACTTACCATTGAAACTGTTAACAATGCATTACCCAACTGTTATTTTTTTTGTTATGAGTGGAAGACATTAGGATGTTATGCCCATTCTAATTACCACCGCAACGCTACTTCTCATTTACTGCTCTGCATCTTTAGGCTTTTGTCTCACCTCTTTCATTTACACTCACCATTTTGCAGGGGTATGTTTTCATGTCTACTGCTACTCAACTTCAGCTCAGGTTTAGACACTTTTGGTAAATTTTTTAGGACCAATTCTTGTAAATTTGACCACACCATTCACGTGGGATTCAAGCATGTCAGTTCTATACTTCTGTATACATTTTTTTTAATGCATGCTACAACTGATGACATAATACAATTTATCTATATATACATGTTTTCTTGATTTCAAACATGTGTGTTATGGGTTGAACACTGCTATTGTGTTTGAAATACTATCCACACATTTTAGTTCCTAATCTATATTTCATATTAATTCTGTCACCCATGTCACCTGTGTAATTGATATATAGAGACCAAAGAACCATTCACCCTTTTTGACTTTCTATTATTTGTCATTGCTTTCAATCTTGTAAAGGATACAAACAGTTAAATCTGTTAACTTTCAGTTTATTCTGTTACTTTTGTTATGAGTCAGTTACAAGTCAGTTTCACCCCCTTCTTCATCTTTGTGTATGATATAAGTATGGGTCTGTACTTTCTCTCAAGGCATCTGAATAGAATTGTTTTCACATAGCCCTTTACTTTTCTCCATCGCATTCTCTCCTTATTATTGTTGCTGCCTAGATACCTTTTATGGTGTCAGAGCTTCTCGGTTTAGCAATGGGGGAAAACTCAAAATTTGTTCCACATACATTCTCAAACCCAGTCTCAAAGGAGTTGGATGAAAGCAATTTCCTGATATGGAAATTTCAAGTTGTCAGTACTATCAAAGGGTACAAGTTACATAATTTCATAAATGGAAATGGAGGAATGCCAAGAAAGTACCTTTCTGATGAAGATGAAGAACGACAAAATCTAAATCCAGAATTCATCAACTGGGAGCAGCAAGATCAACTGTTGACTTCATGGCTTCTATCTTCAATGACCAAAAGGCTCACAACCAGGGTTATAGGATGTGAATATGCTCATCAAGTCTGGAAAAAGTTGGAGCCATTCTTCACTTCTCAAACAAGATCGAAGATAAAACAGCTGAAGGATCAATTGAAGAATACAAAGAAAACAGAGAAACTCGGTGAGTATTTGCTTGAAATCAAAGAAATAATAGACATGCTAGCTGTTGTGGGATCACCTTTAAACAACGAAGAACAAATTGAAGCTATCCTGGATGGTTTACCAGAAGAATATGATTCTTTCATCAACACAATTCTGTCAAGAACTTATTCCTACACTTTTGAAGAAGTATAAGCTCTTCTTATGTCCCAAGAAGAGAGATTTGAAAGAAGAAAGAAAGAAAAAGATGCAAATGTATTTTCGATGCAAAACATGCATGCTAACCTAGCACAAACTCAATTTAACAATAGAGGCAGAGGCAGATCATTCAATAGAGGTGGAAGATTTTCATTCAGAACCAACAGAGGAAGAGGAAGGAACAATTTTCAATACTCAGGAAGAAACCAACCTCAATGTAAAGTCTGTGGTAAGTTTGAACACATTGCTCTAAACTGCTATCACAGGTTCGACAATCAATATCAAGATGACAGTCAATCTCAGAGATCAAACAACCAGAATCAAAGTCAAATTACTCTCATGAACAGTGAAGTAGAATCAACAAATGACCTTGGCTCAATAAACACTGCAGTAGTATGTGTACCTGAGATTGTTTATGGTCCATCTTGGTATCCTGACTCAGGAGCAACACACCATGTTACACCAGATTCAAGAAATCTAATGACAAGATCTCAATGCCCAGGTGACAATAGACTGAGGACGGCAAATGGAGCAGCTGCAAACATCCAATACATTGGTACATCATTCTTCTTAACTCCAAGTGCCAAACCTTTATTCCTACGTGACCTGCTTCACGTTCCTGGAGTCAAAAAGAATTTATTAAGTGTTTCCCAATTTGCTAAAGACAACAAAGTCTTTTTTGAATTCCATCCTGACAGATGTTATGTTAAATCTCAGGCAACCAAGGAAAATACTGCTTCAAGGGAAGAATGGAAGATTAAAAATGCCTTATATGCCTTTGACAATGTTAGTGCAATGAGCTCTTTTTTCTGCACACACAAGTTACCTTCACATTGTAATTCATCTTACAATTGTAATGATTCAAATTTTCTGAGAAAAAAATAAAAGATGAAGATTCTGTTATGGTGTTGATGCAAATGCTTTTAATTTTCATACTTGGCATGCTAGACTTGGTCATGCTTCCTCATCTATTGTGTCAAACATTCTGAGAAAGAACAATATTTCATTCTCATTACCAAAATCTCCCTTCATGTGTGAGGCTTGCTGTATGGGAAAGACACATAAACTTCCATTTTCAAACTCACTCACAACATACACTCAACAACTACAACTCATTTACTCGAATATTTGGGGACCTTCACCAATTCCCTTCTCAAATGGGAGTAGATACTACATTCATTTCATAGATGCATATTCAAAGTTCACTTGGATATACCTCCTCAAAAGAAAGTCAGAAACACTACCAACTTTCATTCAATTCAAAAAGATTATAGAAAATCAACTTGGATAAAAAATAAAAGCCTTTCAATCTAATGGTGGTAAGGAATATGTTGCATTCTCAAAATTTCTGAATTCCCATGGCATTGTTCACAGATTTAGCTGCCCCTGCACACATGAACAAAATGGTTATGCAAAAAGAAAACATAGACACATTACTGAAACTGGTTTGACACTTCTTGCCAATGCAAAAATGCCATTGAAATATTGGGGATATGCCTTTCAGACAACTGTTTTTCTTATCAACAGATTGCCAACCCCCACTCTTGATCAATTTACTCCTATTGAGGTTCTTTTTCACAAAACCCCTACCTACACTGATCTTAAAATTTTTGGTTGTGTCTGTTATCCCTTTCTTCGACCTTATAATAAGCATAAACTTGATTTTAGATCTAAGCAGTGTGCTTTCCTATGATACAGTTTAAATCACAAAGGCTACCTATGTTTATCCTCTATTGGCAAAATTTACATCTCAAGACATGTTCAATTTGATGAAACCATCTTCCCTTGAGTTTGAGGGGGGATGTAAAGGATACAAACAGTTAAATCTGTTAACTTTTAGTTTATTCTGTTACTTTTGTTATGAGTCAGTTACAAGTCAGTTTCACCCCTTATTCATCTTTGTGTATGATATAAGTATGAGTTTGTACTTTCTCTCAAGGCATCTGAATAGAATTGTTTTCACATAGCCCTTTATTTTTCTCCATGGCATTCTCTCCTTATTATTTTCGCAACGTAGATACCTTTTAATGATATAACTTAAAGAATCCGAACCAATTAAATAGAAATGTGTTAGTAATCCGGTCCCTCCAACCGTCTTCACAAATTACATTTCATATATACTATCCACTCTTATTTCATCCATTATATTTACTCCTATTACTATTAGATATTTGGCACAAATATATAGCTATATCAGTTTTTATGTGTGGCCTGTGCATTGCACAATTACGTGGGTTTCACTCTTAATATTAATATGCTAAAATGCGCGTGACTTTCAACCAATCTCAAAAATTGTTTTAGAAAAAATGTCCAATAATGTGTTACTAGCATTATTCAAATATAAAAACTCAAAACATATATTATTTAGAATTTTTAAAAAAATTACATAAATCCAATGATCAAAACAACCTAATCCCCTTTCACTCAAATCAATACATATTAATTGAACTATTATTTAAAATTATGAATTTGTAAGTTAAATTTAGATCTGATTTCTCTGAAATGTGATAAATGCAAAAATTATAACAACCAATTTTAATGACAAAGTAAATACACAGGTGTAAAAACCTATAAAAATATTTTAAATCTCAAACCATTTTTTTTTTAATTTTGAACTACACTTTAGCATCAAGTTAATACGATAAATTGTACAACCATGTTGTACAAGATTTAACTACTACAAATTGAAATCCATTCACTTGATTTGGAGGACAGCAATATCAAGAGGAAAAACTCAAACTGCTGAAACAGCCATACCCTTGGGATTTACTCCCAGAAGATAAGCCCAACACAAAGGTGAATTGGAGCAGCCCATGACACAATATCATCCCCCATCCCCACCCTTCAAATGAATTTACACAGTAACTTTACATACATGTGAGCTCAATAAAAACACCAGTTAATCCCCAAACTGGAAGGTACCATAAAGGGCAATGTTTAAATCACTCTTCTTTTCTTTCTAATTTCTGATGGTTTATGAAAGCACAACAGAAACAAGGTTAGTATATCACCCCAATGAAATGAAAGTACATGCACATTGTTAGATTGAAGATCTTCAGCCTACAAAGTCATGCAATATTTGGCCTCCAATAACCTCTCTTCCAAAATGCCTATTTTGTGATTCAAAACCACTCATAACATAGCCTTCATTATTGGTTTCAAGACCTAGACCAAAACGCTGAGCTGCACTCAAAGGAAAAGGTTCAGCTAAACCAATCCCATGATTTTGATGAAGACCTAGTGTCAGTGACACACTATTATTGCTTCCACTCCCAATGTTCACTCCAACACCTACTGGCTGGTTGCCTGTGCAGGGCAGATTCAGTTGTTCTTGACTCCTAACTGCTATATTAGGAATTTCATTTATAGTGCGCTTGTAAGGAGCATCCTGATATTTATCTGTGGAGGTAGATGGATTCTCAGAAACAAGAGAGTTGTCTGAAGGCAAATTCTCACTTGGTTTGTTCCTACAATGTTCTTCCTTCTGTGAAATCTTTTGAGCTTGTCGCGTTTCAAGCATATGTATTTCTTCCACCATTGGTTTCCAGAGCCTTACTCTTGCATTGATGAACCAATTAGACACCTGGTACACAGATAGATATTGTCAAATATTAGTAGAATTACAAACACATATTAGCCAATAAGCATGAAATTATTTAGAGGATGGATCCTTTATCAAGAAAGCTCACCTGACTTCGAGACAGACCTGTTTGTTTAGCCAACATTAGCTTGTCTGTATCAGTGGGATAACTGTATGAGGAAAAGAAAAAAAAACTAAGCAATCAATGCACAATAGAGGAAAAGGCGTTCAAATGAACATAGATGTATAGTTTTGGCAGAGGAGGAAACACCATCATGTCCTTGTGAATAAACATAAAATGGCACTTACGGGTGCAGAAAGTGCTCAAACAACCATGCTCTAAGAACAGTCACAGCACGCTCGGGGAGTCCCCTTTGAGGTCGCCAAACAGGTTGATGCTCAAGAAACCCTGATCTTTGGCTGTAAGGGCCTCTATCACTGTTTCCAAACCTTGGAGATCCTTCTTTACTGTTGCTTATGTGAAAATGAGCCTTATTGGTGAACTGAAGCTGGTCAGTAATTGCATTTTTTAAGCATCTGAAATGTTTGGACATGGCTTTTATAGCCAAACTTGCATAAGGAGCTGCATTGCTGAGGCCTGAAACATACTCAAATGATGTTACTACCGCCTGCATTTGTTGATAGTATTGCCTGTACCTCCTGTAAACCTGTTCAGGATAAATGAATTACAATTCTCACAATTAGGATTAAATATCAAACATCATTGATGTAGTTAAGGAATGCTTTAGTTTTTACTGTTTCTATTTGAGCAAGAAACTTAGCCTTGAGATGAAAGCAGAAATGACTATTCATGCCATCCATCTAACATAGCTGAGACTAGATCCCTTTTCAATTAAAGGTTGACAAAGACTACTTAATTTACTCATCATATAACAATGAAGGACTTAAACAAAGAAATCCATGAAGTCCTTAGTGGCCACAAACTCTTCGCCTATTTTAGTTATTCTAAAACTATCAACACTCCTAACTTCATAGTTGTACAAATTTTTAACCTATCCATATTTTATCATTGGACTAATAAAATTAACGAATAATGAAATCCAGAAGGATTGAGCATGTTTTAAAAAAATCTGTCCAAATCATGAGAATTCACATTTAATTGGGCCCTCTTATAAATTCAGATCGTATATCCTCACAGAAAGGAAAGACTAATGTAATTTGGAAAGGTATCAGCAAATGAAAATGAGAATTGAGAAATATAGTGGCATCATTGTAGTTTAGTAAGCAGCAGTAATTCCTCCCATCTGGCGAATGTTGTTCCATCCTTGCACATTTCATTCAGCTACTTAACATATAACTTGACCAACAATAGTATCAAAGAAGCATTTTATAACAAGTCTAGTTAATTACATCACCACACCCAACTGAGGTACACCAGGACAACCTAGATCAAGTGATATTTGACATTTTATAAACAAACCTACTTCTGAGGTACATGATACCAAATTGTCTTTACAACCAGAAATTAGTGACAGAAATGAACGGACGTCCTCTTCCTACCGAAGCATATTTGTCATCCCAGGCCCAACTCAAGAATATTGTTTGTTTCCAAGGGGCAGAGGGAGCACATTATTTAGGAGACCAGAGGCCAAGATTTTGAAAAACAAGCAAGCACATAATATTTCCCAATCAGTTCTTGGGCCAATTGAAGACCAGAAAAACTTTTTCTAGTAAAATTCATCAATTTTTATCCCATGTAGAAGTGAGAACAAGCAGAAACACATGAACCCTGAATCAGGTACATATGGTGGCAAACAAGCATAGAAGTAATAATCTTCAATGCCACTGGACTCAGCTAATTAACATCTCTAAATCATAGTTCCATACGCAAGATGATAGGACTCCATCACAATGCGATGTAATAGTAAATCATCAGAACTATCATGAGTTCAAAAGCAATTTGAGGCCCACTGGGTTGAGTTTCCTGTAATACCTACACACTCTGAGTACAAACACACACACACACACAGATATATATATATATATATATATATATATATATATATATATATATATATATGTCACTCACATGATAGACAGTCACACATGAAGCTCCACAAACTACAAAAAAAATTCAAGCCAGCCTACAAGGAACAAGACAAGCAAATTAAATAACACCTAAATGGCAAGGACACAAAACAAAACTTTACTACCTCACAAACTTGTCAATTTCCTAGCCTAAAAAGCAAATAAATTTGAACCCAGCAAACCCACATGAACCCAATAAATTTCATGCAAGGTGCAACAAAGGATAGAAAAAGTCCAATCTGTTGCCAAGTATGATTCCATAAAATTTATGTCAACTTTGCTGGCTGATATATATATTCTAAAAATGCACAACATTTATGAGTTTAAGATTGCAGCTAACGTAATGTGCATCATCTCTTGGTTTTCCTTAAGGCCAACCACAAATCCTGAGATTCTACAGAGTTGTAGGAATAACTGTAAGGAAACTACATACACTACAAATCAGGAGAGCTAAATTTCAAAAAAATTTACCAGACACAATCTTCCAAATGTGTAATAACATAACAGAACATATATTGTCTGCATCCTGTAGTTCATATTTACAAAGGTTATCATTTCATAAAATTCACAAAGTTGCTTCACTCTTTTAAATGCCAAAAGTCATAAACAGATATACAAAGGAATTTTATGCTACACATCCATTCTAATGATGCAAAATATAGGTGAAGATGGAACAAGTGAACAGGTTTATTAAGAGCAGGCATCTCATATTTTATTTCTAAAAGGAAAATACACAACTTCCTATGCCATGAAACTGTTATTGCAGGCCCACATACTCGAATTTAAATCCACCAAAAGGCTGTTCTTAAGCCAGTGAACTGTTAATCACTATACATATCCCATGGATGAATGAAATCAGATGAAAAGGGGACTGCCATCTAAATGTCTTGGAGAACAGCTAAATTGAGAGAATAAAAATGAGACTCAATACAACTTTACTTCAATCTTTACAAGTTTCATCCACTTCAAAATGAGATAAATATACAATCTAATGTATTCAAAGAAAAAAAGTATAAATTTACTATTTGATACTTGAATTATATAATTATATTCACATTCATGATTTTTACACATCAATATAAGTGACTTAATTTGTGCACAAGGATTGGTCACAATTCTTACATATGTGATCCACAAAATAAAAATCAGTCAATCAGCATGCAGGGACTGTGATTTGAAAAAAGGTAGGGAGAAAATTATGTGAAACAATCAATTTCCTTGACATGGAAAAATAAATATTGGTTAACACATTGCCTTTATACTAGTTAATTACTTTCAAATTCAGGAAAGTTTCATACCAAGTTTTTATGCTGCTTTTCTTATATTTAATTGCTTTCAAATCCACAAGAAGTTTCACATGAGGCTTCTATGCTTCAATGGAATCTCCGGTTTTGTTTTTAGTTTCGCTTACAAGACAAGCCTCTGCCTTGCATTTCTCCAAAAATAACTAAACTCCAATAAATGGCTTTCCATGGCAAGTTCCAACCAAAGAAAAGCGTAAACTAATATGGTGTGTGTTCTCACCTTTTTCATAAGGTTGCTTTATACTCAAGAAAAGTCTTTGAGAAACAATGCATGAAAGAAAATTGATCCCTACATTTTTACACTAATTACCTGAATGTGCCAGTTAACTAACATAATACTTATGTGCCTAAAAGCACATCAATTGTGGTTTAAGAAAAAATATATTTTATACCGTAGCTTCATCCATCTCATAAGAAAATTAGAATTCAATATAAAAATAATTGATATTTACTAATATGATATAACATATTGCACCTATTTTTCTAGATAAACATTACAGGCCGCATATGACATATATTGTTTATTTCATGCTACAGTTTATCATTAATATTATTGTGTCCAATAAGAAATAGTAACAATGTAACATATAAATATCTAACATCCCAATCTATAAAATCAATCGGCCAAATATGCACCATATCATATGATTGATGATTCTGCTGTCATGCAAAAACAATTTATTAACAATAATTCCCGGTAAAATTAGTATGAAATATTAAACTATATCATGAGTTTGAATGACATACTCTACTTTAGTATTCAGAGTTTAGGTGACACGTCAAAATAAAATTAAAAAAAAAAACAGCAAAACTAACATAAAGGCAAACACCTTATGATCTTAACATGTAAGTTTCTTTAACCTTTGAACAACATGATCATATCACTAGACACTTTTTTGGAGTATATATCTTTTCTAATGGATTCCTTCAATAACTTTATGCTACTAATTATCCCTCCAAACTGGGTGACAAACATTGTCTCTTATTAGATATATCTTTCACTTTACATTCACAATACCAATCTCCTCTCCGTGCATATATTCCCTCCCATTAATTAATTAACTTTTCCAAAAGGACAGTTGAGTTCACCAAGGCCATCCATCACAACAAATGCAAGAATCATCTTAATGCACATATTATACACTTATTACCTATTAAAACACCATCCATGAAATCAATCTATAAATAACAAAGACATAATCACACTACGTAATATCACCATAAACCACACACTTCCTTCCTTCAAGGTGATAACATGAGCACATGTTATTCTCTACCACTTTGAAGGAATCACTCACTAACGATACACTAGTGATAACATCACATGAGCACTACATAAAAAAATTAAAAAAGAATTGGTAAATTTACCAAACAACCCATGCTTCTTCTGGATAAACTAATCCAAAACAGTAACTTAACTAGAGAAAATGACAAAAATGAAATCAACAGGAACATCAAACATGAACTCAGTTGAAACTTGTCAAAAGAAACAAAACCCATTTCACCAAGATTTTCACATGACAATAACACAAATCAGAAATTAAAAAAAAAAAAAAAAACACACCTCATCAAGCATAGTCAAAAGCCTTGACTTCTTGCGACCATCACCAGCAGCAAGTGGATCTTCAGTGAAGCTCTCCGGAGGAGGAGGGTCCATGAAGGATGCATCAGCCACCACCATCACCCCCTTCTCAGCACGACCCCCAACATCACATATCTCTTCCAACAATTGCTGTGCAGGCTTCAAGAATCTCGAATCTTTCAGCACAGAAGCATAACCAGTAAATGGCCCTGAACCACTAACTCCTCCAACCAACCCCGGAATCACCCACCCACCCTTATCACCACCATAAATCACAGACCCATATCTCTGAAGATTCAGCTCCAGAGGGTGATGATGTGCACTGTTGTTATGTGATGACAGAGACAAAGATAAAGGCTCATGCTTGAACACCATAGCATTCATTTCACTCCCATTCCCATTATTATTATTACTATTATAGCAGCTCTGATCAAACTCCCGAAGGTTCTGAACATTATAGAGAAAAGGGTTGTTGTTGTTGCTGCTGCTAATGACTTGAATTGTACTTGGGTTCAGAGGTAAAGACGATTGAGGGTCCAAGTAAGGAGCATGGTGATGAGAAACTGAAGAATTATTATTATTATTATTATTATTATTCGAAGAAGAAGCGTTGTTCATGAAGCGCATCATGAAATTGGAGGAAGCTTGTTCCTTGAGAGAAGAAGGAAAGTTTTGTTTGGAAAACGTTAAGAAATCAGAGGAAAGAAAGGAAGAAGGGTCTTGGTATAAAGGTGAAGGTCCAACGTTGTGAGCCACAACAACTCTAAGCTTATCTCTTCTGCTTTGTTGTGGGACATGGTAACCCTCAAAACCCTCAGCCATAAACCAAAAAATATATAATTAATTAAAAAAGAAGCTTTTTTTTTTTTTTTGGTTTATGAGATGTAGAAGAAGTGACAGAGAAAGAAAGAGAGTATAGTGATGGATGGAAGTGACGATGGATGAAAGGAAAGGATATAATAATTATGGTGATGGTGCTGCCTGGAAACAAGTTATGACAGAGAATTTATTTATGGATGGAAGGAATACGTGAAAGAAAGAAAGTTATTGAGAATTGAGGTATGAGATTTTGTTGGTTTTAGTTTACACGCATCTGAAGCTTGTGTTTCTTTTTCTCTAAGTAGAACACAACACTCACACTGGGTACTTTGTGGCTCAGAGAGAGAACAAAATGCAAACTCCCAAAGGAAGAACCTGTTGCGGTTGCTTTTACTGCTCAACGAAGCCATAGGGTTTCTATAAACCGGATGTCTACCGGCTATTTCCGGTAATATATAATTGAACTGTTCTCTTCTCTTATGTGATTTCTTTCTCTGCGTGTTGCAGATATTTCTGCAACAACTGGGTTTCTGAGTTTTGTCGTTTTCTCAACTCTCTTTCTTTCTTGCTTTATCATTTTTTTTAATTTATTACTTTCTAAAATATTAGAAAATACTACTACTATCAAATATTATCAGAGTTTGTTATTTTGCATTTTGGCTTTATACATTTATTTTACTATTTTCAATTTATTTATTTGTCTAAGATTTTTTGGTGAAACAACAGGCGATATTTTTTTGTGCTTAGTGCATATGGAATCAATATAATATTTTTATTTATACGTTTGAATTAATTATGTTAATGTCCAATAAAAAGTTAATAAAATAGTTATTGACTTGAAAGAAAATTGAAGAAAAAAATTACATTGGACATGATATATAGATAAATTGAAATTGTAGAATTTTGAGTAGTTAATTTGATTAATAATTTTGAATTAATTTGGATTAAATGGTGATGGATGATGGTGACGATGATAGTGATGACGCACGTGAGATAGATGAGAGGAAAGGAACAGGGCGATGAAAGAAAGAAAGAAAGGGTGAGTGTGAGTTTACCGTTCTCAGCACTCATCCGCCAAACCAAAACCCCTTTTGCCTCACTCGCTTTACGAGGTTTTCATTTTCAATACTACCTTTCCTCTTCTTTTTTTTTATTATATGCAATAAATAATTTAAAAAAGGCAGGGATTCTAATGATTAACTGTAGTTACAATAAATGTAAACTTTGGGAGGACCCAGATTAATGATCAATAATTGAAATTCATGTTGGGGTCCGGTGTGTAATTGTTCAGAACTTCAGATCCGAATGGGTGGAACAGTAGTCAAGCTAGGAAGGCTACAATAATTGTGGTGAACTGAATTTGTCTGATTGATTTTGGTCATTGAGGGACGGGCCTTTCTAGTTGTGGGATCACCCTATGGATTAAATTAAACTACAGTAATCAACTTAATTCTCTTTATTGATTTGCCACTCACGTTAACTTAAATAACTTTCCATAAAATTTTACTTACTATTCAAGGTTCAAGCTATTGTATTGATTGCTTGCTAGATCTGTGTTCCTCAAGTTTAAGATCTCTCAAAATTAGTTTTTAAATTTTCTTAATTAAAAATTGTTTGTGTAAGTACAATTTAGTAAGGATAATATGTTTTCTATGGTAGATAGAAATACAAAAGAGGTAACTACGGACTATTAATTAAGGTGAAAATTTTATCATCTATGTAGTTTCGGTCAATTTTGGTTTTCATCTATGTATTTTAAATTATTTGTTTTTTATCCTTGAACTTTTTAAATCTCCAATATCCATTGTCTCTGGCCGTTAGTGAGATTTGTTATCCTGATGAATTAGGTAACAAAAGTTATATGTTAGCCTCAATAATAAGTCTCAAACAACTGACTCATTTAATTAATATTTTTTATTAATTTTTAAAATAACCATAATTATGAAATTAGGTTTTTTATCAGATAAAATTACTCACGTGAAAACTCTAATTTAGTAATTAGGGCTATTTTAATAATTAAAAATTAATAAAAAAATTAATTAGATGAACAATCAATTATTTGGGACTAACTATTGAGGCTGACATGTAATTTTTGTTAGTCAGCTCATTAGGTTAACAGATCTCACTAACAAACATGGACCATGGTTTGGGGGTTTAGAAAGTTTTAAGGACAAAAAACACAAGATTTAAAGTACTAGAACGAAGATTAAAGTTCACCGAAACTAAGTGACTTTTTTCCATTAATTAACTATCAATTTAGCTTGCACAATGAAGTTCTATTGTTAATGAAATTAAGGAGAATTTGCGACATGACAATTTTTATGATGCGGTTTTGACAATGTTTATGTAACTCATTCAATCGAACAAAAAATTTCTCTCATTTTTATATTAAAATTCAAAGTTAATTGTTTAATTGTAAGTTTACATTTTGGTCTTCTGAATTTACTTAAATGGTTCTCCACTCTGATTCTCCATGTAATGTCTGAATTGTTTTTTATCAAAAAACACTTAGAAAAATTACATTTATCCCATGGGGTGATCGATATTTTATTCACCACCAAGAGCACCAAATTGGTTTAGAGTTAGCCGGGTTGAGTTTGAATCTTGGAAATTAAATTTAGAATATTTTGAAGTTAAGTATGAGTCTATTTTAAAAAATGTAATTTTTTTTTAAATTTAATGACATATTATAATTTTTAAAATTGAAGTTAATACTTTTATTTATATATGATAATATTTTATAATAATATATTTTTAAATACATTTTTTCGAAACTCATAGCTCTAGTTTTTTATTTGTATACCTTTATAACTTAATTTTATATAAAACTTAAATGGGTTGAAGATGTTATTAATTTATTCTTGAAAATATAATGAAATTTAATTTGGATTTTATATTTTATAATATCACGTTTTTTTTTCTGTTCATTGATTATATTTTGGTAAGTAGTAATCTACGTAACAATATTTCTTACACATTTTTATATGGAATTTCTTTTAATATTTTTCTATAAAAAATTTTTATTGATTTTAAAATTTACAAGAAATTTTTTATGGATTTTTTTAATTAGAAATTTTTATACAATAAGTTTGGCAATTTTTCAAAAAAAATAATACTACAGAAAAAATTTCTAGAAAAAAAATGAAAGAAATTTTCTACAAATTTTTTATTTGGTAAAAATCATAAGAGAACACTATTATATTGAATTTTGGCCAAGTTAGGCAAGGCGGGAGTAATATTTTTTTTTTTTGGTGTATTACAGGGGCAAAAGCCCCCAAAAAAAAAAAAAAGATTACAGAGTACTAATATGTTTGCTACCACGCCTATACATAACCCCAGCAGCATCAGCAAGATGAACAGAATAGGCAAAGGCGGGATTAATATATACCAAATGTTTAGTATTCTGTCAAAATCTGTTTGGATCAATTCCGGTTAATTAAGTGGGGAACTCTTTCTTAGTCATCATCCACGGTAGAAACTAGAAAGCTATATTTGTTGATGACTCACACAATTAGCTCCGAAACTATGCTTTTGAGTGAACATGTAGGGGGAGTCAATGCAAGACTGTTCCCATTATGGGATACAACACCATGTTGCACAAAAACGTTAATCGATGTTCGTTAATCGATGTTCGTTTAAGTAAAATTATAGTAGTATGTTTAGCAAAAAAATGTCTCTGAATATGAATTCCTTTAACAATTAGCATAAGATAAATCAAGTTAATTGAAACATGGCAATTTTGTATAAGAATATAATATAAAATTAATGACTTGTGTTGCTTAGCAACATGCTTTAAATACTAAAGAGATTTCCATTTCAATTGGGATCATAGATACTTTCAGTTACGACCAAGCATTATCAAATATTATTTTCTTTTTTTCCCAATCTTTTTCATATATGATTATTTGTAGCTTTCCAAAATTAATATTAATTAAGAATTTTGATATATTTCTTTCAAGAACACATGTATCATTTAGGGAAGGCAATCTTATTTAAGTCGAGTATCACATTTATGAGCGATAAAGCTTTTTTTCTGAGTATTTAACGCAACTGCACATCCAAATTAAACTCAAACTCTAGGCAAATCACTGATTAAGTTAAAACAACTCTTATCGGCCGATACAAGCTCAATGATACTACATGGTACAAAGTGGAATTACATTTATATCTAAGGAAAATTCCATACCTAATATGAGTGATTAACTAGGTATGGAATTTATGAGTGATAAAGCTCTTTCTTTGAGTATTTAACGCAACTGCACATTCAAATTAAGCTCAAACTCTAGACAAATTACTGATTAAGCTAAAACAACTCTTACCGATCGATACAAGTTCAGTGATACTACATAGTACAAAGTGGAATTACATTTATATCTATGGAAATTTTCATACCTAATATGAGTGATTAGGTATGGAATTTATGAGCAATAAAGCTATTTCTTTGAGTATTTAACGCAACTGTACATCCAAATTAAGCTCAAACTCTAGACAAATCACTGATTAAGCTAAAACAACTCTTGCCGACTGATACAAGCTTTCAGTGATACTATAAGAACTTATTTTGATGTTTCTATTATGGAGTCACTTTAGGGAATGAATTTTATAATTTATTATTATAAAAGAGATAATTTTTAATCATAAGGAATTGGTAAAATGGAGCACTATAAGGTCAGGTCGTAGGTTTCAATTCTCACTCGTCTCCTTAGGACGAGGTAAATACAAATACCTCTATAGATACTCTTTGAGCTCGAAATTAAAGCTTTCTCTTATATCCTCTCAGACTGAGACATCATTCCTTCACCATAATTTTAATTTTTACTTACCAAAAAATGATAATTTAATTTTTAATAAATATTTTCACATTTTTAATATTAAATTTATATCTATTATAATAAAGGTCCATGATGAACCACTTTTTAGGGATCATACTATACTTCCCCTTCTATTATTAATGTATGTATAAGTGCTTTCAGGAGTCATCTTTTTTATTTTTACGATTTTATCTTTTTCATTATAAAAGAGTTTAAATAAATAATTAATCAAAAATTAATATAAATAAAGTACTATTAGCCATGCATCATACTTGTCCAAAAAAATAAAATAATAACCTTGCATCGATTAAAATCTATGGGTACTCCTAATGAGCTGAATGTCCTAAGGGTACTTGTTAAGGATCCACAAAAAAAAATTATTGAAAATCACAGTTTTAATTACATATGTGACATTATATTTCACACACTCCAATAAAAAATTTTTACTTTTATGCTTTAATAATTCACCAGGAACATCGGTTAACATTTTTCAAAATGTATACGCAGAAAACTAAACATTAAAAAGCAAACATTGGTTGGTGTTTTCTTTTTCCTTATTTTTTTCTTTCTATATTTGGCGGTATAAAACTAAAGCAAGATATCTTAGCAATCGTAATCATTGCTAATGATCAAATCATGTACTTAAAACTATGTGTGTGTTGCGTGCTATTCAAGCTTAAATATCGTGAGATGCATGCATGCACCATCAAGTGGGAATTGTAATAAGTATTGCTGCCCCACTTGTATGTTCCTTTCAAACGAGTGCACATATGTAAATCATGTAAAGGGGCGCATGTCATGTCTCCGAGTTAATCCATTAATTCCAAATAGCTAATAGTTGTGTCATTATCATTATTGGGATGATAATAATCTTCCTTTAACATATTATTTGCCGTTAATTACAGCTAATTAGCATCTAAATCATATAAATTTTGCATGAAGAGAGACAAAAGTAATCCATGTTTTACTTGCCACTATAGCTAGAATCAATTACCTAGCTTCTATACATTTACCACTAATTGTTTCAAATTAACTTTGTCCGAAAACTTTTGGTACAGTGGAACTATCGATGCACTGAAATATTAAAAGAATGTCTCTATAATGAAAAAGGTTAAAAATTAAATTAATTGTCAAACAAGAAATGTACACACACCGAATGAAATGAGCAATTAATGATAAACAAAATTAGATAAAATAAAAAGGCAAGAAAATAAAATATTTAACTCTTCTAATAATTTAAGGAATTTGCTTTCAAAAAGAATGTAAAAAAAAATATGGTGATCGATTAGAAAATTAATAGTTGAGACTTGAGATGAAAATAACTTCATCGTTTGTAAATTAGTTATTATAACTCCTTGTAACTGTCTATTTTTTAATCAATAGTTAATAATTACTCATTTCTTTTAAAAGTGAATACCAAATTCAAATATAGATGGAATCACAATTTAAAGCAATTAAGTAAATTGACATAAAAGTAAAGAAAAGCTATACTGAGGATATGAACATATATAAGCCAATTTAAGAGAGTTTGACTCCTCTCCTATACTCATGACACATTTGAGATGAGACACATCAACATGATTGAAATATCTCTTCGGATGTTAGCTCATCATCTTATAATATGACTTCACTTAAGGTGAAATTATAACCGCTTCTAGCTGGCATTATTAGCTAGCTAGGTCAAGGAAGGAGACTCCTAATTAACTAGATACTCCTTAATAAAAGTAATAAAAGGCTATAAGTTAGATATAATCATCTACACATTTGCTCATTAATTAATTCTTAGCTTGAGTGTCAAAATACATTAAGCTAAGTATAATAATCTAATTAAACATTCACTCCTTCATTCTTTACTTTAGTATCAAAATACATTGTAAGCAAAAAAAGACAAATAAAACTCAAAAGGTGGAGTTGAACTGATTTTTAAAAACTTTTCATTGCAATTGATTTGATCAACTATATTTCCAAATCAAGTTTACTTTTATAAATTTGATTCAAGATGGGAAATAGAAATTGAGATGTTGAAAAGAAACTTTAAATTGAAAAGTTGGAGATTAGTATTTTGAAAATATTTTAGTTATTATATTAAGAAAAACTTGACACAATTTAGGGAAAAAAAAGTAAATAAAATAAAAGATAAGAGATAGAAGATAACGCAATGAAAGATGTACATGTGTGTTTGGTTTAGCGTTGAAAAATGTCAAATTCAAGTTTGGATTTCTTAACGCAACTATATCTAACGTTGGAAATGTGAATTAATTTAGCACGTCTCAAGGCTAAACCAAACATGCTAGTAGGCTAAAATCAAAGTCTAGGTCTAGTCCCTATCAATACAATAATCAAGCTTACAACAACACTACAACATTTAAGGTTTTAGACAACAATAAAAAACTGTGGCTTTAAGTAAGAAAATCGTGGCCTAAACTTAAGGCCACGGTTTTGCCACGGTTTCCTGGACATGGTCTAAGTGGTCGTGGTCTATACCAAAAGACCACGGTTTTTTGCTACGGCCACACTTTCACGAAAACCGTGGCCTAATATAGAAGAAAAGGCCAGGGTTTTGTTAAGCAGTCTAAGACAACGATTTTTTGTTTTAGTTTTAGGCCATGCTTTAAAAACCGTGGCCTAAACATGTTTTAGTTTTAGGCCATGCTTTAAAAACCGCGGCCATAAGTTTATGCCACGGTTTTATAAGTAAGGCTGAGGCAACGGTTTTTGCTTTTGATTTTAGATTGCAGTTTCACAACATGTGGCCATATGCTTAGGCCACGGTTTCAAGCAACTGTAATTAATATTCAAAGCAAGAGTAATCAACCCATCTAAAATTTATAATCTCAATATTTTCATAGCTAGGAAACAATTGTATATACTAAAATATAAATGTTCTATAACAAAATGTGTAAATTAAACACTAGCATAGTCTTACCCAAAATTCTGGTCAAAAGTGAAAACAACACTAGTACAAAATACACCTTTAACATCGGTTAAAATTACTAGATCCTGAACCAAAATAGCAGATGCAGATGCCAAACCAAAACCATCAGATGCAGTAGGTATCATAAAAGGAAACCAAGACAGCCAACTACAATGTAAAAGGATCATCATAAACAACATACATATACACTCATCAATCATCAAGTTCAAAACGGCAGAATCAAAAGCCAAGTTCAATCAACCTGCAACACAGAAATAAGCTCATACAGAGAAGAAGTTTAGACAAGCCCCTAGTTCAACAGACCACAATCTAAAAGGATAACAAAATGCACGGTTTTAGCTTTTAGCCACTTCCAAACATCTGAGTTTTAGCCACTTCCAATTATGAAAGTTGTTTTTATAAGATTTTTTTATATAAAAGTTGCTTTTAAAGTTATTGAAGATAACAGAATGCATGTTTTCAACATCCAATTTTATATTCACACTACTAGATTATTTCTATTAAGATAAGTAAATTGTTTTTGGAAAATTTGCACAAGTAACAAGGGGCTCAAAAGATGACCAATTATACAGAGTCCAAGTAAAGCTTTATAATGAAAAAACATAATTACCTCTGCTTTATATAATTAACCAAAGATGATCACTAAACTTCATCAATTATTTAAAAACCTCTACCTGTCTCCAACTAGCTTCCTGCGCCCACCATAAATATATAATATAAAATCAAAACACCAATAACCATATATAGAAACATTTGTAATATTTGTATCCAAGAAATATATACAGTATCCAACCTGTACAGTAAAATCATTGTACTGATTCGATATTATATATACATATATAATATTATATACATATATATATAAACTGTATTTAGAACCAAAACAAAGAAAAAATATTAAAAGACAAACTCACATGATCCCTATTTCTTAAAATATGTAAACAACTAAACTTGAAATTTTGAACTTCAAAGCAATAGCAAACTCACGTCTATGCCTGCAACTTTTGCTGCGCCTTGATAACCCTTTTTTTATCCACAAAAAAAGAAATTAAATAATGTTTGATCTTTTAGTTTGATTTAAAATTGTTTAATTAATTTCTAAGTAAAAAGTACCTAAGTGACTATCCAACCAATGTACCTAAGTGACTATCCCATCTTTCCGCTTTCCGGGAAATGACTTCTAAGTTTAGTATTTAAGTTTACAATGTATTTAAGAAAAGTGTTGTATAATACAAAGAAGAGAGGCACAAAAATATTGATATAAGGTCTCACACATACCTTCCTTTTTGAAAACTAAAACTAATGAACCTTCCTTTTTTAAAATGAAGTACCAACTTTCTACAAGGGACCAACTAATTCTGTAATAAATAAAAGGACATTTCATCCGGCCTATGGATAAAATCTAATACCCTTTTGAGGAATCAACTAGTTTCAAATGTCTACATTACTTACCTTGGCAAATTGCAAATTATGAATCCCAATACTGCTGGGATGAACATCACTGCTCTTGATTTCTCTGTAATCTGCACCAATCAAGAGCATCAAGATTATGCCAAATGAGAGAGAAACGTACCAATTATACTATCACTGTCAAACCATTAGCATTTTCTTTGACAAATAATTATTGTATTGTTAGGTTGGTGTATATTTCTCATTTTCTATAAATTGGCGGTGATATTAACCATGAATGCTCTGCTCTATTTCTATAAATTTGGTGGCCATAAGTTCACCTCCCATTATGCTTCAGATATATATTGTGATTATAGCTTGTTAAAATGCTTTCTTTCCTCCATCAACCTGCTTCAATTCAACCCATTAGATCCTTGTCCCATCAGCCAATACAACAAAACTTGAGTTTTCATCTCTTTCTATGTTGATTCACAATGTTGGTAATGCATCAAATATCTAAGTCTAACAGTTTACTAATGTTAAACAAGGAAATGACACAATTTGGATCTTGCTCATGCTTCAGATGTAAGGATGCTTTTAAAGTTCCAAACTCCATGCGTGATATCTCTTAAACAGGTACATATATATATATATTTGTTATAACCACTTTTGTGACCGATTCTTATTTTTTAATATAGCCATATCAATTTGTTGATTTACCTTATGAATCTTCACCAAATTATTAAATTTGAATACCCTCCCAAAAAAAATGACAAGTTTCATTCAGATTAAAGAGAAGTAAAAAACAATATATAATTTACCTGCACATAGAGCTCAGACACATTTCGACCCTCCGGTTCAAGAAATACTTGATGAGACGATGAGAATCTTTATCTTGGAATCTTACAATCTAAAAGTGAACAATATTTTACATCATAAATAATACAAACAATTCCAATATAGTTGATTTGATATCTCATACCACACCTTTTTCTACAAGGTTTAGGCTCAGGCTGAGAATGGAATGAACTGGTAACTATTCTTAATTCTGTAAATATGCTAGTATGATTTAATAAACTCTTCATTGGTAACAGGTTGCTAGTTTGGTGTAAATTAACAGATTGCTAGTTTAGGAGCATTACAATTGTACTCTACAATAGAAATAAGTTAATAACCAACATTAGTTAGGAGAGGAAAAGGCTTGACAAAATAAGGAGAAATACACAGAAGAAATCAATTATCAACGACTAGTCGGTGAACTCCATTGCCCTCTATTTATTTAAATTAGAGAGCACATTAGAGAGAGAACTTAATTTCACCCTTAAAAAACAAAACATCAGAAACCATGGTTTCACTTTACCTTATATTGGCAATCAAATAGATAAGAAATTCTAGAGGTAAAGGAGTAGTCAAAACTCAAAAGATGGGTTGAGTTTTGCCTTCTCCTTGACATCATACCACAATGAATTAATAAGAAAACTACATGAATATACCTTGACCTTAACCTTGGCCTTCTCCTTATTCAGAAAAGCAGTCGCTGCTTCCACTGCTGCTTCTAGTCCTGCTTGATTACTTACCCTGCAGAAAATAAAAGAATTTATTTTTACCAGAAAACTAATGCCAAATTAGATGCAAGAACAAACATGATCCATGAACGTGAATGTCAGTAACTCCACCACACAAATAAAAATGAACTTGTATAAGCCATAAAAAGCATAATTGTAAAGCTCTGTTCCAGACCTAATAAATAGAAATCAACACAGGAAAGCTTCTAGGCAGAGCAGATACCAAGAGATTAAGCATATAATATAGTTGCTAGCATGATAAACCAGTCTAAAAGAGTCAGTAAGTTAAAAAGTACTTAGCTATTACAAAGTGTTGAGACTCACCAAATGCCTAGCAGAAAAAACCTTCTGCAAGGCTTTTACATCAGCTTGAAAACCAGAAGAAGCCATCACACATTTGTCAGCTCTGTCACGAAACCAAAAATACCCAGTTTATATCCTTAAACACCACAGCTAAGATACTAGAATCACAATTCTGATTAGGGCTTTGATTCTTCAGAATCAAAAGAGAATGTGGCTCTGATTTTGATTAGGGGGAGAGGTTAGGGTTTAGCGGGAGTGGGAGGAAAGACGCGTGAGGAGGGTGAGCAATGGAATGGACAAGCAACCACAGACAGCCATAATGGAACGGACGAGCAACCATGCACAGCCACCATGCCCAACAACCACGCACAACCACTGAATTGTGAGAAAGAAGAAGGAACGAAGGAGCTACCACGAACAGCAACCAAACGGAGAAGGAACGGAGGAGCCACCACGCTTGAGAGCGGCGTTGCCTGAGAAGGAACGAAGGAGCCACCAAACGGAGAGACGAAGGACGAGACAGAGGACGAGGGAGAAGAGGGAGAGAGAGCACTAGGGGAAAGGGCGCGACTGGGAGCAAGAAAATGAGGCGCTGCGTGAAGGGTTACGTGCGAACAAGGCAGGGAGAGGGTTTTGTGTTTTGTGAGTCAGAATTTGGGGAAAAGGGGATAAAGGGCTCGAATTTTTTTTTAATTTTATTTTAGTATCCCGTGTGTTTTATTTTTCCCTGTTTAACCCACGGTTTTGTGTGTGGCCTGATCATTTACTTATACACAACGGTTTTAAAACTGTGGCCATTTATAAAAAGGCCACGGTTTTCATAAGATATTTTTTAAAGGAGAGAATTTTCGTATATTACCACCCACTGGTTTAAAAGCGTGGCCTATTTCATATTTAGGCCACGGTTTTTTAACCGTAGAGGATAAAGTTTGGTCTAAACCGAAATATGTTGTAGTGCAACTTACAACAATCACTTGTCATTTTACTTTTTTTTTTTTTTAAAAAAAAGAATGAATCAAATGAAAATTGTCATGTCATTTGCCAAAAAAAAACCTACAACCATGTTACTTGTCATAAAAAATTGTAACTTAATTAAAAAAATTAATAATAATAATAAAAGTAACAAAAAAGTTAAATTGGTCAATAATTACAAAATTGGTTCATAATTTTTTCAAGCTCAGTTTTTATGTAAGTAAACCAAAGTTTATAACTTATAAACATCTAATTTATAATCAATTATGATACAGTTTAAGATTCAATTTATAATCAAATTAAAAGTTGTTTTATAAATTCCTCGAGCTTAATTAGTTTTTAACCAAGTAAATCAAAGTTTATAATTTATAAACATTCAATTTGTAATTAATTGGCATAAGGTTTTATAATTTGTTAACAATCAATTTATATGATCAAATTAGAAAAGGTTCATAATTTCTTCACACTCATTTTTTAACTAAGTTATCCATAGTTTATAACTTTTAAACATGTAGTTTGTAACCAAGGAGATAAAGGTTTATAATTTTTTGACATTCAATTTATAACAAATCAAAGTAACTTGTAAATTGTACAATATGGTAACACAAATTAATTTGTTTCGTTTTTTACATTATTCAAATTTTATTTATTTTTTAAATAAAAAGTGATAACGTGGCAGTAAAAGTGTTTGCTTAATTTTTTAAAAAAATTAGTAGAATTTTTTATTTACAGCAAATGACGTGGGGTTGCGTTTTTTATGCTAGTTGACGTGACTTTTTTAATTAATTTTTTTCTATTTTTTTTAAAAGGATGTAGGGGTGACACGTGATTGTTATGGATTATTCTTTTTTTTTTTTTGATTAAGTTGTTATAGATTATTCTAAGCTTGGTTGTTGTACACTTGTACATACAAATACAATAACTCATGAAGAGAAATTCGTATCTTACAAAAACATTAATACTTTGTTTGGTATATATAAAAAAATAGAGAAGAGAGAAATAGGGAAGAATGAGATAGTGAAGAGAGAAATAATGGAGAAATAAAGTAGAAATAGATGTTGTTTGATATTAGAGAAATGGGAGAGATAGAAGAGAAATTAATTTTGATAGTTTTTTGGTTATGGATAAATGAGAGAGATGTGTAAAAAGTTAAAAAGACTAAACTACCCTTCAAATATAAATACATTAATAGTTATTTTTTGTCAATAGGGGTAAAATAGTCCTTTTGTAATTCTACCTCCTTCTCTCCCCAATTTCTTGGCAAGAGGGAGGAGATTAATTTTATTGTGGGGGCTTACTCCTTATCTCTCCTTAATCTCTCTCCCTTCCTATACCAAACAAGATGGTTGGTTACTCTCTCCAATCTCACTCTCTTCCATTTCTCTCTGTGCAAAATCATTTTAAACAAAAAGAGGGTAAGGTGTACACAAGTTATAAACTAGGAACCATATCGTCAACTGAGAGATAAAAAAGAAAAAATCAAGAATAAGAATAAAGAAAACCTGTAATTTTTCTTTTGTTTGATTTAGTATTATTCTTTAACTTCATTATTACTTGACTATCTACGTTCTAGTTCTAGTGCTCTCGTTTAGTTTACAGTTGAGTATAATTGATTTTATAAATTAATGGTTGAGATGAATAATACATATTTTACGAAATATGTTACACGAAAGTGATTTAAATTCAATTCCGTAAAATTATGATTTTATACTGTAACAAAGTTAAAATAAACGAGCACTCAGTTTTCAAATGATCTTCATAGTGTTTGTTTGATTACCAATTATACATATATGATACAGAATCAATTTTACAGAATTGATTTTAAATTATTTAGATCCAATGTATTTCATAAATAGTAGATCATTATTTAGTCTAATTTGTCTCTTTGATAAAGTACCCATGCCATTATATATTGTCAGAACCGGGGTCGCGACGGGACGACGAAACAAAGAAAAGGGTATTGAAAATTCGTTTTCAATGGAGTCGCCACCAATATTTATTTTTGAGGGAAAATATCGGAAAAAACCCTTTAAAAAAATGGTCTTTGAAACCAGATTTGGATTCGGGAGTCGGTTATGTGTAGGGAAGGTATTAGCACCCTACGACATCCGTCCTAAGACGGTTACCTCTAATTAATTGTGCAAATTTATTAACTTTTGAAAAATATTTATTTTACCCCTTTTAAAAGAAATCTTTTTGTTTTTATTTATTTACGAATTTATTTACATTTTTTATTTTTTAGATTATGGGAGAATTTAGAAAAATATTTATTTGGGCTTGATGGGGCCGGTTCCCGCTCCTACGTATCCCCAGCTGTAATGGGGAAATCAAAGCCACGTAGTTCTGAAAGATTGATTTATTTGATTGGTTGAGAGTTTAGATTTTGAAAAGAATTTTGAAAAGAATTTTATATTTGTTTTATTTTTGAAAGAATTGATTTTAAAAAGAATGCACTCTTGAAGGGTTTCTGTTAGCAAATGACTATACAATGAACCCTCCTCATTCAAATAATATTAAATGATAGAATTGCTATTCATTTAACATCACTTGATCATTGAATGATTTTTTATTTTTGAAGCAAAATTTATTATCAATTGAGTTTTTATTTTAAATTCTTTTTATTTTTTAGATATAACGTTATTGCTAGAAATACTAGTTTGTTTATTTTGAAAAATATATTTTTTACTATTTACAAGTATGTGGACTATTTTGTTAACAAATGGTTATACTCCATAGTACCGTTAACGGTAGAAATGCTACTCGTTAACATTTTATTTTATTAAAATTACTTTTTTATTTTTAGAAATAATTTACAATATGCTAGGACTGTCTTGTTAGCAAATGGCTATACTCCATAGTCCTATATAATTTGGATAATACTAACGATAGAAATGCTATTCGATAATATCACCAAATTATTGCATCCATTTTAAATTATATTACGAGAATTTTATTTAGTATTAAACATGATTAACATCTTTATAAAAGCATATGAGATTTATGGAATCATCCGAAATTTATTAAAACAAATATTTACACAATTTAAATCATCCAAATATTTACAACAAATCTAAATTATTTAAAAGTTTTTTTTTTAAAATCAAAGACTCAATTAAAAATTGGACAATCTAATAAAATAAAATTGACCAACACATTTAAAAAGAAAAGAAAAGTGAGGGGATCAGAGTTCTCAAAACTCTTCACGCCCCCTCAAATGCACACACACACAGAGCAGTAAAAAAAAAAAAAAGAAAAACGGTTAAACCCTAGAGAGAGAAGCGGGGAAGAAGAAGGAAGACAGAGAGGGGGGAAGTGCGGCCTGAGAGAGCAGGCCACCCGGACGCGGCGGACCTGTGCGGTGGTGTGCCGCGACAGGCGCGCGACGATGACGAAGGTCTCGCAGCGGCAATGGCAGCGCGATCTGCAGGAGGGAGAAAGGTGATGGTTGCTCGCGGCAGTGGTCCAGGCTGTGGGGAAGCGATTGCTGCGAACTGGTGGTGGCTGCGCGCCGCGCGTTGACGGCGGTGGCTGAATAGCTGGCGACGGTGGGAATAGCTGACGGCGGTGGAGCGCCGTTTAGCCACTGTAACAGAGGGTGTCTCTCCGGCGGCGGTCCAGCAGTAGACGACGGAGACCAGAGGAGGCACGGCCGCAAGCCACGGTGGCTGGAAGTGGTGGTTCGCGGCACAGCGGTGAGGATTAGTGGTGGTTTGATTTCTCTGTTCTCTCCTTCTCTCTTGCTCTGCTACTCACCCTCACTCCTTTTTCAGGTAATTGGATTATGGAGAGGGAAGTATTGCGATTGTCTGATTGTGAACGTGAATTGGACGCTATGGTGATGGGTGGTTCAATTTAGATTAGCTGGGATTCTGTCGTTACCTCTTCTTTCTTTGCTTTAGTTTGTTTGAATTAGCTTTAGTTTGTTTGAATTACATAATGTAAATAGGGACTGCATTGAATATTTTCTAGACTTTTCTTAAGATTTGCATTATACCCGCAAAAACAAACTTGTGTAAAGAATCGATCGCACAGTGACTCAAATAAGCTATACAATCATATCATGATCATGCTTCAATCAAGGAGGTAACTACAAAAGATTAAGATTCATACTTACTTGGATCTCTTTTCTTCTTTCTAAACTCTTGTTTTTTTATTCTTCCTGAATCGAATATTCCGATTTCTCCCTTATGGATCTGCTTTCACATTGACTTTCTTCTCAACCGGAGTCTTGTGTGTATCATCTCTTATTTTGACCCTTTTCTGTTCTCAATTTCTTTTGTTTTTCAACTCTGTATACTCTGATTCTCAGCAATCTCTGATTGTTCTCTTTTTTCGGTCAGTCACCCCCCCTGTGATAGTGTAGTCTGATCCTTTTTATACCTAGCTGAGAGGTAACTACCTCATCCATTATATCAGGAAACCACTCCCCATTTCTCCTCCTTTTGCTCCACTTCAACAGCCTTATCCCTATCCCACTTAGTAACTACCTGGTCAAAGCTATATGTTTTTTTTTCTTCTTTTTTTCTTATCTTTTTTTCAGATTTTTCTGATTTCAATTTGAATTTTAAAATTATTTTTAGACTTATTATCATTATTATTATTATTTTGAATTTTATATTTTTTTTAATTTTTATATTTCGGATTTTTTTTTATTTTCTGAATTGAAAGAAAGGAAAGAGAAAAAATAAAAAAATAAAAATATTTTTTTAGATTTTCTTTTCTAAATATCGAATTTATTTTTTGAATTTCTAGAATATTTATTTTTAGCTTTACAACTATTTTCAGATTTATATATTTTTTGAAAATTTTTATTTTGAGATTTTATTAAATTCAACTGAAATTGAAATTAAAAGGAAGCTAATTTTAGCCGGGATAAAATTGGGTATTCACATATATAAAATTTAGACTGTACGTTGTCTGTTAATGTTTTTTATTCTTAAGAGAGACTTATAGGCGTTTGCATCTTTGTAATGTTGACTTCATATTAATAGAAACAATTACAAATTACAATACATATTAGTGATTTCCGTATGAAACTAGCCAGGTTTACCAAATTACTAATTAATCATGAAAATTTTGTCATCGTTGCGTGAGAATTGGATGATCAACTATCATATTCCGTTGGTAATCTCCAAATTAATTTACATTATTAAGCAAATAAGTCAGCCTGAAGTGACATACCCAAATTAGGTATAACTAACTATCACACATATTAATTAGGATTTAGGACCTACTTAATTACTGTCGAAATCTCTCCTGCTAGGCCCCTACCTAAATGCAGAAAATCCATAACTGAATTATTAATGATCATATAAAAGGATATATCAATGGGGAATTGACATTGTATGCATCCGATATGTGCCATGAAAAACAATTATTAATAATTACATTCTTTTGAAGTTATAAAGTTAGTTAAATAAATAATTGATAAGTTTGTAATTAATAATATATAAATTAAAAATAGTGAATTAAACTTGATAATTAATTAATTATTTCAATTAACACACCGCTCCCTACAATATATAGCACGACGCTATATATTTATGTCATTCACGTAAATTTTCATTTTGTGCTTTTTAAAGAAATTTATAAATTGAAAATATTAATTAAAATATTTAAATCATTAAATAAATTTTTAAAAAAGATTTAAAATATCTGAATAAATTCTTTTAATACAAACAAACTCTAAATATATATATATATATATAAATATTTCAGAAAAAGATTATCAAAAAGACATAACAATTAAATTCTACACCAACTCGTCACCAACATGTCCAGTTTATCATATAAACGTTAGGTTTTCAGCAATAGTTTCAGTTCAAGCTTTTCCTTTCAAATGAATCACGTTAGCCTTAAATGCAATAAAAGCATATTTGACTTTTTGTAAAAAGTATGATTCACATAATAAATGTATATATAAAACAGTTTATATTACTCCCTCCGTTTCTTTTTAATAGTTATTTTAGAGTATAAAATTTATTTTTAAATAAGTGTCATTTTCATATACCAAGGCAACAATAAATGCTAATTTTCCAACTTTACCCTCTTCCAAATTTGTTAAATGGTGGAGTATTTATTGCATATAACTAGAAATGGTGGAGAACTTTAAATGCTTTAATGAGAGAGAGAAAGAGTATATTTGTAAACAATGGAGCTAAAAAGACACACTTATTGCATTTCTTAATCTATATGCAAAAACCTTAAACGACAGATAAAAAGAAACGGAGGGAGTACTACCTTCGTTCCTATTTAACTGTCCACTTTGACTAAAAACACACATATTAAGGAATGCAATCATTACTCTTATTTTCATAGAAATAAATTTTAAACTTTCTATTTTACCCTTTTATCTCTCTCAGTATTATTGGCTCTCATTAATTTTTAATAGTGGGTCATTTATTAACATAAGGGTAAAAAGTGTCCTAAGGTCACTAGTTAAGGAATATGTACTAGTAAGTCTTTATTGGAAATCACAACAATGATTGCATGTATAGTATTAAATGCTGCATAGTCCAATAAAAACTTTACTATTTTGATTCTTTAACCATGTCCTTAAGGCACTCGTTAGCATTTCTCTAAATATATATTAGTGCTTGTTTGTTAGGATAATTTTTAAAAAAGTAATTACTCTTTTAAAAAATATAATTATTTCTTTAAATAAATAAATCTTCTCACATTGACACAATAAAGTTTAATCAAGTAAAGTGGCATGTCAATATTCACTAAAGGATAAATATTATACTCAACCAAATACAAAAAAGAGAGACTGAGAAAGTAAGAGAGAATACGTAATATCAATATATAGCACAACCTGAAGAAAAAAAGTCATAAAAAAAGTACGTGATAAAACAAATCAATGTTAAAAATGGTTAAAATCAAGTATTAATAATGATTATTTATGATAAGAGATAAAATTGTGATAAAATGAGGTTTTTTAAGGAAAATACTTAGTTACTCTTAATAATTTAATAATACTTACTAAATATTTATTAATTATTTTTTATTTTTTAAAAAATGTTAATAATAAATAAAATATTTTTGAGAGACTAAAATAATGGTATTTTTTAGGGCCTAACTAGGGTTGGAACGACCCTGATTGCAAGTGATAACAGGGTTAACACACATCTTGAGCTACCTGTTTGGTTCCTAGTTGAGAATTATCAGATGCAATTTTGTGAAAATTTTAAATTACTTTTGTCCAACATGTTTTGTAAATCGTGCATTATTCATTTTCTGTCATTGATTCTATAAATCTATGAAAATCAATTCTACCCCCGTTATAAATCAAACAGATATGAAGCAGAGGTACGTACACTAAAATATTTTATTAGTCGTTTGGTTTTGCGTTGCTACAATACGAAACCATGATTTAGTGGAATTGATTTTAAATCACTTCCGTCCAACGTGTTTCGTAAAAAATGTCACTTATTTCAATCATTGATTTTTAGAATCAATTATACTCAACTGTAAAATAAATAGTCACTTAGTCTTAATCAATTTCATTGACATCAATTTTTTTAAAAATAAGTCTACTAAAATCTAAATAGAATCTCATAAAATTATGAATAATCAGATCTCCCTATTACATTAAGGTGAAAAAAAAAAGAAAAAAAAAAACAGTTGGTTACTCTAATGAATAGGCATTTGTTTTCTTTACAGGAGAATAGTTACGTTTTTGTTTGGGCTTTGTTTGGATGAGCATATCAGCATAAATTTTATAATAAACAAAAAGAAAATAAAATAAGTGCACGTGGCTATAGTTATTTCTCTTTTAAGAAATATTTTCTGACGCAACAGTAATTCTACTATGCATGTCCGTGGACAGTGTTAGAGAGATTGGGGTTATGTTATGGGTAAAGGCAAATCCCAGTCCCAGGTGAGAAGGTGGGTGACACAGTAGCCAAGAATCTAATTAGTAAGATATATATATATAATTATGCATGCAGAAGTGGTGGGTGCTGAAGATATATGGTGATAACAGTAAGTGCAATAAATAAGTTAAGTGCTATACAAATTACTACCTACTTATATGAATCAGTAGTTAATTAATTTCCGTGTGTGTGCATGTGAAATAATTCATGTTTATGAAGTGGAGAGAAGAGAAAAGAAAAGAAAAGGGATTGCAATTGCTGCATTGCTTACATATATGGTATATATAAGGCGTCGTTTTCGAACAAAACGGGGATGGTGATTGTTCACTGTTCACACAGAACAGAGTCAGAGAAGGAGGGGTGAAGTGAATCTCTCTGTGACTGTGAGTCTGAGATGGGAAGCTTTTGTTCGAGTTATGGTCAAACGCAAACTTACAAACTACAAAGACCAGTCATTGTATTGTACGTACATATACTGCTTTTACTGTTAGTACTACTACATCATCCATTACCATGTCTATACACGACCCCCACAAGTTTCGTCCCCTTTAACTTAACTTTGATGCAATGTTATAATAAATTAATTTCTTTATAATTTATCAAATGTGTATATATATATATAACTAAGTTATCAAAACTTTAACTTTAATATTTACTATTTAAAAATTTAAGTTTTAGTAATATCAAAAAATTAATATATTTTTATCCCTTAAAATATAGTAAAATTTAATTCTGGACCCTTTTTTATTTTTTCTCTGATTTTAGTCAATCATTTTTTAAAATTATATGTTTTTAATGCTCCTTATTAAATATATTATGTTAAGTCGCATTTACAACTTCACTACAGTTATTTTAAGTAAAAAATTCACTAACAATTTCTTATGTTTTTTTTTTTTAAAATCATCTATGGTAAATTAAAAAAAAACCACAATTTTTTTACATAAAAATGCTACTATGAATTTTTTTTTTCTTTGATATAGAAAAATCTATAGTAAATTTCCCATAAATTTTAGAATAAGAATAAAAATTCCTTTAAATTTTGAAATCTGCATAAAAATTCAAAAAAAAAATCCATAAAAAAATTTACAAGAAATATTACGATTAAAATCATGTAGCTAGTTTTTTTAAAAATTCCTTTGAATTTTGAAATCATCATTTAGCGGAACATAACTAATAAGAATGATTAAAATCATGTAACTAGTTTTCTTTTAAAAAAATAGAGAACCAAAATCAATGAAAAAATAATGAGTGACCAAAACCACATTTCACTATATTTTTAGAGGCTAAAAACATATTTAATCCTTAAAAAATTAAATTAAATTTATATATATTGTCAATGTAAAAAAATTATAATATCATTTAATAATATATTATCTCATTATTTATTTAATTTAATAACATACAAAGTGTCATTCAGTACACCTAGTTACGAAACCAGAAGGAGGGCCAAAATCAAACAACATATTGACTTCAAAGTAAAGAATATTTTAACTACCACATATAATATATATAACAAATTTGATGTATAACATTTTTATAATAAAAAATATATAACTATTGAGTACAATAAATACTCAAATCTCTAATATAATGAAAATTTGTGAAATAACATAAAAAAAACTAAAAGCATACTAGAAAAATTAAAATATTTTAATAGATAATTGTTATAATATAAGAGAGGAATGAGAAAAGGGGTGCCAAATTATTTAAATATAAAATTATAAAAAATTTAGAAAATTTGGGGGTGGTCATGGTTTCATTGGACTACCCCATTACCTCTATGTATATATTGAATACATCATTTTAATTTAATTTTTTTACATTGATAATATATATAAATTAAACTAAAAAAGTACACTAATAATAGTTTTCTATGATGGAATATAATGAAGCATAAGGTAAATTATTTTAAAAAAGTGTAAATAAATTATTGATAGGTTAGGGACTAAAAACACAAGTGAATTTTTTTATATAAAAAATTTAGGATAAGAGAATGGTGTTTCTGGACTCAGAACACTTACATAGTATTTACATTTATTTAACAAAAATACAAACTATAAATTTTTTAATATAGAAATAAAAAATAAAAAATTAAATAAAGACCATAATAAAAAAGCATTATACGATAAAAAAATATATTTAAGCAAATACGTTTCTTATCATCCTAAAGCACATGGACTGAGTTAGAAACCTTGGGCCAAAATCATCTAATTAGTACGTACGCATGCACATGTGATCAGGGTTAGGTATATATATGAGGGTTCGACCCAAAAAAAAAGGTATATTAGCCTTGAATTATTATTATCGTGTACATTCTAGTATTAATTAACATGTCAAAAATAAATTTATCTTTATGATGATCCCTGCAACCTGACACATGTTTAAGGTCCCAGGGTCACAATAGATGTAGCGTCCCATAACGGGAATGAACCTTCCCTCCTTTTAATTTCTTTTTCTTTTTCTTTTTCCTGAGGTTCATGAGATTTGGGGGTTTGTCTACTAATTTACCTGAAAAACAGATCCATCCATCAATTTGTGACACCCTTCCAGACCGGAATATTGGGTCTGAGATTACGTTCAGATGAGTTAAAACACTGAATACTGTGCTTTTTGTTTGTGTCTAAAACTATACCAGTAATGCAACATATGAGGATGATGACAAATTGACAATCAAAACAAACCAAAGCGTTTAAAGGTAAGAAAACAACACGAAAGCAAAAAGAACAGTTTCATATTATTTATTTTTACTATTATTTATATATATATATATTTGTGTGTGGGGGACCTATCTAGTGAGAAAATCTAATTTATATGAGAGTGAGGGGGATCAATCTCAACCATTTGATAAAAATGGATGGTTGAGATTAAAATAGCACATTACTAACTCATGTGCCTTTCTTCCTAAACATTGAATCCCAAAAATTTCCTAACACCTTCCCATACGTCACTGGCAACGAGAGCACCTTTCATGACCCCAATGTGTGCCGTAGCGAACTGAGGCAATCTCCCCCAGCGTTCGTCACAGTGAACTTAGGGCATCCCTTTCCATTCACGAGGCCAAGCAACCACAAGTAGAAAAGGTAAAACCAACTAGTATAAAAAATCTGCAGAAAAAATAAAAAACCAAGTAATCTCACATTTAACCAAAAGTACAAGTAAAAAAGCAAATATATATCCATTTTAACCAAATGTTTTCATAGATTTCTATGACCCTCTCTACTTCCTCACACTTGTCATAGATTTGTTAGTTCTACACTTATTGTAGACGAAAAGCTCAAGAAAGCTCGGCACTCCCCTGCACATAAAAAAAAGGTCTGAAACAATGTAATTAGAAGACAGCTAGATGTAGATGAGGTTGGGTGGAGGTGGTGGTTGATGTGCGCCGGATGTAGACGGAGTGAGGTGGCCGGCGACGTATACAAAGGAAATAGGGGGAGATGAAAGGGTTTGTGTGAGAAGGCAGAAACAGGGGGAAAGGGGATGCACGTGAGTCACTTAATATATTCATTTGTGGATGACAAATCCATCAACCTTTCTCAATTTCATTATTTGAGGATTTCATGTTGTTTATTGTAATTGGTGGTTGCAATGTATCCTGGTTTAATTCCTTTTTTTGACAATTCCTTGTGTATTTGGGTTAGAGCATCCCTAATGCTCTACTAATTATATAATATTTTGCTTTTAATTATATATATATATATATATATTCTGAATACTCAAATAGCTAAATATCATCCTTAAATTTGAGTTTTAATAATTCTCGCACTAATTCTTTAGAGGACAGGAATTTCCATATTAATATACGTGATCTTTACTATATTTTTAAATTATTAAAATATATGATAAAACAATACATTAATAAAATGAAAAAAATGATATTATCTCTTGAATTTTTATATAATTTTAAAAATATTGGTTAAGCAACATATCAATCATTTTTCTATGCTTATAAATTTTTTGTTTGAATTTTTTTAAGAATGCTGATTAAAAAACTCATTAATCATATTCATATAACCCTAATCATTTTTCTACGCTTTGTTTTTTTTGTCGAAAGTCCATCTCTACGCTTAGCATGTAATAAGTTCTGAGTTCCTTCTGGGCTTGCTCGGCCCTTTTATTCTGTCCTTTGGGCCATTGACTTTTGGCCCAAAAAAAGAAAAACATTATCTGGAGTGTGAAAAAATAGAGGATCACATTGAACAAAAAAAAAAATAGAGGATCACACGACCAAAAAAAATAAAAGAAAAAATAGAGCATAACAAAGTAGAATTTAATTTACATGCACTATTATCTACCAAAAAAACATTTACATGCACTATTAGTATAATAATATTTTAAATTATTATCTATATCTAATACTGCATTGTCATATTATTTATTGAATTTAATAACATATAAGGTGTCATATTTAGTACGATAAAATATTATTAAATAATAATGTAAAACATTATTATATTAATAATACATATAAATTAAAATAAAAAGTATACTTTTTCTTGTGACTTAAAAAAACTTTCCCTTTGATTATTTTTTATTTTAAATTAATCTTAAAATTATTGAATAAGCACAATATTTTAAAAAATTAGCTATGCTAATACCACCATCTTAAGTGACAAAATATTGTTGATATTACATAAAAAAATTAAGTAGAATCAATTCATTGATGATGTTAAAAAATATTTTTCAAAAAAAAAAATCTTGTTTTGATAATTTAAAGGATTAATTTAAAATAAGAAAATTGAAGGACTAAATTTAAAATACTAAACTAGCAAATTGGTCACTGACTCTTTGGGGACCATGCAGTTTCGTCTCTGATTTTGTTAAATAGAACTTTATTGTTCGACTTTTTTAAAAGCATGCACTTTAGTCCTTACTTTATTAAAAAATATGCATTTTAGTCCTTCACTTTATTAAAAAAACATGCACTTTAGGGACTAAAATGCATATTTTTTTAATAAAATGAGGATTAAAGTACATGCTTTTAAAAAAGTCGGACAATAAAGTTCTACTTAACAAAATCAGGGACGAAACTGCATGGTCCCCGAAGAGTCAAGTACCGATTTGCTAGTTTAGTCAAATTTAAAAGATAAATGTTAAAGAATGAAAATAATTTGTTACCAAAAAAATATGGTCATGAACAAGGAAAAGAAAGAAATTTCATATGTGAATTATATTATCTTACTATTGTTATTTCTATTTTATAGGGTGATTTTAAGATGTTTTACCTCCTTTTAAAGCGAATGATCTTTTTAGTGTGGGTAATATTACCAATAGGGTATAATAAATCACATTTTTCAATATTTGCTTATTGGGGCTTCTTCCTTTTTGTGAGTTGCACACGTTCGACCAAACTCCATTCAACACGCATGAGAAAATGTACTGTCACGTGTGATCGATAATCGCTATTGTAAAAGATTTTATTGGCTTGGACTGGTTTATTTTAGTCATAATATATCAAGTTGCTATATTACAAAGTGGATAAATTGATTAAATTCTTAAGCTAAAACTGTGTGCATGGTTTTTGCACCTTTTAGATGTGTGTATTACCAAAAAAAAAAATCGATTTAATTTTTGTACAATAGATGGTAATTTTGGCAACAGAGTGGCACACAGTACTTAGACCAATGTACAGTAACTGGTCTTAATAAAGTTCAGTTACTATAGTTTTTGTTTTGTGAGGCATATGCACTGATTGTAGTAGTTGGTATTAAAAAAATTTGAAAATTTTGTTGGGATTTTGATGCTATATTGATTATGGGCTTTGCACTGATTGTACAAATGGTGAGTAAATGAATTTGTTACTGATTGCACAAATGGTGAACAACTGGATTTATTAATAAATTAAGCACTCTAGCAATATTCCTAACCTACAAACATGTTACTGGTAATAACTCTAAACCAATGATTAAAAAATTATTAAATTTAACTGTTAAAAAGGGTGAAACTAAAGGTAAAACCCTCTAGACAAAGCCCTATTTTATATTCTGCATAGTTTCAATTTTGCAATATGAGATTAGACATGGACTCAACCGTTACTTTTTTTTTTATCAATAACTATTATTCCGCATTTGATCATTTAGAGTGTATTCTTCATTTTAAATTAGTAAAATCTTAACTTATGGTATAAGTTTATTTGTAGCCAACACAATTTGGCGAGAATAATCACTTTTCAAAAAAAAAAAATCTTAAAAAAAAAAATTGTTCTATTTCCTAAAAAAAATACTTGACTAATCTGGCCAGTGGCCAAGATTTCTTGCTGATAGAAAAAAATTCAACCCAACCTAACTTAATTTAATTATATTTAATTAGTTTATTTTTTTTATTGAGCGAAACTTTAATTATGTTCTTGAAAGACTATGGATTAGTCGTATTAGTCTTTGAATTATAGAAATTCATTTAATAGTCTCTATGTTGGCAACGGTCAACTCCATCCTTAAGTGAGCTTCTATTAGTTAATATTAACATAGGTGCTAACATGGTTTGCATGTTAAAGGTTAAATTCAATTTCTATATGATAAACAATCATTTTTATTAGTCAATTTCATCGCTGGCCATCTCTCTTTCTATATAAGGTTTTCCCCTTACTTAACTATCCAAAATGTAACCATAAACATTCCTTTAAACTAGCTGCAAAGCCTAGAAATTTTTCATGCCTATAGATTCTAACCAAGACACACATAAAGAATGTAGTTATTACTAAAATAAATGAGTCTTTGGAGTTACATTACCCACAAGAAACTCTTTCAAGTTATGTTCTTTTGCATTGTAAACATTTGTTATTTGGTTTTTTGTAAAATTTTTTGCTATTAGGTCATTTATAGCCTAGTAACTTACTTTTTTATTTTTACACATATTAAATATAGTGACATATAATTAACATTAATCATTCAAAAGTTGTTGAAAAGTTGTCAGAGGACCTACAACTTGTCTAAGTAACTTATGCTTATATAAGCACCCGATGTTCAATAAGATATCCACTCAAATGGTTCAACACTTATTAAAATCAATGCGATAAGAAAAGGTATTTTAAGTACCTTCATTGGATATGCTCTTAAAAGACTAGTATAAAGCGGTGTTTTGTTGTGCTTAGTTGTGTGCGGGAAGAAAAACTCTTGTGGTCCCATGTTCATTTGACAAAGTTTTAGGTTGTGTAGCCTAAATTTGTGTTGATTACTAGTATGTGTGTGAAATTTTGCTCCCATGCATATGTTGTGTTGTCATCATTCTCATATATATGTTCTGTTTGTTTTGAACCCTAGAGGTTCCATTTGTTTTTTTCCCCCCTCCTCCGCGGTCTTGTACCAGCTGTTAAAAACCTTAAGATATTTGCTTATTTTATCATTCATTTACTTCTTTTGACACACTATCCCTTATTTTCTTGATCTATGTAGATATCATATGAAGTAACACTTATTCTTCTATCATAAAGGAAGGTTTGTAAGAGATGTTGATGTTGATGGGGTTAAGTATGTGTTTGAAAGGGTTTGGATTAAAATACCATAAACAAAATTGCTATGGAAAAGTTATAGAAGGTCCATAACTATATTGCATTTGAGAATGTTTATCGGTTGGAGCCCAAGAGAAACTTGGTTGTTGGGTAATTTAAACAAAGAAAAACATACTTCTTTTTAATTTAATTTAAAGTATATAAAATTTTTAACTTATTTAAATTTAAAACTAAATACATCCTAATTTACTCAAAAACAACCTACCGAAAATGCTTTTTTTAACTAAACATAAACCTTATGTTAGGACATAAGCATATATGTTATCAAAAGTTTCTTTAAATACAAGCATAAAGAATTCCCTCGTTGAAAAATTGATTTAATTCTGCAGGTTACACAATATCAATCGAATTAACCTCCTACATAGAAGGGAACCAACAAAATTCCCATTTTCCAGTGAGGGTAAGACATTTCTACAACAAATTTTTACTACAGGGTATTGAAAATTATGAAGTTAATATACAGAAAATGGCACGTTATTAAAGCAACTTTCCCTTTCAGTTAGATTCTGACAAAGATACCTCGTCATCCTCATAGAACCTAACCTGGCACAGCCTTCCACCTGCTTCATCAGCAAAGGCTATTTTTTTCCTCTCTTTACGCTCTACATCTTGAGGGGGTGAAGAACCATCTTCAGCTAATTTCTGCAGTTGATCAAGATTAGTAATTAATCAAATAGTAACGAGGAAATAGAAAACCATAACAAAGCTGTTGAAATTCAAGAGCTTCAAGAGTATGATAGAGGATGAACTTACCATTATCTTACAGAAACGGCTGCAATCCCTTGCCATGAAGGACAGACACCGATTTGTCATTTCTTCAGTTTTTGTGGCATTCTTAACAGCCATTCTTGCCTGAAAACCAATAATCAATAATTATTAACAAAGAACCAAATATATCAATTTAACTTTAGGCCTCTACACATTTGAAAAATTGACATCACAAGAATTAGAAAAATTTTGCAGTTTTAAATAGGCCAAAAAAGCTATAATCGGCACAATCTGCTCTACTAACCGACAGAATGAGCAAATAATGAGCCAAAAACATGAAGGGAAGGCATTAAATTGCAAAAATTTAACGAGGACTGGACGAGAACATGTTTAACAGAAAATGAGCAATAAGAGAGTTTGAATTAAAGGATGAGTCTAAATAATCTCTACGTCAAATTAGATTTTGGTTATCTTAGATTTCCAACTTTAAATTGCCTTAGTTATCTTATTACCACATCACTCTTTGTTTGGTACACATCATAAAAGTTGTTACTAAGAAATGAATTGAACTTAAGTCCTCTACTCAAATCCAGCCCCACTATAGTCCTAAACAACTCGAGCGAAGCTGAGGCTTTCATCATCCCCTCTTGATTATAATCTCCTCAACACTCGCTATAGTTAAATACACCTACAAACTGGTAACAACCAACTCTAACGCAAGAAATGTAGGACATAAAGCGTTGTCTATCAATCAAGGAATGGCTAATAAAACCAATTCAAAACCTTAAACATATGTATACTTCCTAACAAAACCTTTGGAAGCTGGTTGTCATTTGGTAAACATATATAGCAGCCCTATCTATCTGTATGGAACAATATACTGGTTTATCTACAATCGCCGACATAAATTTACTTTCTATCCTCAGCATATGAATTACTTTCAAACGAGCTGAAAGTATAACCAGATTTAATCAAATTATCACCATTTCTACTTTAAAAAGTAATATCTAATATCCACTAAGAACAGATTTGTGGTTATCATACCTCGTTTACTTTATATCTCAAAGACGTATTTAGACAGAATTCAGATCGTAGCATATCATCCACAATGTCCTTCATTGACTTCAATTCCTTTGTGAGTTTCATAGCAAGGCATTCTATATCATACAGCTGCTGCTTTGAAAATGCAATTGCATTCTTTGAGCAACTCTGTACAGAGCTGCACCCCACGCGAGTTGCTGTGCGAGAAGAATGAGGGGTCTTGGAAACTCTTTTAGAAGTCTTAGGAATAACATTAGTTTTGTTTGGGTTGTCAGTAAATCCAGCTCCCATGATATCATTAGGCCCTTCAGCAGCACCATTCTTATCAGTCTGCTCGGTAAAGTTTAGTTTTCCTTTGCATGCTGAAATCATTATAACCCAATGTAAATAAAACAAAATGAGGTAAAACACCGTAGTATCTACAAAGAACTAAAAAAAATCTAGTTATATATACATAAAAGAAAAATTATGCATCAAATTGAGAAAGTCCATAGCTATTTTCGTAGAAACCCAACTACCCAAGTTATATTTGACACAGAGAAACGAACTCATTAGAGTTCAAGAAAAAGTATTTTCACTAAAAAGAAGATAAATTATTCATACAACAAAAATATATAATAACTCATACAACATACTTTTCATCTCTATCTATTTCATCACATCATCTATCACATCACACACTTATCTCTTTTTTCTCTTTTTATTTATCTTTGTTGTATTAGCTATTGTGCAGGTACGCTGTACAGATATCATTTCTCAAATAAAAGCCTATTACCTATTTCAAGCATTAGTATGACTGCATCACCAAACCCCCCCCCCCCCCAAGATTATTATCTTATTCACATAGCAAACTCCTACAACAATTCATATAACACACTTTTCTCTTTATCTCTCTCCATCATATCATTTATCACATCTCACACCCCTCTCTCTTAGTTGTATGATATTGTTGAACAAAATAATTTTACAAATACAATTTCTCTTTAACTTTCACATATCATGATACTTCTCATGTAGCCTATAGCTATTTAACCACATTTTTCCACTTTCAACATAACCTATTTTTTCCTCTTCGATGACTGTTGAGTTTATAATTTGAAGACCCGGGAGGGGAGGGAAGGGGGGTAAACATGTAGTTGTCACTTATGGATCTAAATCACAGCACAAATACTTAAAGGCACTTACTCAGATTGCTTTTATGATCTAAATCAACAGACTCCATGGCTTTACAGAGCCTTTCCTGGGAAGATGGCGAAATGGCCTGAAGAGAAACCAACTAATGAGAAGAAGCAGTGACATAAACCAAATCAAATAGAAATTTTGTGATAATATTTGTACCTTTCTGGTTGATAATAGCCTTTCAGGACGATGCAGCTTTGGACTACCTTTAAGTTTATCCCAAGAAGTTAATTCATCAGTAGCCTCATTCACATGTTTCTTCTCATCATCATAAATGGAAGCAAATGATTGCTTCTCCTCATATTCAGCTGAATCATCTGTGCGATCAACCAGACATCCTTCAGGTTGGCTGTGTTCAATAGTAGAGCTGGGTTTTGCCTGAACCTCAGCACCAGCTGTAAATTCATCTTTACTGCAGTCACCGAGAAATGCATTATCATCTCTAAACTCTAGACCTACGCACTCAAGGCCTTCATGAGTAGCCACATTAGGTGGTGAAACTGGTGCTTCAGTGTCACCATCAAGTTGATTGTCATAAATATCAGAGTCATGATCTTCAAATTCTATTGCAAGAAAGTTTGGAGACTGGTCGCTGCTTTGTTCAGAATCAATTATCACTATATCCATACAAGGCCTCACCATCCGTAGTGGAATGTGATCAGCATGCTCTTTCCACTTATAATTTAATTCATTCTCCAAATTCCATTCGAGTGTTATCTCTGACTCTTCTTTCCCTTCTATGTCAGAATAGTCATCTGACCCATAGAAACAATCAGTTTCAGGAACCTCAACTTTCACTTCAACAAGAGCAGCTGAATCCCCACTAGAGGGTGGGGACTCTTCACCGTTTTGGATCTCTTCAGAGACAACTAGCACAATCTCCTGGGAGGAAATGGGGTCTTTCATGCACTTTTTCTTCTTGGCCTTCATCTTCTTTGATAGTTTAGATCTCCAGCTGCTGAGAGTCTCCATGAAATCAGAATCATCTGCCTCCATTTGCTCCTTCCTGCAGTCTTCCAAGGATGACGAATCTTCAATTTTTATTTTTCTTTTAGATGAACCGGGACCTTGTGAGTGTTTTCTCTTCCTTGATTTGCATCTTTCTTTAATTTGATTTAGCGTAAAATTGTCAAAACCATCATCATCCAAGATATTGATTCTCTCATCATTACCATCAGCAGGCTCGGTTTTCACTATGTCTTCATCCACTACAGCACTAATGCATGATCTTTCAGCCCTTACATCTTTATTATTAAACGCGAAGCTATCACATATGTCTGGGACCTCTTTAAATGAAAGTGTTGGTCGCCCGCGAGAAACGTTAAGGACTTTTGTAACCAAACCACCTTTAATAGCCTGGATGTAATGAAGATTACCAGAATTTCGTAGCTCCATTCGGATGACCTACTAAAAAATCACAATCTTTGCACTATATTTCTCCAATGTTCCCTTAGAAGTCTATCAAGAACTTCAAACAGCTGGAAACAGTTACACAAGAAAAAAGACATGATTATATGAATAATATAAGACAACTAATTATGTTCTCAGACTTACAAGGGCTACAAAATTCATATAACTCTATGAAAATATGAAAAACAAATACCTGAAGTGTACAAAGACATCAAGAAATCGACATTTTCTCTATCCTATCTGGCAATTGTCCAAAGCACTTGTGCCACCTACATTAATTCCAACAGTCAAGCAACATTGTTATCAATAATGTAAAACCCAAAACAAGATTCTACATCTGTACAATACAAACTAAACCGCAGTGAACAAACAAAGAAGCCCTCTAGTACTAGATCTGTAGTAATTAGGACCACCAAGCAAACACCAGACACTCAAGTTGGTTGATAATATCATGTTTGGTATCATTTTTCCAGAAATAATAATTTGTTTAAGCTTTTCCCTGATGTTATAAAAAAAAAAAAGTGTTGTTATATAAAAATAAGTGAATACAAAAGTATACTCACAAACCCTAAAAATCAAACAATTCAGCGTTCACAACAGACAAATAAAAAAAGAACTCAAACTTTGATTTCATTCTTCAAATGTCAACACCCAAAAAAATCTCCCTCCCGAAAAAAAAATGAAAAACTTCTAAATCCCAGAAACAAATTCACCTTCAGGATAGCTGAAAGTCCCATTAGAGTCACTCGAAGGTTAAAATAAGACGGGGAAAATGTTAGGAAACAATTTTAGAGCTTAAAAAGGTTACATGCGAATCTCTTGGAGTTAATTTAGTGTGAAATTGAAACGGATTTGAGGAAATGGGGAAAAGAAAAGCAGATTCAGAATTTTCAGATCTGAGAGAGAATGCAGATTTGCAAACAGAAATCGTGTAGAAGGACGCTCACCTGACCTGAGAATGGATTGGAGGCTGCGTTTGGGAGGACAGAAGAGAGAAGAGAGATGAGATCTAGGGCGAGCTCACGGAATTGTGGGGGAAAAGAAAGAGGGTAACGTTAAAAAACTAGCTGTTGTTGTTCTAAAATAATGAATGGCAAGCGCGCCAATTCGTTTTGGCGGGAGTGCACTTTTAATAATAAAAAAGTATATCCTCCTTTTATTTTACCTTGGACCAACAGCGGTTGAAATGGGCTGGTCCGACCGGGCCAGCTCGCCATTTTAATAGGGTTATGGTATTGAAATTTAAAGCCTGAATTTTTGCATTTTTTAACTTAAAATAAATAAATTTGTAATCATTCCGGCTCGAGCTAGTCGGGCTACCTGTATATAATTTAAAAAATTAAAAAAATTGCTACTAGATGGGTAATGTGTGTATTCACGCATACAATCATACAATTTCATTTTTTTTTTTAAATTCTTTCTATGACTCATTTGTTGTATTATTTGGCTGATGGTGTGTTAGTTTGAGAGTTCTTTTCTCACATGTTTATGTTTTTATTTAAATAAAGTGTGATGCATGCATGACATGGAGTAAAATTATTTTCCTTCATATAGGGTCTAAATCTGATTGAAATTTGTATGTGGTTCCATGTTTTTATTTCAGTGGTTCAATTCAAAATCAATTACATAATTTTTTTATAGATTAATTATTACTATTATGTTTGGAAATTTAGAGAATTTAAGAATTTAGAGTGTTTTAAATTTATTTGAATATGTAGGGTATATGAACTCTTTTTTTTAATATTTTTTTATAACTATATTATCATTTTTTTAGTTTTGTAAAAATGAGCTTTATTTAAAAAAAAAATTAAATTTTAACCGGGCCGCCCACACAAGCCCGTTACCTGCATAGGGTCGAGCTCGGGCTTTAATTTCATATGACAGGATTTTTATCGGGCTTTTTAGCCCCGCCTGTAAAAGCCCGCTCTCCTCCGGGTCAGGCCAGGCCGGATAGCTCATTTTGACAACTAATGGACCCTTGGTTCATGATCATGTGAGACATATAATTGAGGACCCTTTGGTAGAATTCTTGGTTACTCCTTACCAGGCTAACTACTTTAGGGTTTAAAAGTATGAGTTATAATATTTATATAAGGATGAGAATCAACATATAATTTTTTTTTAATCTTTTTTTATCACATTATTCATTACATCTCAATTCTATCCTTTTCTTTTTTTCTTTTTATCTTTCACTTTGTTTTATGGTATGTTTCGTATAAATATGTTGTAAAAATATTATTTCTCTAAACAAATATGAAGGATAAGACAGTGAGTATATATTTTATTTATTTATTTTTTAAAAGACCGAAGTTTGTTATTATTTAAACTAAGTTGGATTAATATATTCTTATTTACATTTATGGATAAAATTACTGTGATCCACCTGATCATGTATTGTCACCAAATGAACTATTAAAAAGAATTGTATTTGGTCTAAAAATTATCATATCAATCATTAACAATTGTGATGGTTACTATACAAAAACTCCTAATATAAATTATTTTCTCTTTTTTCATCATATGATTGTTCACAATCTGATTCATTCCATTACTTCGTCTTAAACTATTAATTTGAGTCAAATCTGAGAGCTTGTCACATAAAATGGTCAAAGCAAATTTCATGATATGATTTGATGTCAGGATGAATTTAAATAAATATTTAAGCTACTAGTCAAGCAATGTATAAAAGGCTAACCTCTTTTTCTCTTGCTGTTAAGATTTTTTAGTTCAATTTTGCCCTGTATATTTTTAAAAACATGATTTACACATAAAAATGTATTTTCTAATTACATGAAATATTTTCTTTTAACAATTACTATATTGTAGTATGATTTTATTTAGCTTATAAATTGGATCAACACAATCTCATCCAACTTATCTCAACCTTAATTAATTATAATCATACATTAACAGGTTTTCTTTGAGTCTATGACCAAGATTGAGTCTAGGGCTTTTTGACCTGAGTAGGGTAAAAAAAATAATTATTTACCTAAATAATGCGCTCAAAAAACTATTTACCTCCATGGTGTGGTTCTGACATGGGTGAGGCGCTAAGGGACGAAGCGCCATAAGAGGCGTCTGACCCTTAGGCGTCGTTAGTGAATATTGTGGCAAGACAAGACGCTTCAAGGTGTAAAGCCATCAGATATGATCTGGACACAAGGCGCTGGAGGTAATGACGCCTCCCATGTAGAGAATATAGCGCTGTAGGTGGTGGCGCCTTACATGTAGCGCCTTTATGCCAAGCGCTTCCACCTTTTCAATCAGTCCATCCATCCCAGCCACGAATATATTCGCTGAAGCAAATTCAACGAATATATTCGCTGAGAATATATTCGTTGCAACCTAGAGTCAATAGACTAATGATTCAATTGAGTGTATAAATACCAGGTGCCATATATCAGAATTCCTTAGCTAGCAGCATTAGTCTCAGTGCCATATATCACAATTCTTAGTTGTTTCTGTTGGTTTATTTTGATAAGTTGTTTTAACTTGTGTTTGAATTTTGATTTTTAAAAATGAGTCAAATTATTAATTTTGTTTATTAGAATGGTAGAAAATATGAAGGTGTGCGGGGTATAATGTTTGAAGGTGAAAAGAGATCTATTCAGATAAAACGTGGAATCAGTTTTGATTTGTTGAAAAGGAAGATTTTTAAAAAATTAAATCTTTCATCTAATCAAATTGTTTCTAGTTTGACGTGTAGAATTTTAATATCACAAAATCCAACCACATATACAGGTCTTCAAATATGTGATGATGAAGATGTTGAATGTATGGTCCACGCTTTTTAGCAGCAGTCGTTGATGACAATGCTTGAATTATATGCAGACATTGACAATGTTGGCAGTTCATCATTACCTGTACAACATTTTCATTTGGATACTATACTGTCATTGGGGATTGAAGATCAATGTATATATCAATCTGGAGGTGTAACAGTCGAGGAGGATGTCAACAATGCGGAACCTGAAGCTGAACATAATGAAGATTTTTTTAACGTGGATATGAACAGGGGGTGCGAGGATGGTGACTATTTGAATGAGGAAGCCGAAGTCCCTGAGGGGGATTCATCTGATACAGATGTTGAGGGAGACTTTGATGCAAATATTGATCATGTCATACCCCCGACATTTACGGCGAATTCACCAGATTCAGTGTCAATTCGTGAACACAATGAACATCAAGAAGGTAAATAGTAAGAATATGATAATGTTCGTAGTTCTTTTGCCATTAGTACTGAATGCAATTTTTATATGTATAGGTGCAACAAAAGATCCTTATTGGAATTTAACCCCTCATTATAAGTTTGTAAATTGGGAGCACCCCGATGAAGAGATACAGTTTCGTGGGTTGGAACTTCTTGGATCTTGGCGATTAGGAGATGAATTGTATGTTGGATTACAATTAGATAGCAAATAGGCTTTCCAAATGGTTGTGAAGCACTACTCAATGAAGATACACCAGACCTTTTTTGTGGTTGAGTCTAAGCCAACTTATTTGACCTTGAAGTGTCCAAACTATTCACAAGGTTGTCCGTGGTGAATGAGAGCAATGATAGGTAAGAACTCAAATAAATAGGTCATCTCTAAATGGGGTGGTCGACATTAGGGGTGGGAATAGGCCAGGCCGCCGACAAGAGCCTATGGCCTGGCCTGATTAAAGCCTGGTCTGGCCTGGCCTATTTAATAAAAAGGCCAGATTCAGACATTTTAAAAAGCCTATTTATATAAAAAAGGTCGAGCTTAGACTGACTTTTAAGCCTACAAAGCCTGATAGGTCGACCTATTTATATTTAAAAATTAATATATATATATATTATATTTATAAAATAAAAATGCATTAAAAATATATAAATATAAATTACTTATAAGTTATACCAATAATTTGAATACACTTATTTATAAATTAATGTTTTTTTTTACGATTACAGTATAATTATACACATAATTAAAATAGAAAATATGGAAAGGTAAAACAATAACAAAATTTCATATTACATTATAGTGATTTAGGGTTATTCACCATCACTCTTTCACCTTTCAATTTCACCCCTTCTCTCTCGCGTGCTCCGCTGCCAGTGCGAGTCCGACCATCGTGCTTCATCGTTCGTGCGCCTCTACCAGCCATTCGTCGTAGTTCGTCGTTCGTGGGGCACTGCAAGTCGTTCATGTCGTTCGTTCCTTGTTCCGCTGCCATTCGTTCGTCGTTCGTGAGCCGCTGCCGTTCTTTCGTCATTCCGCTGCCAATCGTTCGTGCGCCGCTCGTCGTCGTCGTTCCGGTGAGTTACATTCTATTCAGCATTTTGATGATAATGTTTCTTGATGATAATGTCAGCATTCTATTCAGCATTTTATTCAGTGTTTGATGATAACAATAATAATAAGGAAGATGTTGTAAACAGTGAAAAAAGTAAACTATTTTTATAGTGGCTCCGGTCAGCTCTTTAGTCCAATCGGTTATCATGCATATACATTAGGAAGTGAACACCATTCTTCTAATTCTAGGGAAGAAAGAAGCTCATGCTCTAGGATTTTGAGTACAAATTGAGATTTGAGGATTTGGTTTTGTCTTCAACTGGCTAGTCTTTAATCCAAACACAGCAAAAACGTCCAAGATTAAATATCCGTTTGGTTTACAGTTGAATAGAATTGATTCTAGAAATGAATGGTTGAGATGGATGACGCACACTTTACGAAGTACGTTGGACGGAAGTGATTTAAAATCAATTCTGCAGAATTGATTCTGACTGTTGCAAAATCTAAAACAAACGGGCACTAAGTCACTTGTCAATTTCATTCGGTTAATGTAGTGGGCAAATGGATCATGTGCAATTGCAAAACATGATTAATAGTTAAGGAAGGGTAATCCTCGGTGTGTTACTTCACTCGGCATTGGTAAGAGGAAGATCAAATCAAAGGGACAAAGAAATTGATTGATTGGTTAACCAGTCTATCGCTTACATGCACATTGTCACGAGGATTATTAAGGAGATCGAAATAGTATTACTAAAGCACTAATTAATCAGAAAAGTTAGTTTGGAATGCAGGGCGTTGAAGACTATATATTAATAGTACAATTAATGGAAGAATGAGCATGACAGTGAAGTAATTAGATCTTCCTGCACTCTTAAAAATTGCAAGTTTAGAATTTTAATCTTCCTCCCAAGGAAAAATATTAAATTTCAAACTCATTTTATTCGGCTTTACAATGCAAGGAGTGATGTTTTCACTCTAAGCAATCATGTATCCTATTTTAATTCTACACTCCCTTGGCGCTTGTATGAGGTGTATCTCTTCTTGTAAATTTATAGTGCCAAATAATAGTTTATCTTGTAAATTTATAGCAATAGGGAACCATGCCTATTTGGCATGTTATTTAGTTCCTATTTGATATGTTATTTAGTGCCTACCATCTTAGTTTATCTTGACTGCTTTATGGTCTATTTTATAGTGCCTATTTTTATGTTATTTAGTGCCAAATAATAGTTTATCTTGTAAATTCATAGCAATAAGGAACCGTTCCTATTTAGCATGCTATTTAGTTCCTATTTGATATGTTATTTAGTGTCTACCATCTTAGTTTATCTTGACTGTTTATGGTCTATTTTATAGTGCCTAATTGGTATTCTATTTAGTGCCTGAATGCATTTTATTTAGTTCCTATTTGGTATGTTAATATGTTTATTTAGTGCATGACTACCACTGTATTTATTATTTTATTTCTTTTGTTAATAATTATGCTATTTCGGTTCTAATTTTACTTATTTAATTTTCAGTTCCAGAAAATGGCTTCTCCACTTCAGAGCAAAGAAGTTGTTTCATCCACTCCTGGATCTATTAATTAGGTGACTGAACGGGTGCCCATAGATTCAAGTCAACCACCAAATAATGCACAAGAGGGTGAAAAAGGCAATGATCAAGTTAATGAAGATGTAATCATTAAAAGGAAGAGGCAGAAAACTTCAGCTGTTTGGAATGATTTTGAGGAAGTTGAAGTTAAGGGAGGTGCAAAGAAAGCTGTTTGCAAGTATTGTAAAGACAAATTTGCTATCGGAGGTAAATGGGGCAGCACTAGTCATTTGAAAAGACACACTGAAAATTGCTTGCAAGGGAGGTTGCAATTGGCTCATGAAAAGAAGCAAAGTGTCATTTCATTTCAGCCTTCAAATCCAGGTAATCCTTTTCTAAGTTCTGGTGTGAGATACTCTAATGATAAGATGAGGGAAATAATTGCCAGTGTTGTTATGGCTCATGAACATCCTTTTAGTGTTGTTGAGGATGAGCTCTGGATGTGGGCCTTTCAATTTGCAAATCCAGATTTTCATAAGGTTACTCGTAAGACAGTAAGAAGTGATTGTTTACCAATATATGATGCAGAGAAGAGAAACTTGAAGAATGTGTTGAAAAGTGTGAGCAAGATTAGCTTAACTACAGATATGTGGAAATCAAGCCACCAAGTAGCTGAATATATGGTTATCACTGGCCATTTTATTGATGCGGGGTGGAAACTTCAAAAGAGAGTTTTGAGTTTTGTGAAGGTAGCTGCTCCAAGGCGTGGAATTGACGTGGCTTATGCTATTTTTAAATGTTTGAAGGCTTGGGGCATTAAGAATAAAGTATTTTTAGTATTTGTTGATAATGCTTCTTACAATGACTCATGCCTGAGAAATTTGAATGAGAACTTATCGTTTAACAGTAAGTTATTCCTTGATGGTGCATTGTTTCATGTTAGATGTTGTGCACATATATTGAATTTGTTAGTGCAAGATCGTCTTAGTAAGATTAAGAATATCATATTTAATGTTCGTGAAAGTGTGAAATATATTAATTTCAATGATGCAAGATTGAAAGGTTTTTGTGATATTGTTGAACAAAAGGGCTTAAAAGATAGAAAGCTTATTATTGATTACCCAACAAGATGGAATTCCACATGTCATATGTTAGCAACTGCTTTGAAATTTAAGATTGCTTTTACTGCATATAAGGAAAGAGAACCACATTATGTTTATGCACCTTCACCTGATGATTGGAGCAAAGTTGAGAAAGTTTGTAAACTTCCAGAAGTGTTTGATTTGGCTACTCGTGTAATCTCTGGAAGTGAGTATCCTACTGCTAATTTGTATCTTGCTAAAGTTTGGAGGGTGAAAAAGGTAATTGATGATGCAACTGAGGATAATGATCTCTTCATAAGAGAAATGGCAACCCCAATGAAAATAAAGTTTGACAAATATTGGGGGGAATGTAATTTATTGATGGGTATTGCTAGTGTTTTAGATCCTAGATGTAAGTTTCACATTATTGATATATGCTTTCCATTGATATATAAGCCCGAGGAAGTTGCTAAAGAGAATATACATAAGGTACGAAATTCATTGGAAAAGCTATATGATGAGTATGTGTCCTGGCTTTGGAGGAGTCATCCTCTACAGAAAATAATGTTGGTAACAATCCAGCATCTTCCACTCAACCTACATCTTCAGTCATCACTGGACTTGACCATATTATGAGCATGGTGCGTGAAAAGGAAGTTGTTCCTCCATTGAAATCGGAATTGCAAGCTTATCTCGATGAAGGTGTTTATATTCCTTATAGTAATAACAACTCCTTTAGTGCCTTGGAGTGGTGGAGGAATAACAATATCAAATATAAGGTCTTGTCAAAGATGGTTGCTAATATACTTGCCATTCCAATCTCAACTGTGGCATCAGAGTCTACATTTAGTGCTGGAGGTAGAGTTATTGATGAGTTTCGTTCTAAATTGAATGAAGAATCTATTGAAGCACTCATTTGTGGTGAGGGTTGGATGCGCCACAAGTATAATTTGAAGAGAAAATCAAAGGTTAAATTTCTATTATGTTTACATGTTTCTTTATATTAGTTAACATGCATATTTATTTTTAAAGTATTTTGCTGTTTAATAACTAATTATGTTTTTTATTTTTGCAGGTGAATGAAGGACAAGAAGATATCACCTTGAAGATTTGGTGAAACTATTATGTTGTTTGTTAGATTAGGAATTTAGGATAAAATTGCTACTGTTTGGATGTTTGTTAGATTAGGAATTTAGGATAATATTGCTACTGTTTGCTAAGTGAGGTTGGTTTTGCTGTACAGATTTGGTAATTTAAGGCCAAAGGCTTATTTGGTTGTCTTTCTTATATTAAGGTGTAATTGAGTAAAACCTTTTTCTGTTGGATTATGATGAGAATACTTGTATGTTTCTTGGTTGAGTTGATGAGAAAAGCCTTATTTAGGAATATCTTACTCAAAATAACTTTTAGCTTCTATTCATGTATTTTCCAATTGTTATTGCTTGCTATTGAATAGGTTGCCAATTGGTATTGCTTGCTGTTGAACAGGTTGCATGTATTGTTGCTGTCTAATTGGTATTTTAAGGCCAAAGGCCTATTTTAGCCTATTTAAAGGCTTTAATATGAAAAGGCCTACTTAACTATTGGCCTATTTAAACTCGGGCCTATAGGCCTATTTAAGCCTTTTTCATATTTAGGCTTTTAAATAGGCTAGTAGGTCAGGCCATGCTTCTAAAAAGGCCAGGCTAGGCCTAAAAGAAGCCTATCACAGGTAATAGGCCAGGCTTAGGCCATAAATATTTTAAATAGGTCAGGCCTATTTAATCGAAGTCTGGTCTGGCCTGGCCTATTCCCACCCCTACTCGACATACATGTATGAATGCAATGCTCTCTCAAGATCACAGAAAGCTGGATTGTGACTTTGTGGCCTCCTGCATCTTGGGTATGATGTTTTGATTTGATACAATTTATTTTGATAGTCAATTTTTTTATACTAATTCTGAATATATGGCCTAATGTAGGAATGGTCGACATAGATCAATTGGTCCCCATTGCAATGATACAAGAAAGGATTAATGGGCATGGAAAACTAAACAAAAAGCTATAGTGAGGGTGTATGGCGACTGGGATCAGTCATATGCAGCATTGCCTCAATGGTTGGAGAAGATGTTGTTGTATTCCCCTGGATCAAGTTATAAAATTGAGACAAAGGAATTTGTCTTTGACAATCAAGTGGACCCTCAGTTTCGTACTTTTCATCGAGTATTCTGGACATTCAAATAATGTTGTGATGCACTCAATCACTGCAAGCCTGTTATACAAATTGATGGGACATTCTTGTACGGGAAATACCGAGGTACACTATTAATAGTTACAACTCAAGATGGAAATACTTGTGTTTTGCCAATTGCATTTGCTTTTGTTGAAAGGGAGACACCAGAGGTTTGGCCATGGTTTCTGGCTAATATACGTGAACATGTCACCCAAAAGGAAGGTATATGCCTCATATCTGATCGACATGCAAGCATTAAATCAGTTGTGGGAAGGTCCCATGCGTGGCAACCTCGAAGAGCTTATCATGTTTATTGCATTCGCCATATTGCCAGTAATTTCAACCACAAGTTTAAAAATACAAAATTGAAAGCAGACTTACTGAAATTAGGTAAACGAGCCTTTCATATTTTTAGGTGAGTTATTGTTTTTGTATTACATGTATAACCATATTCTTTGTTAATGTAGGGTATACACCGTGTGTTCATCATTTTGAAAGGAACCTTAACAAGTTTCGTGAGATTAGTCCCGAAATCCAAAGGTGGATTGATGGTATTTCAAAAGAAAAATGGAGTTTGGCACATGAATACGGAGGACGTAGATATTGACACATGACAACAAACTTGTCAGAGGCGGTGAACAAGATATTGAAAGGTGCTAGGAATTTGCCAATAACAGCATTTGTGAAGTGTACATATGCAAGACTTGTAGAGTATTTTGTTCAACGGGGAGGGGAAGCAAGGTCTGAATTAGCTTCTGGACGGAGATACTATAAAAAGTTCATGGAGTTGTTTAGTAAATCTCAAGAGGATGCTTGTTCTCACAGAGTTCGTCGATATGACATCCAGTCGACAAGTTCGAGGTTGAGGAAGCATTCAATCCCGTTACACAACAAGGTGGTCATACGTGGGCAGTAATCTTAAATTAACGTTATTGTGAGTGTGGTGTATTCAAAGCCTTTAGAATCCCGTGCTCACATGCCATTGCCGCATGTTCTGCTGTGAGCATTGATTTTTATCAATTTGTTGATCCAGTATACTCTATTCACAACATTGTTGAAGCTTACTCTGGCCAGTGGTGGCTGATAGGAAATGAAGACAACATGCCAGTCTACAATGGTCCTCGTATTATTCTTGATGAGTCAACCATGCGTGGTAAAGGTCGACCGAAGTCTACACGCATAAGGAATGAAATGGACTGGAGGAAGTCTCAAAGTTCACAGAGATGCAGCCATTGCCAGCAGTCTGGTCATAATCGTCGAATTTGCCCCCGTTACTTAGAAGAGCATCAAGACTAACTACCTCCGTGACGGTTTATTTCTTATATTTGACGTTAGTGGAAAGTCATGTTGTGTTAAATATAATTTCTTGTATTAAAAGTTTATGTTCAATTAAATGAAAATCGTTATTGTTAACACAACACTAAGTTAAAAGTGTAAGTTCACTCAAATGAAAATCGATAAGCTTAACACAACATTAAATTAAATAGATTATATAGGTTTTTACATCCCGGTGCATTGCAAAAATTAAATTAATTATTTTGAGACCAAGGGGAGAGGACACAATGGTGACGCCTAGTCCTAGCATCACGAGGCGGATTTCTTCTAGGCTCCTGGTATTCCCCTTCCGTTACATAATGAGATGGACTTTCTTCTTCAGCAAAAGCTTCATTCAGATTAAAACCAAGCCCAGGTGGTTCTGGCTGCCTAGAAGAGGAGGCTTCATATGTTAACCCTCCTGATGCTGGAGACATGAGTGGAGCATGTTGCCAGGGATGAATTCACCCACCGGGATCTGTTGGAGTGTTAGCCATAAAATTACACATCGGAGGGGTACAATCTACTGGTGGTGATGGCACATAACAATCCCCCTGTAGGAAAGGGAGGTGGATCCATTGTGTTTGGTGTGGGAATGTTGCTGGTAGTAGGCTGAGATGCATAATAATAAGTTGAAATTGGATCAAAAGGTTGTATTGGAGGCACATAATACATTCCGGGCTCGGGTTCTGGTGGTGGTGGCATTGTTAGTTGTTCATGACCCACTCTCCGCCGACGTCGATGTAGTCCTTGACCTTCGACCCGTCCAACAGGAATGTCATCAAATACTTGTGCTTCAAGTGCAGGTTGAAATGGCGATGGAGCTGACACTGTCGGCCTACCGATCCGATCTATTTGTTTGCAAATTTGTATACAATGACGGATCTTGGATCTCATGTTCTCAAATGAGAAGCAACTTTGTCCTTCACTTGTCACAGTGAAATACATTCGTTCCAAGCTATCCACCTATACATGCAATGGAAAAGAATAAATTCCTGATACATAATTTGACAAACAACAAATTGTATTTAAAAAAAAGCTAAAAAAATTCTTACCATGTTACCAGTCTTTGCGGCTGCTTGACTAATCCAACGTCTGGTATGTTTCTTATACCAGACCATATACTCAGAATTAGATGATATATCCCCTTCCATTGGTGCATTGGTCTAAATATAATTCCATCTGTCATCCCATTGTTCAACATATATGGCATGTTTTAAATGCCAATTTTGTTCACCCTTCCCTTTTAGTGTTACATCGTGTAACTTATCTGGTTGGGAGGGAGGTCGAGGAATATGTTGTTACATTCCAAACTGACGCATGCATCGGTCAGGTTGATGCCACTCAACAATGTGGAAGCATATAAGTGGTACCACGGGTGTCCATATCTGATGTCCTTCCAAACAATATTGTGGAAGTTGACTAGAGGTGTCAAAATGGGCCGGCCCGCCCGAACCCGCAATATGGGAGGGCTTGGGCACTTAAATTAGAGGCCCGAATTTTTGCCGGGCTTTTTATCCCGATAATGAAAAAGCCCGGTCTTAAGCGGGTTCGGGCCGGGCTACCCGATCGGGCTAACGGGCGGCCCTTTTTTTTTAAAAAAATTGCCTTGCTTTTGAGTTATGCTTAAGTTCGCTGGCATGACCCATTTTTTATTTTTCTTCCATCTAAAAATGTTTGAAGTTCTGAAAATTGAAATTTCTACTGTGAAGTCAATGGATATGGTGAGCAATTATGATTTTCTTTTGATAGATAACTAATTAATTAAAGCAATTATGATCGAGTATATTATTATATTAGTGCATATATATACTTCCTCAAATCCAAGTTTGTCAAATATGTATTTTATAATCCTATTTTGAAGAATAATTTTTGGAACAGGTGCAGTATAGGTTTATTTAATTTAATTACATATCAATTGAGTACTATTATAAAATGGAAAAATATTGGAACAATTTAGAATCAATTTTGAAGAACAATTTTTGGAACAGGTGCAGTATAGGTTTATTTAATTTAATTTAATTATATATCAATTGAGTACTATTATAAAATGGAAAAATCTTGGAACAATTTCGATTCATCGAATGCAAATTCATTTTGCTTTTCCCCTTTTAAATGATTTTTATAACTAAATTGTAATTTTTTTTAGTTTTGTAAAAGTATAATTGTTTACAATTTTTAATGAGCAACATTTTTGAATAAGTTAATTTTTTTTTAACCGGGCCGGCCCGCACAAGCCCGCTACCCGCATAGGGCCGGGCTAGGGCACTAAGTTCACAGGACCGAATTTTAGCCGGGTATTTTAGCCCTGCCCGCACAAGCCCGCTACCCGATGCGGGCCGGGCCGGGCCGGGTAGCCCATTTTGACACCTCTAAAGTTGACCCATTGTTTCTTGTGTGTATGGTACCCACACAATCTACATGGACAAAAAATGAGTTAATTTTGTGTTACATATATGTCTGTAGAGACTAGGGAAAAATACCAAAATCTGTTAACTCTATCTTATTGAAAATGAGTCTATAGTCACTAATTGACTTGTGGTGAACAATGTATGTCTGACCACCACTCCACCTGCTCATTACCATAAATACAAAATACATATCACATACTTATAAATCATATGTTTAAACAGAAAAAATAATATATTATTAAACTATTGTGTACCGTGCACCGAGCGACAAATCATCTTGATCAGGGGCTTGAGGCTCAATGCAAGGGAAACGTGACCATGCCCACAACTGTACGAGTACACATACCCCACCAATCTCCTTCCGGGAATAATTGGTGGCCTTACATAATTCACGATACAAATAACTAAGCACTGCAAACCCCCAACTATATGTGCCAGCCACCTCTAAATCCGCAAGCAATGGTAAATATCTCAAGGATACATAACGACCTGAATGATTTGGGAATAATAGACCCCCCATTATACGCAAAATGTAGGCTCTAGTAAATCGTTGAACTTGAATTTCATTGTGGGCGTGTAGTGCGAAATCACCAAAATTTTGGTCAAGCCACTTCATTCTAAGTCGACCACCGTTTAGCTCCTCCTCGGGCGGGGCTACCCCCAACAGTTCATGTACCAGGGCCTGCCAGTTAGCGAATATTACGCCGGTAACCGCTTCACCATCCACTTTTAGGCCCATTTGTATGGCAACATCCTATAAACTTACAGTGCACTCGCTCGATGACATGTGAAAAGTATGAATCTCGGGTCTCCAACGTTCTACCAGAGCCGATATTAATGTATGCTCAACTTGAAAAAAATCAAGTTGAGCCACACCATAAAACTCGGACTGCCTTAGGAGAGGTATAATTTGAGGAGGAATTAGTTCACCACACATTTGTCGGTCGCTCGCTCGCCTCACATGTAGTATTCTATTTTCCTCACCGTTCCAAATGCACTCAGAAACATGGACATCTTGCAGACGCAATAATGATTTATCTTTAGGACCAGGACGAATAACTCTTTCATAAGCCATTATAACACAAAAGGATTCAGAGAACAAAAGGATTCAGAATACTCACTCAATCTCACAAAACACAACAACTACCATTACTACACTACACCCACGTATATATACATGCACGGGTAACATTTTCACCCATTTTCGGTCAAAAAGAGTGCCTGAACGAATTCCCAAGAATCTCATGCGTATGAATATATGTTCCTTCCCAATGCCAGCTGAATCTCATGCTTGGCAGTGTGTCATGCAGCGGCCACGTCACGCGTGGGAGACATGCAAGGCGCTTTACACAGTAACGCTTCTCGTCAACACATAAGGCGCCTAAGTCTTCAGCGCCTTCAAGCCGCGTGTCATCTCCCTATTGCGCGGTCAACCCACGCCTCTGTTACACCTAAACCCTACCTCTGCACACTTAGACCCTACCCACCTGCACCTAAGGGAATCGGATTCCCTACCCCCTGCACCCCTAACCTGCAACCACCACCCATCTATCACTATACCTCTCCCAACGAGATTCCCATACCCTGCTCCCCTACTTCCCAACCTGCATCAATGTTCCCCTAATTTCCACTTACTGGTGCGACATTATTTTTTTTTCAGCTTCTTTGTGAAACGCTTTAACCTTAAGCGTCTTGAGAAAAATATTTGACATATGGCGCTTTATCCTTTGGCACCTTGTATCAACCCTTTCCACGCTATCATTCTTCACCCCAGACAGTGTAATTTATATTTTGACCTCATTAATGTGGTAATTTATCTTTTTTTTACACTAATTCGGTCAAAAAGCCTGAGTCTAGAGGTTAGGATCGGTCAAAAAGTATGGCCAGGTAAGGGTCAAGGAAATCCGTCATAACTCATTGTCAACACCTCGTTTTAATCGAGTAAGAAAATACATTATTTAAATAATTAAAAAAATATAATAAAAATAATTAAAGTTGAAATTTAAAAATACTTTGTTTGAAGTTTAATTTGCATTTTTTTAATTTAGTTATTATTTATTCAAAACAAAAAATAATATAAGGGAAAAATATGTTTTCCGTTCCTATGGTTTTGGTCAACTTTAATCTTCGCCCCTGTACTTTAAATCCTTTATTTTTTGTCCCTGAACTTTCTAAACTCTCAATTCGTAGTCCCTGCCCATTAGTGAGATATGTTAACCTGATGAGCTGGCTAACAGAAGTTACATGTCAACCTCAATATTGGGCCCTAAATAGCTGACTCATCTAATTTGTCTTTTTTTATTTTTTAATTATTAAAATAACTCCAATTACTAAATTAGGTTTTTTTATCGGGTAAAATTGTGTAGGTGAAAACCCTAATTTAGTAATTAGGGTTATTTTAATAATTAAAAATTAATAAAAAAAAGGTTAATTAGATGAGTCAATTATTTGGGACTTACTATTGAGGCTGACATGTAACTTAACGACAGGGACCACGGTTTAGGGGTTTACAAAGTTTAGGGACAAAAAACACAAGATTTAAAGTACATAGATGAAGACTAAAGTTGATTGAAACTAGGGGTGTAATCGGGTCGGGGGTTATTTGAAATCCGAGCCGAACAAATGTGAACAGGTTGGTTTGGTTTGGTTTTAGTTTTTTTTGGGTCGATAACCCGATCCGAACCAACCCGAACATCAATGGGTTGGGTCGGGTCGGTCGGGTGCTCGAGTTCTTTATTTTTCCCAGGAAATCTGTTAACTATTAAAATATCATAAAAAATGTAAAAAACAAATCAGAGGCAACAGAAGGCCAAAGCAAGATCAAAATGCAGTAGAGCTATAGAATTACAGAGCCGCAACAACCTTTTCTTTTCTTTCCTCAAATTCTAGTGCATATCCCTAGCAACAGAAGGCCAAAGCAAGATCAAAAGGAAGGTGTGAAGAATCAAAATGCAGTAGAGTTGTACAATAATGATCTCCACAACAAAAGGCACCACCAGTCCACCACCACCAACAATAATCATCTTCTTCATCCTTTTCTTTCTTCATATTCTACACACCTTCCTCCCGCTTCAGATTCACCGCCACCACCACCTCATTGACGCCTCTGTAACCATTGCCACCGGATCTAACCCTCCCTTTTGAGATTCCACCAAAAAAACCCAAAATCAACGGCAAAACATGAAGAAATGTCCATGAAGCCGCACTGTGGGAGATCGAGACTGCACTGTGGGAGGATCGTGAACAAACGATGTTTCCAGTCACGCCCAGCAACTCAGAGAAATGAACGAATCTGGAAAAAAAATCACGAGAAGAGAAATGAGATTTCGATCGAAGAAGATGGAAAATCTGGAAAAAAAAAACATTACTTGAGAACGAATCGGCAGAAACAATGGCCTCGACCTCGAAGAAGAGGATGGCGCTGGCGATGGTAGTGGCCGGCCACGAGCAGCGATGAACGACGACGAGGAGGGGAGTGTGAGTAGCAATTGGCGGCACGCAAGGTGGGTGAGGGGAAGGAAGGCTATGGCGCACAAAAAGGGCAAAGGGGAGAAAAATGAAGTGAAGGAATGGGTAAAATGAAGTCCCTGCCCTGTCCCGCACGCGTAAAAACATTATGCAGCTACCCCTCGGTTCGGGTTGGGTAGGTCGGTTTCAAAAACCGGCGACCCGATACCTGAACCGATCGTGATCGGTTTCTAAAAAAAAAATTGAATCGAACCGAACCGATACCCAACCCAACCAGTCTTTCTTTGTTTGATTCGGGTCGAGTTGACCGGGTTGACGGGTCAACCCGTGCCCACTTACACCCCTAATTGAAACTATAAGGATGAAAAACATATTTTTAAAAAATATAGATATTAGTAGTTTTTAGGATTTGAATGACTAGATAAATCTTTAATTTGAAAAAGAAGAAATATGATGAAATAAAATAAGATAAAAGTGATTAAAATTAAGGGTTGATATGATGGGGATTGTTGAGGACTTTGGGCTTAACCGAATTGGTTGACACTCACCTTTTGCTCACATGCTATTTTTTAGGGGTGTAAGCGGGTCTGACCCAACCCGCGAACCCGATGGACCTAACCCAATCTAAAAGATATCTAATGGTTCGGTTCGAGTATTCGGTTCGGTTCGTACATTTTCTTTCAATCTCGACCTGCCATTATTCTATCGGTTTGGACTTCATGTTACCCCAAACCCAACTTGACCGACCCGTTTACACCCTAGTATTTTTTAGAATTGCGTAACATGTCGGTCCACACCGATCTGTATAGGTCCAACACTTAATGAGTCTACCCACTCAAACTCGTAATCTGAACAAACCAATTAATAAAAAATAAATCCCATGTAAATCAACATATTTATGGGCCAACCTGCAAACCAATTCGTACATTCCATGTTTTTATTTTTTAGAATTTACAAAACAAAATCCTCAAACCAATTCGTACATTCCATGTTTTTATTTTTTAGAATTTACAAAACAAAATCCTCAAACCAATTCGTAAATCCTCAAACCAATTCGTACATTCCATTCTTTTTTTTGTCAGAGCTTTTTTTTTGGTCAACTTTTTTTGTCAGAGCTTCAAACCAATCATTGTTACCAATTTATCCCAACAAGAGAATTGGGCCATCGCTTGTATAGAGCCCATTTGGGTCTGTTTCTCTTATTGGAATTTTGGTTAGTTATTAGGCTAAGAATTTTGTAAAGAGTTCATTTTTTTTATTGTTGATTGAGGTATTGGTCCAATTGATGATATTTCAATCCTAATGGGCCCAGATAGTTTAGAATATATTAGGTTAAATAGCATAAATAAAATTAAAATTGAAAATATAAACAAAAAATGATAAAAAAAATAATAAAATGATTTAGGATTCCCTTTCTTCATGTTTTAATAATAATAGCATAAAATGAGAAAATGTGAAAAATAATTGTGGTAATAGTGATTAGTTTAGTTAGGTGGTTCTTTGTGAATATTTTGATATGATGGAGTTGTGTTAGTTTTTAGTTGTTTGCTACTCCCATAGGTTTAAAATAAGGTGATTGTTTCGGTCCAGTTAATAATTAATCGGTATTGGTCCAGTCATAATGTGTATCAATCAAAATATGCCACGTGAAATCCATCGTCCAGCTCTATGCCACGTTAGATTAATTTTAATAATTTTTTAATATTGTGAAATTGTCCATTTAATATTGAATTAAGGCTTTGTATTTCTCAAAGCAGTAACGTAAATGACTGCTCTGGAAGTGAAGATCCATCTTGAAATCTTGAGTGATCTCCTTCACCAGCCTCTAGATTGGAAGCTTCTTGATGAGAAACTCCGTGCTCTTTTGGTACTTGCGAATCTCTCTCAGAGTCACCGTCGGGCTTAAAAACGATGAGGCTTATTTACTCCTCCGATGGCCAGTACTGATTTACGGGCAGTCTTGGTGGCTAGCTGCTTCCTTGGGGCCTGTAACATCCTAAATTTTATTAGGATAAATATTAATTAAATTAAATAGATTAATTAAGGAAATAATTAATTTAATAGGAAATAAATAATAGGAGTATTGCCATTATTAGTTTTATTTTGTAAAGATAATTTTAATTGAAAATAGAATAATAGGGGATGAGAGTGGGCCCAAGCCCAATTAGTTATTTCAGTAATGAGGGGTTAACAGAGTACCCTAATCCTTATTCGTATCATTCGTCAGTAAGCGATGTTGAGTCTCAAAAATATCATAAGGTAAATTATGATGTTTTAGATAGCTCACTTCTCAAGTTTTAATGCTTAACAAATTTGGGTTAAAATACTTATGATAGATACATAAATGTTTAATGACTTATCTATGATTTCAGCAAGCCATTCTGAACTTATAAAGACTGTCTGAAGTGCTGTCAACCTGTCTAAAGTGGAAAAGCCTTTTGAAGGTTCAACCTGTCTGAAGTGTTGAAGTCGTCTGAAGTGCGCAACCCGTCTGAAGTGTTGAAGTCGTCTGAAGTCTCATTAATGACGTGACACTCTTTGCTGAAGTATGTGAAGACATCTATGAAATTCTGCTGAGTCAAGCGTTCTCTGCTGCACGTACCTTTTCAAACATATTTATGGCAAGGAACACAGAGACCTTTCCTGGTATATTTGAATTTCATACACCACTGAGGAAATCCCTGCAACGCAGCCTTTGCAGCAACAACAGTGGCAGCTTTATGGCAGCAGCAACCTTGTACCGTGTCAAAAAAATTAGAACTCTCAGAATCATGTCTCACAACGGATTAAATAGCATTTAATGCTATCTCTAAACGGTGGTATTTCAACGGATTGAAGATTGGTTATAAATAGCCCTTCATGAAGACCATCAAGAGAGAGACTGCAAATACAAGTCTAAGAGAAATCACGCTGCAAGTTTTTCTCTGTAAAAACACTCTGATTTCATATTCATTGTACATCATTTGTATATCCTGAGCATACCTCAGTTTTTATTGTACATCGTCTCTGTTTAAGCTTAAAACTTGTGTAGTTTAAAAGCTTAGACATATCTCTTTGTAAAAATTGTCTTTGAGGCTGGAGAGGCTTGTCTGTAAAAGAATACTTGGTTGTAGAGCCTGAAGAGGCTTGTCTGTAAAAGAATACTTGGTTGTAGAGCCTGAAGAGGCTTGTCTGTAAAAGAATACTTGGTTGTAGAGCCTGAAGAGGCTTGACTGTAAAAGAATACTTGTAATCTTGGTGAAGATTAAGAGAAAATCCAAGTGCTAGTTCGCATTGGGACTGGACGTAGCTCACAGTGGTAGTGAGTGAACCAAGATAAATTCCTTGGCTAAGTTTTCTATCCCTTATCTCTTGTCAATTTATTTATACTAACCAAAGGGTGTTGAAAACTGTTCTGATAATTTTAAAAAGTAAGAAACCTTTTTTAAAGATCTTTTCAGAAGCCTTCTTAAGAAACTTCAGACAGCCTCTTAAACCTGTCTGAAACTGTTGTAAACTTAACCGTTTGTGAAAAGCTTCCATAAATTATTAAGAAACACTATTCAACCCCCTTCTAGTTTTTCCCTGTGTTTCTACAGTTGGTATCAGAGCTCAACTCAGGGTTGAGCACCTTACAAGTGTTTGAGGATTAAAGATCCAGATGGAAGCTTCCAACAACAGACAGTACATCACTGAAGGAGCCTCTATCACAAGACCCCCGGCATTCAATGGAGTGGACTACCACTATTGGAGGGATCGTATGAAGTTGTTCATTGAGAGCAACAACATTGATGTTTGGGATGTGGTCACTGATGGAGACTATATGCCTATACGTAACGGAGTGCCAATACCTAAGGCTGAATGAACCTTAGAGCAGAAGGCTAGAGTTCAGTTAAATGCTAAAGCCAAACTCTATTTGATATGTTCTCTGAACAAATCAGAGTATGAGAAGGTTCATGGATGTTCATCTGCCAAGGAGATTTGGGATACACTTGCAGCTGCCCATGAAGGGACTGAGACTGTCAAGCAATTCAAAATCAGCATGCTTATACATCAATATGAGATGGTCAAGATGGAAGAATCTGAAACCATAGATCAAATGTTTGGGAGGTTTCAGACTATAACTAATGGACTCAGGTCTTTAGGTAGAACTTTTGAATCTGGAGACAATAATAGAAAGATTCTGAGAAGTTTGCCAAAGTCCTGGAGACCCAAAGTTACAGCCATTCAAGAGGCCAGAGACTTAAACTCTCTTAGAATTAGGGGTGTTCAAATCCAATCCAATCCAATTGAAACCGCAACAACCGATCCAAAAAACCACAAACCGAACAAACCGCAAACCGAAAAAACCACAAACCGCAAAAAACCAAAATTTTTTATTAGATTGGATTGGATTTCGGATCTGCCTATGAGAACCAATCCAATCCAAATCGATCCAAACTTTTCTAAACATTTTGATATATTATCATTATTGATATTATCTTTCTGTGATGATGTAAAAAAATTATTATTGTGCAACTATATTTAATGAATAACATCCAATCATGAGATTGAAAACCATCAAGTAATTTGTATGTTATAGGATATGATAAGATAATTGCATGTTTTTATCATATTGTGTTTACAATAAGCGAATATTGTTATATGAACAATGGAATTGAGATCCATCATCATATCTAATTAAGTATTTAAAGTTACAACTTATTTATTCAAAAAACATTAACAATTTGGCAAAACATAACTTTTTCGGCTTTAAATTGGTAAATGATTAACGATTTCAGAAACTAATAATGATGTCATAATTTTGTTTTCATAACTTTATTTTTTAGTTTATTTGAAAAACCGAAATCCAATCCAATCCAAACCGATTAAAATTGGATTAGATTGGATTGGATTTGGAAAAATCAAAACCGATTGGATGATTAAATGAGAAAATCAAAATTATTGGATTGGATGATTTTTCCCTTAAAACCAATCCAATCCAATCCGCGAACACCCCTACTTAGAATGGAAGAACTGTTGGGCTCTCTCAAAGTTCATGAGCTTGAACTTGGGGAAGATGACATCAAGAAGAAATCTCTGGCATTAAAATCCAAAGCCAAACACCCTAGGCATGGCAGCATTAAAGCCATGCAAGCTGAGGAAACTTCAGAAGCAGATGAAGATTCTGGAGATAGCTCAGAAGATGATGATCTTGCTCTTCTCAGCAGGAAAATCAAGAGGATGCTGCAGAACAGAGGAAAGTTTAGAAAGAACCAACCCTCAACCTCTAAATCAGGTAAGTCAGGTAGGATTCTCAAAATGACAAAATTATATGCTATGAGTGTAAACAGCCAGGTCATATGAAGGCTGAATGTCCATGACTGAAGAAGAACAACTTCAAAAAGAAGAAATTCTTAAAGAAGAAGAAGGGTCTGATGGCAACATGGGAGGATCTTGATGAGTCTACCTCAGAAGAAGAGGAAGACACTTCAGAAGAGGCCAACCTGTGTCTCATGGCCAGCCTGCCCTCATCAGATAGCTCAGAATCTGAGGTATTTCCCTTAACTCTTCAAGAGATGTATGATGACCTGATGGAAAGTTCCAAGGAACTCTTCCAAGAGTATAAGAATCTGTCCAAGGCCCACACAGAAATGTGCAGTAAATATGAAGCTCTTGAGATAGAAAATATTATGCTCAAGGAGAGAATTCTTGTGACTGAAAGCAGCAGTTCACAAACTGTCTCTGAAGAAAACAAAAAACTTCAGAAACAAGTTGAGGAACTGACAAAAGACTTAGCTAAATTTGTCAAAGGAACAGAAAACCTTAACAGATTGCTTGGAAATCAAAGGGATCCCCTTGACAAAAGTGGATTAGGCTTTTGTGATCATGATTCCTCTGAACCTCATATTTTCAAAAATTTTACTAAAGGCAAAAAGAAAGCTATTGGGTGTTCTCACTGTGGCAAGCCTGGACACAATGCGGCTCAGTGTAAACACAAGGGAAAAGCAAAACCCAAATCTAACAAGAAAGGACCCAAAAGAATATGGGTACCTAAGAACTTGATCATTCCTGTTGCAGATGTGTTTAACAGGACAAAGGAGACCTCACAAATGGTATCTGGACAGTGGGTGCTCGCGACACATGACAGGAGAAAGGTCTTTGTTCCAAAACCTTAGGCCCAGAACAAGAGGTGTGGTCACCTTTGGTGGAAATCAGTAAGGGAAGATCACAGGAATAGGGACTGTAGGTATGTCTCCTCTATCCCTTATTAAGAATGTTCTTCTAGTAGAGGGACTTCAGCACAATCTACTGAGCATAAGTCAATTGTGTGATAGTGGATATGTGGTTTCCTTTACTAAAGAAGGATGTATAGTCAAAGACTCTCGTGATCAAATTCTTTTTACTGCTAAGAGACACAACAATGTGTACAAAATTGATCTAGAGGATTTGGCAAGTCAAAATGTAAAATGTTCTCTCTGTTGAAGATGAAAAACAGATTTGGTACCAAAGACTTGGGCATGCCAGCTTCAGATTGATCTCAAAGTTAGAAAAACACAACCTTGTTAAAGGACTGCCCAAACTTTCTTACAAATCTGACATTTTATGTGAAAGCTGTCTGAAAGGAAAACAAACAAGACACTCTTTTCAGAGTAAGGATGTTGTTTCCACTAGTAGACCTTTAGAATTGTTACATATTGACTTGTTTGGTCCTATTAGAACAGAAAGCCTTAGTGGTAAGAAATATGGTTTAGTCATTGTTGATGACTATTCTAGATTTACATGGGTGTTATTCCTAAGAAGCAAGGATAAGACTTTCAGGAATTTCACAATATTCTGCAAGAAGGTACAGAATGAAAAAAGATTCCGTATATCTGTTATCAGAAGTGATCATGGTGGAGAGTTTGAGAATGCAAACTTTCAACTGTTCTATGATGAGAATGGGATCTCACACAATTTCTCTGTGGCAAGAACACCTCAGCAAAATGGGGTTGTTGAGAGAAAGAACAGAAGCTTGCAAGAAATGGGAAGAACCATGCTCAACTCATGCAATCTACCAAGATCTTTCTGGGCAGAAGCTATTAACACAGCTTGCTACCTTCAAAACAGAATATTGGTAAGACCAATTCTGAAAAAGACTCCTTATGAATTGTGGAAGGGAAGAAAACCCAACATATCATATTTCCACACCTTTGGCTGTGAGTGTTTTATACTCAACACCAAGGATGATCTTGGAAAATTTGATGCAAAATCTGACAATGGAATTTTCATAGGATATTCTGAAACATCTAAAGCCTATGGAGTATATAACTATAGAACTTTAACTATAGAGGAATCAATCCATGTTAAATTTAATGACAAGAAGGAGACTGATAGGGAATTATCAGATCTAGAAGATGACTTTGCAGGAATGGAGCTGAATAATCATGACAACATCAAGGATGAACAGGTGTCTGAAGCACCATCTATCACTGAACCTCTTCAGACCAATGTTGAGTCTCAGACTGATTTGATATAACCTCAGAAACCTGACTGGAGATACAAATCACATCATCCAAAAGAGCAAATCATTGGCAGCACTTCAGAAGGAGTTAAGACAAGATCAAAATTCAAGAATCTGAATTCTCTTGCTCTCCTGTCTGAAATTGAGCCAAAGAACATTGATGAAGCTCTGCATGATGAAGGGTGGATTCTAGCCATGAAAGAGGAGCTAAACCAATTTGCTAGGAGTGATGTCTGGACACTTGTTCCTAAACCCCATGGGAAAACAATTATTGGAACCAAATGGGTGTTCAGAAACAAGCTGTCTGAAGAAGGAAAAGTGGTCAGAAACAAAGCAAGATTGGTGGCTCAAGGGTACAATCAACAAAAGGTATTGACTTCACTGAAACCTTTGCCCCTGTTGCTAGATTAGAAGCAATTAGGATTCTTCTCTCTTATGCTGTAAATAATGGCATCAAACTATATCAAATGGATGTCAAAAGTGCCTTCCTCAATGGTTTCATTGAAAAAGAAGTTTTTGTTAGACAACCCCTTGGTTTTGAAGACACTGCTTTTCCTGATCATGTTTTCAAATTGAAAAAGGCTCTTTATGGTCTGAAACAAGCTCCAGGAGCATGGTATGACAGACTGAGCAGTTTTCTTATCAAAAATGGTTTTGAAAGAGGAAAAGTAGATACCACCCTTTTCAGAAAACAGTCTAACAAAGATTTTATACTTGTCCATATATATGTTGATGACATTATATTTGGTTCAACTGATTCTTCTCTGTGCAAGGAGTTTTCTGAGTTGATGCAATCAGAATTTGAAATGAAGTTTAATGGGAGAACTAAAATTTTTCTTGGGACTTCAAATTAAGCAAGATTCTGATTGTATATGGATCCATCAAGAAAAATATACAAAAGAAATGCTTAAGAAGTTCGACATGAGTGATTGCAAACCCATGTCAACTCCTATGCATCCCTCTGCATCTTTGAGCAAAGAAGAAGAACCAGTGAATCAAACTTTGTACAGAGGAATGATTGGCTCTTTGTTGTATCTAACAACAAGAAGACCTGACATAATGTTCAGTGTTTGTCTCTGTGCTAGATTTCAATCAGATCCAAGAATTACTCATTACAAAGTTGTTAAAAGAATTTTTAGATATCTAAAAGATACTACTAATCTTGGTCTATGCTATAAGAGGAGCAAGGATTGCAGGTTAATAGGATACTGTGATGCTGACTTTGCTGGAGATAGAATAGAAAGAAAGAGCACCAGTGGAGGATGTCATTTCTTTGGAAATAACATGATCAGCTGGTCAAGCAAAAGGCAAAGCACCATTGCTTTATCAACAGGCAGAAGCAGAGTATATATCAGCAGCCAGTTGTTGTTCACAACTGCTATGGGTTAAGTATCAACTTGAGGATTTTAATATTCCTATCTCTGCTATACCTGTTCTTTGTGACAATACCAGTGCAATTAATTTATCCAAAAATCCCATTCAACATTCTAGGGCAAAGCATATAGAAATCAAACATCATTTCATTAGAGACTATGTTCAGCAAGGTGTTTTTGATATTCAATTCATTGACACAGAGCATCAATGGGCAGATATATTCACAAAACCCCTGGCTGAAGATAGATTTAAGTTCATACGCAACAACTTAAATATACATGCATTCTCTAAAAATTAATTGTGTCTGATATTATTATGTTATCTGAAATTTTTAGTGCGTCTGAAATTTCAGTGTGTCTGAAACAGTGACATGTCTGAAATTTTAGATTATCTGAAATTTATTTGTGTGTCTGAAATTTTCACCTATCTGAAGTAACTGGCTGACGTGGCTATTGAGACGGTTGAATTCCTTCTTTTAAAGTTTTTTTCTCTTCCACTTCGCACGTTACCCGAAGTCTGCGCAGCCGGTACAGGGCATCATTGCATCATGGGTCTATAAATGCAGGAGTAAGTGTGTCGAGGAAGCCTTATACTCTCTTTCCTCAATATTCCGTTTGATCTTCTTCACTGCTCAAGCAACCTTTTTCTCTCAAAGTTTCCCTGCAACTCAACAATGGCACCCAAGAAGACCGCTGGTTCTGGTGGAAATATGGTTAGATCAAAAGGAGTGAATCTTGACGAGCTTCGCAACATTGGCATGGATTTGGTTGAGGAATTTGATGTAGCTGGGTGGACTTCTTTCTTCGACCACATTAACTGTCAATGGCATGAACAAAGTGTGGTGGATTTCTGGTCTTCTGCTCGAGGAATACCTAATTCTAAGGGAGTGTATGTAAGCATCAAAGCCTCTGTTATAGGGGTTTCAGTTTTTGTTGATCAAGGCATTCTCTCCACAATCACTGATGTTAAGGCTGAAGGTGAAACCTTCATTCCTGGGTGGGAGATAAGAATGGTGAGCACACGTTGTTTACAAAGATGCTGTATGGAACAGAAGAACCCAAAAGCCTGGATTCCAAGTTCTTGCTAGAGAAGGTCAGAGTTCTTCATGCTATCTTAGGGTGTGCAATAATCCCTAAGAGTGGAAGCAGAAACCATGTCTCAGAATTGGAAAGGTTCTGTCTGATTCACCTGCTTCAGAAGAAGAAAGTCAATCTCCCAAGCATTATCATGTTCCATATGCAGAAGAAGATTCGAGACTCTGCTGGAAATCTTCCCCACAACACTCTAATCATGAAGGTACTTACGCATTTTAAGGTACCTGTTGAAAGATTATGTGACCATAAATCTCCTGTGTTCTTTGGTGAGTCAAACTTGAAGAGCATGGGAATCAAGCTCACTCCACGACCTCCATCTCCTACTCTGAAGGAGAGTGTTCTTATGGAGAAGGCCTCAAGAAGAGGAACCACCTTGAGATTCTTGAGAAAGAGCTTCAGGGGGATATCAAAAAAGATGAGTTCAAGCCTTCCAAGCCATCCCCTCATCTGAAAAGGAAGAAGCTCCCTTTCAGGAGTTCAGCAAAGGTGTCTCTAGAAGCTATATACTTGCACACTCATACATCTGAACCTGTTCAGAAGGCTTTGCAAAAGCCATCTGAAATTGTGGGTCAGGGTTCTGAAGGTGTAAGAACTCTTACTCCTAAGCCTACTTATGAAACAGAAGGAAAGGCTCATGAGGAAGAGGTAGCTGGGATTGCTGATCCTGAAGCTTTGGCAGCAGCACCTCTGGCTGCATGTCCTTCTGATCCTGAGCTTATTCAAGTAGCAGCCCTTGCTACAACTTTGGAGAATGAAGAAATGGAGAAGAAGGTCGAGCAAGAAAAAGACTGATTATGCTCTTGCAGTAGCCTTTCAGTCAGCTCTTGCTGAAGATGAAAGGCTAGCTTCCATTGCTCAAGAGACCAAGAAGAGAAAAAGATCCAGTACACAGCAAAGAAGGAGAACAAAAACAAAGTATTTCAGCCAGCTCCTGAACCCTCTGTTAGGATTACAATGAGCATTGCAAGTCAACTGGAGGAAATGGATGAGGCTGGCAAGTATCAAAACTTTGTCAAAGCAAACCTGTATTTCAAGAGAAGAAGAGAAGAGAAACAAGCTGAAAAGGAAAAGGAGAGGGAACCTGAGAAAGCTAAACCTCCTCAGAAAAGGCTCAGGGTAAGGTTTGATAATGTGACCCCATCACCACCTTCATCACCTGAGAAGAAAACAGTAGAGGAGAAAGAAGAAGAAGCACTTCCATCACCTCCCTCATCACCACCTTCATCATCTTCAGAATCCACTCAGTCTGAAGACCCCACAGATGAACATCAGCAAGGTAACAACTCTGAAGTATGGAAAGGAAGTATGCTGCCTGAGCATATAAGGCTAGGACCCAAAAGTAGTGACTTTTTCACAGAGCCTACATTTGATCCTTATGCTTTTCCTTTCACTCAGCACCAATATGATGAAGCTGCTGAAGTACCCCACAAAAAGTATGAGGGACCTTTCAGTGAGAGGGTCAGAGTCCCCAAGTTCCCCAACTTATTTGAAGAGCTTCAGTTTTTCAGAAATGAACCCTCCATCTCTCTTCACCATGGCCTTATCAGGCACACTGCTGGTGAAGAAAGGGCAAAGTATCAAGGCAGTTCAGATCAGTTTTACTCAGGCCAGATTGAAAAGATCAGAAAGGGTGCAGTTCCACCTGCTCATAAGTGGGCTCCACTTAACCCCTTCTCTGGTGACTCCCTCAGGTTGTCTAATGATGAATGGTGTTTTGTCAGGCAACTGTCTATTGAAGCTGAACTTTTTGAGAGGGACTACATGAAGTCAGTAGGCATGAGAGGCTATAGGCCACCTAGAACAATCTCCATCAGGCCAACCACAGAGATTCTGGTGCAACCTGACAGGACTGTTCCTAGGTACCCCCTGGAAGAAAGCCCTGCTGACAAGTTCAAGGAACCTAAAGCTTATCCAGTTTCCCAGAAACCTTTAACTCCAACAGAATGGAAGGAGCTACCTGCTCGGATCAAAAGACAAGGTGGAGGTTTAGATCACAGCTACAGGGATAGGGTATGGTTATCCCATTGGAAGATCAGAGAGGATGCTGGATCCTCTTCTGGATCTGGAGGACCAGATGATGACTCCATCATAGACTATGGTGTCTCCACCAATGTGCAGTATCAGTATATCAGAGGCAGATTCCCCATGTCTGAACCCTTTAATGAAGATTGGAAGCTAATCTGCCCTATCAGAACTTTCTTCTTTCCTGTGAGTCATCCCGAAGATTATGGGTTGCATCCAGGATTCGATCTGCTCAGATTCATTTGCAGGCACATTCAGATCATTCTATATGAAGTGGAACTGAATCTTGAGGAAGAGAACAGGAAGCCGAGGCATCAAGTGAAGAGCTTGGAGAAAAGAAATGCTACTCTTGTTGCTAAGCAAGATCAAATCCTTCAAGAGCAACAACACATCAGAACTGGGCAAGAAGAATTGAAGACTGCTGTCATTTCTCAGATTGACAAGGCAAAGGAAGAATTCCTCTCCTTTATGAAAGAGGCCTTGCTGAAGAAAGATGGATAGTCTATGATGTTTAGCCATGTTTGGTGTTAACTTCATTTTGAGTGCTTAATTTCTGTTATGTGAACTCTTTTGCCTGATAATATATTCTGTTTGTTCTCATGAATGCTGGTATCTCAATGTTTTTACTGTGATTATTTGAAGTTATGCTCTGAAATTCCCTTTTGATTGATGACAAAAGGGGGAGTATTAAAACTAACAAAATCTGAAGTAATTACAGGTCTCATGGGAGTATTTGATAAGAGTAATTGATCAGAATCTTTTTGACCTGAGAGATCTTTATCTGAGGGGGAGTTATTTTTTTTAAGTTTATTTTATTTTAAAACTCCTTTCAGATTTCTTTATTTTAAACAAATTTGTCATCATTAAAAAGGGGGAGAATGTTGAGTCTCAAAAATATCATAAGGTAAATTATGATGTTTTAGATAGATCACTTCTCAAGTTTTAATGCTTAACAAATTTGGGTTGAAATACTTATCATAGATACATAAATGTTTAATGACTTATCTATGATTTCAGCAAGCCATTCTGAACTTATAAAGACTGTCTGAAGTGCTGTCAACCTGTCTAAAGTGGAAAAGCCTTTTGAAGGTTCAACCTGTCTGAAGTGTTGAAGTCGTCTGAAGTGCGCAACCCGTCTGAAGTGTTGAAGTCGTCTGAAGTCTCATTAATGACGTGACACTCTTTGCTGAAGTATGGGAAGACATCTATGAAATTCTGCTGAGTCAAGCGTTCTCTGCTGCACGTACCTTTTCAAACATATTTATGGCAAGGAACACAGAGACCTTTCCTGGTATATTTGAATTTCATACACCACTGAGGAAATCCCTGCAACGCAGCCTTTGCAGCAACAACAGTGGCAGCTTTATGGCAGCAGCAACCTTGTACCGTGTCAAAAAAATCAGAACTCTCAGAATCATGTCTCACAACGGATTAAATAGCATTTAATGCTATCTCTAAACGGTGGTATTTCAACGGATTGAAGATTGGTTATAAATGGCCCTTCATGAAGACCATCAAGAGAGAGACTGCAAATACAAGAAAGTCTAAGAGAAATCACGCTGCAAGTTTTTCTCTGTAAAAACACTCTGATTTCATATTCATTGTACATCATTTGTATATCCTGAGCATACCTCAATTTTTATTGTACATCGTCTCTGTTTAAGCTTAAAACTTGTGTAGTTTAAAAGCTTAGACATATCTCTTTGTAAAAATTGTCTTTGAGGCTGGAGAGGCTTGTCTGTAAAAGAATACTTGGTTGTAGAGCCTGAAGAGGCTTGTCTGTAAAAGAATACTTGGTTGTAGAGCCTGAAGAGGCTTGTCTGTAAAAGAATACTTGGTTGTAGAGCCTGAAGAGGCTTGACTGTAAAAGAATACTTGTAATCTTGGTGAAGATTAACAGAAAATCCAAGTGCTAGTTCGCATTGGGACTGGACGTAGCTCACAGTGGTAGTGAGTTAACCAGGATAAATTCCTTGGCTAAGTTTTCTATCTCTTATCTCTTGTCAATTTATTTATACTAACCAAAGGGTGTTGAAAACTGTTCTGATAATTTTAAAAAGATAGAAACCTTTTTTAAAGATCTTTCCAGAAGCCTTCTTAAGAAACTTCAGACAACCTCTTAAACCTGTCTGAAACTGTTGTAAACTTAACCGTTTGCGAAAAGCTTCCATAAATTATTAAGAAACACTATTCAACCCCCCTTCTAGTGTTTCCCTGTGTTTCTACAAGCGAAACGCTAAGGAGGGGAGAAACGGAGTCTCAAGAGAGAGTTGTTGTGGAGTGAACGCCAAGAATCCAAGAAAGGGCTTCCTTGCTATGATCAAGCTTCGCTTAAGGTACGGTGGGGGAGAGGGTATTGCCTGTATATGCATGTAGGGATGTTTGGGTAGTAATCTAAGAGTATAATTTTGAATTGATGAATTTATAACTCAGAATGAAGATATAATCTGTTGGTTGATGATTGATTGTATGTAAATTGATGAGTGTTGGATGAGATTAAACATGATATTGAGAATAATGGAAAAAAGGGGTGATTAGGGATTGAGGAATTGGGGATTTTGATGAATTGATGGTATAATATGTAATTGATTGTTGATTTATGAAGTATTGGATGCTAATAATGATTATGTATGACGATTAGACATAAAAGATTGATTAGGGATTGATTGGATGAGTTTAGAGAGGTTTGAAATCGTGAACTCTGCGATCTGCGTCGCGGGTAATCGATTACCAGGAGTAGTAATCGATTACCAGAGTGTTCTGGGCAACCCAGAAGCACTGTTTGCTTGCTGGTAATCGATTACAGGGGAGTTGTAATCGATTACCAGAGAGTTTGTCTGTGGGTAATCGATTACAGGGGTGCTGTAATCGATTACCAGAGTGTTTGGTTGCAGGCAATCGATTACAAGGTGGTTGTAATCGATTACCAGGGACCTTGTTTGCGGGTAATCGATTACTAGAGGTTGGTAATCGATTACCAGAGTGGATTTTGAGATCCTAACTGTTTGATGATGATTGATGTTGTTTGAGAGTACTTTATAACGAGTATGGTGTTGATGATTAATGATGTTTGATGAGGATTGCAATACTTATGATGATGAATAATGATGATATTTGATGATGAGTGTGATGATGTATTATGATGATAATTGATGATGAGTGTGATGATGATAATGATGTCGGTGTATATCACCTTATTATGATGATGTTTAATGATGAGCATATTGATGTATGATGATGATGATAATAAGTGTATATCACTTTATAATGATGATGTTTGATGATGAGCATGTTAATGCATGATAATGATGATTTATGATGATGGTGTATATCACCTTTTGATGATGATGTTATCTAAGTTGTGCGGGCCCATAGAGGGAGTACAACTTAGGAGAGATGCCTTGAGCATATGTGATGAGACCTGAATTGTGCGGGCCCATAGAGGGGGTACAATTCAGGAGGTGAACTGAGTTGTGCGGGCCCATAGAGGGGGTACAACTCAGGGGACCAAGATGGGGCGTTCGATGCACGGGCCCATAGAGGGGGTGCAACCTAGGAGTGATTGTACGGGCCCATAGAGGGGGTACAACCTAGGATCGAATGTCGTTGTGCGGGCCCATAGAGGGGGTACAACCTATCGGATAGTGTGTGGTAACACTGGTAGACTATTTTGGTACTAACTAGAGTGATTGACGAGGTGCGCCCATTGTGTGGAGTTCCAAGTCATGATCTTTGGGTAGATGATGAGAGGAGTATTGGTGTGTGATATATGATGACGAAATTGTGTTATTAAATGATGATTGATGATGATGAGTATTATGTGTGAGAATAGAATATATGATTAATTGGGTGAATGATGGTATGAGAACTATATGATGATATATGAATGAGGTTATGATGATGATGAGTTTGATGAATGTATAAAGGATATATTTATGTGTTGTGAATAGGAATGATGGTATGACATGTATATGTTGATATGGATGATTAAATATATGTTGAGTTTTAGATGAATGTTATTCATTGGTGATTTAATGTATTGATGGCATGATGTAATGATGTTGTGGGTGAGGATGGGTATTCTCTATGTGTATGTATAGGTAGTATTCCTTTTCCTCACCGTATTCTGTGGATATATTTTACAGGTGTTGGGGAGGACACGACTGGTGTCGACTATGATTAAAAGGGTATGCTCTGATAGATGTGACATCAGGGTGTATTCGGGATGTTTTAATATGTTTCTAGATTAGGAGTATTTTGTGAACTTTTGGATGCCTTGTATGGCAGTAGACTAATAGTAGTTCTTTTATGAATTGGAGATTCCGCTGCTTATTGTTTAAATTATATTTGAAAGTTTAATTTATTTTAATAAAGTCGTTTTCGAACTATGAGATATTATAAGAGTAATTGTGAACCTTTTTACCTAACGTGGGACTTTCCCTTTTCTAAACTACAATTTCTTGAATATATAAGAGTATGGGGTAGAAGGGTGTCACATTAGTTGGTATCAGAGCAGGTCGGTTCACCAGTCTTGAGTTATGAGTTTACTATGCTTTTGATGTGCTAATCTGATTGATTGGTTGAGTAATTGATTGGTTTCTTGAGTGAATTGTCTGCTTGGTTGATTGTTGTTTGTTTGATTTCCTTGCTTTTCTGCTTTACTTAGTATGTGTGCTTACTCTTTCTTAAATAAGAAAGAGTAATCGCTAGGGGTAGAAATGATCGAGCAATGGTCGATGCCTTGATGGCCATGGCACAGGCTGTTGGCAACCTTAACCAACACCACGAGACGGACTGGCTTGCACGGTTCCAGAGGAACCATCCACCTACGTTCCGAGGAGGTTATGACCCGGATGGAGCGGCTAACTGGATTTACGAGATTGAGAAGATCTTCAGAGCAATGGAGTGCCCTATGCTTCAGAAGGTGACCATAGCAGCCTTCATGTTATTTGGAGATGCTGGTTTTGGTGGCAGAGCACCTGCTAAAGGATGATTGATGAGGGCACCGCCTTGAGCTGGGACAACTTCAAAAGGTTATTCCTGGAGAAGTACTTTCCACATGACGTGCGCAACAAGAAACAGATAGAGTTCCTGGATCTAAAGCAAGGAGACGGCACCGTGGCAGACTACACATCAAGGTTCGAAGCTCTAGCACGATTCTGCTCGACATATGAGGGAGTAGCCAATGAAGAAGCAAAGTGCGTCAAGTTTCTCAGCGGCCTTCGTCCTGAGATTAAACAAGTGTTCAACTACCAAGGGATCACGCGCTTTCACGAGCTGGTGAACAAGTGTAGGATCTATGATGAAGACAACCGGGCAAGGACAACACATTATAAGAGTGGAGGGCCTTTGAGGAGTCAGAACAAGTTCCAAGCAACTAGAAGATCTGTTAGAGAAACAATTTATTAGGCCTAGTGTGTCACCCTGGGGAGCGCCTGTATTATTTGTTAAGAAGAAGGATGGTAGCATGAGGTTGTGTACTGATTACCGCCAGTTAAATAAGGTAACCATTAAGAATAGGTATCCTTTGCCTAAGATAGATGACTTGATGGATCAGTTAGTGGGGGCATCTGTGTTTAGTAAGATAGATCTTAGATCAGGATATCATAAGATTAGAGTTAAGGAGGAGGATATACCTAAGACCGCTTTTAGGACTAGGTATGGACATTATGAGTATCCGGTAATGTCTTTCGGTGTGACGAATGCTCCTACCATTTTTATGGATTACATGAACAGGATTTTTCACCCTTATTTGGATAAATTCGTAGTTGTCTTTATAGATGATATACTAATTTATTCTAAAACTAAGGAGGAGCATGAGGAACATCTAAAGGTAGTGCTTCAGGTTCTTAAGGATAAACAGTTGTATGCTAAGATGTCCAAGTGTGAGTTCTGGTTAGAGCAAGTGAGTTGCTTGGGTCATGTAAATTCTAAGGGAGGTATAGGTGTAGATCCTTCTAAGGTAGAAGTCGTGCTTAAGTGGGAGTCCCCTAAGTCAGTGAGTGAGATTAGAAGTTTCCTTGGGTTGGATGGGTACTATAGGAGGTTCATAGAAGGGTTTTCTAAGTTAGCTTTGCCTTTGACTGAGTTGACTAGGAAGGGAGTTGCCTATGTATGGAATAGTAAGTGCGAGACTAGCTTCCAAACCCTTAAGGAGAAGTTGACTAGTGCATCGGTGTTAGTGTTGCCCGACCTTAGTAAACCTTTCGTAGTATACTGTGATTCTTCTAAGATGGGTTTAGGTGGGGTGTTGATGCAAGAGGGCAAAGTAGTAGCCTATGCTTCTAGGCAATTGAAAATCCATGAGAGAAACTACCCTACCCATGACCTAGAGTTAGCAGCTGTAGTGTTTGTGTTGAAGATTTGGAGACATTACCTGTATGGTTCCCGATTTGAGGTTTTTAGTGACCATAAGAGCCTTGGGTATCTGTTTGACCAAAAAGAGTTGAACATGAGGCAGAGGAGGTGGTTAGAGTTTCTTAAGGATTATGATTTCGAGTTAAGTTACCATCCCGGTAAGGCCAATGTAGTGGCTGATGCCTTGAGTAGGAAGCCTATCCATGTTAGTTCCCTGATGATTAGAGTGATGGATCTTTTAACCCAGTTTAGATATCTAAGTTTGGCTTGTGAAGTAACATCTTCCAGTGTGAGGTTAGGAATGACTAGAGTAAGTAATGGTTTGCTGAAGGATATTAGTAAGGCCCAATTAGAGGATCCATTTTTGGTTAGCAAGCGAGAGGCTATAGAAGGATGTAGTGGTGGGGAGTTTGTAATTGGTACCGATGGGGTAGTGAGATTTGGAGATCGAGTGTGTGTGCCTAGTGAACCTAGCATTAAGAGATTAGTATTAGAAGAAGGGCATAGAAGTAAGCTTAGTTTCCACCCAGGATCCACTAAGATGTATCAGGATTTGAAGAAAGTATTTTGGTGGCCTAGGATGAAGAGGGACATAGAGGATTTCGTGAGTGCTTGTTTAGTGTTCCAGAAGGCTAAGGTAGAGCATCAAAAACCTTCAGGACTGCTACAACCCTTAAGTATACCTGAGTGGAAGTGGGATAGTATATCCATGGACTTTGTAGTTGCCTTGCCTAAGACTGTGAAGGGACATGACTCAATTTGGGTTATTGTCGATAGGTTAACTAAGAGTGCCCATTTCCTTCCTATCAATGTTAAGTATTCTTTAGAGAAGTTGGCTCAGTTGTACATCAGTGAGATTGTGAGGTTGCATGGCATACCATCTAGTATAGTCTCAGATAGGGATCCCAGGTTTACGTCTAGATTCTGGGAGAGTTTACAGCAGGCCTTGGGGACCCAGCTTAGGCTTAGCTCAGCTTATCACCCTCAGACCGATGGTCAGACCGAGAGAACCATCCAATCCTTAGAGGATTTGCTTAGATCCTGTGTGTTAGACCAAGGGGGTAGTTGGGATAGTTTTTTACCTTTGATAAAGTTCACCTATAACAATAGCTTTCACTCTAGCATAGGTATGGCGCCTTATGAAGCATTATATGGTAGGAGATGTAGAACCCCTTTATGTTGGTGTGAGCCGGGTGAGAGTCTTGCATTAGGACCTGAGATAGTGCAGCAGATCACTAATAAGGTTAGGATAATCCAGGAGAGGATGAGGACAGCCCAGAGTAGGCAGAAGAGCTATGCGGATAAGAAAAGAAAGGAGTTAGAGTTCAAAGAAGGGGACCATGTATTCCTGAAAGTCACTCCGTGGACTGGGGTTGGTAGGGCATTAAAGTCTAGAAAGCTTACACCTCGTTTTATTGGTCCTTACCAAATCCTTAAAAGATTCGGCAATGTTGCCTACCAAATCGCTTTGCCTCCACACTTGTCTAATCTTCATAACGTTTTCCACGTTTCTCAACTCCGGAAATACGTTCACGATCCTTCGCATGTGATTGAGTCGGATCATCTTGAGGTTAAGGAAAACCTAACAGTGGAAACCATGCCGGTGAGAGTTGAGGATCGGAGGGTGAAACAACTTCGAGGTAAAGAGATTCCTTTAGTTAAGGTGATCTGGGGAGGACCTATACCCGAGAGTGCCACTTGGGAACTTGAAGAGAAGATGAAGGAGTCTTATCCAGAGTTATTCGCTTCAGGTAAATTCGAGGACGAATTTTCTTTCTAGGAGGGGAGAGTTGTAACATCCTAAATTTTATTAGGATAAATATTAATTAAATTAAATAGATTAATTAAGGAAATAATTAATTTAATGGGAAATAAATAATAGGAGTATTGCCATTATTAGTTTTATTTCGTAAAGATAATTTTAATTGAAAATAGAATAATAGGGGGTGAGAGTGGGCCCAAGCCCAATTAATTATTTCAGTAAGGAGGGGTTAACAGAGTACCCTAATCCTTATTCGTATCATTCGTCAGTAAGCGAAACGCTAAGGAGGGGAGAAACTGAGTCTCAAGAGAGAGCTGTTGTGGAGTGAACGCCAAGAATCCAAGAAAGGACTTCCTTGCTGTGATCAAGCTTCGCTTAAGGTACGGTGAGGGAGAGGGTATTGCCTGTATATGCATGTAGGGATGTTTGGGTAGTAATCTAAGAGTATAATTTTGAATTGATGAATTTATAACTCAGAATGAAGATATAATCTGTTGGTTGATGATTGATTGTATGTAAATTGATGAGTGTTGGATGAGATTAAACATGATATTGAGAATAATGGAAAAAAGGGTGATTAGGGATTGAGGAATTGGGGGTTTTGATGAATTGATGGTATAATATGTAATTGATTGTTGATTTATGAAGTATTGGATGCTAATAATGATTATGTATGACGATTAGACGTAAAAGATTGATTAGGGATTGATTGGATGAGTTTAGAGAGGTTTGAAATCGTGAACTCTGTGATCTGCGTCGCGGGTAATCGATTACCAGGAGTGGTAATCGATTACCAGAGTGTTCTGAGCAACCCAGAAGCACTGTTTGCTTGCTGGTAATCGATTACAGGGGAGTTGCAATCGATTACAGGGGAGTTGTAATCGATTACCAGAGAGTTTATCTGTGGGTAATTGATTACAGGGGTGCTGTAATCGATTACCAGAGTGTTTGGTTGCTTGTAGACTGTTACATTCAAAAGGGAAGAATGGGAAATTTTGTAATAAAAATAAGTTTTGGGAGAAAAAAAAGACTAACATAGATTAGTATTTACACATGGCCTAATTATATAGGTGTTTGACTCCAATGCATGGGTACCCCAGATTTATTAAATGCACCATAGCAAGCACCAAAAGAATATCATTCCTTTCTTATAGGGATCGGGACTAACAAGAATGGTTGGGACAATAAACATCCATCTCATTCGTATTTTGGGTACTCGTATAACCTTCGAAGACTGTTGAAGTGACTAATTCCGAGAAACACAAAATATAGGGGTCGCACTCCGGTACCCTCTTGCAAAAGAGGTTTTGGTACCTTCATTTTCTTTTTTAAATTAAAGAGAGATATAAAGGCCAAAGTTACATAGAAACAAGTCGAGTACTCTATGCTAAATCATTTTGAAAACATAATATGAATTTTAAAAAAAGATACACATGTATTGTAGATAAAATATAAAAAAATGAGGGAACACAATTAAAAATACAAGACAATAGTTATAGGGGTCGAAAAGTTTTTACAAAAATTAAAAATACAAATTCTAATAGTTAAAATATTATCCTACAATTGTAATAATACTGAGATTATTTAAAAAAATTAAGAGAAATTTATTAAAGGGTCAAATAAGATTACCGTAGAGTTTCTCAAATATAGAAGCTCTGTTATTTTACTTAATAAGTTTAAGGGAGAACCGTAGTCACTATATATAAATCCTTAATTACTTGAAGCTCTTCCGGCGGGCCATGAACTGCAACATAAATTTCTTGATGAAGTCTTGCAGGCTGGTGATCAAATGAGGAGGTAGATTGGAAAGTCACAGTAGAGCCAGTTCTGACAAAGTGCCTGCAAAAAACTTGCATTGCAAAGCATCATTAACCCCACTCCTTATCATCATCTGAACTTTGAAGGCGATTACGTGCATTTTGGGGTCAATCGTTCCATCGTAGGTTGGGAGGGGTGGCTCTTGAAAGTTGTCTGGAAGTGTAGCATCCATGATCTCCGTAGAAAAAGGTTCGAATTCCGTGACCCCTCCATCAGCGCCTTTGTATTTAAACCGCTCTCTGGTGAGATGGTTAATTCGATTTTGTAGAGCTTCATTCTGTTGCCTGAGCTCTTCCATTGTCGCTAAAATTTGTTGCAACTTTTGCTGGTTTACTGAGTCTCCCTCGTTGGTGGGAACGCAATCTCCAGTTCCATTATTTCTTTGAGTGGATGTTACCATTGTGCCACCAATGTTCACGAGTATTTCCTGCTAGGCCTAACTTAACAATCAAGAGTGACCCAAAGAAGACCTTAGGGGTGTGAAGATGATTTTGAATAGTGAATACTCCCTTCATGTGTTATTTAAATGGACAGGATCATTCAGATTCCTTATCATTTCCCCTTAATTTGGGTATTTGTTTCCTTATTTTTCGCCTTTTTTTGGTCAAAGAGATATAACATTAAAGCCCAAAGGGCAACCAAACGGCACTTACAATCATCCATAACAAACACTCAAAGAGCAATACAGCTATGTCCCACAAGATAAACAATACATTACAAGACAGCTTGCTCTAACTATCTCTGAAATCAGAATAAAACAAACAAAATACTAGAAATTCTTAATCATCCACCATCATCTACTTTGGATATCTCCCGTTAAAGACTGCAACTTTACTCCGCAACTGTGCTGTTCGGAGTTCCCATATTCAAGGGCTGCCATTAAGATTGCAAATGGAACACCCACTCTTACCGCAGCATCACAGGGGTTGCATAAACAACAAGGAGGCGGTGAAGTATAGCAGATCAGTTTGTCTCACCCGTCCGATGACAGTGGAAGTTGGGAGAAGAGAAAAGAAAAACTAGAAATCTAAAAGAAAGGAAAGGGGAAAAAAACCTTGAATATGAAAACTCCCACTTAGAAGAGAGAGAAACTCTCACTTAGGAGAGAGGAAATCCCATGGAAGGGTGAAGAAATCCCCCATGGGGGGAGAACCCCCAAGGGGGAGGAGAGACCTGCGACGCGCTTTTCTCTGCTAGGGTTTTGCCTTTCAAATCCCTTTAAAACAGGGGGATGTTAAATTATTAGGTATTTGACTTTTGGTGACTATAGTATCTAATTGGGCCAAATTGCTACTCGGCCCAGCCTACCTGCTAGGCATATCATTAAAATAAAAAATTGACAAGAAAAAATAAAATAAAATAACTTATTTACGGATTAGAAAACCTATATCAAATGAGATGTTATCAATCCCCAAAATAAATCATTAAAAAGACCAGTTTAAAAGGGATAATCTTTTAAATAAGATCTATTCTCTCGCTTTTTTTTTATAAGACAATGTTTAAAACTTTTCTATGATTCTATTTATAAGACAAAGTATACAAATCTAAAAGCATTTATTATTTTTTTCCCCATATTTGTCCTTATTGACTATTAAAGGTTTTAAAGTACTCCCTCTGGTTCTATTTATAAGACAACGTTTACTTTTTCATGGTCCTGTTTATAAGACTAAGCACACAAATCTAGAAACATTTATTGTTTTTTCTCATATTTACCCTTGTTAACCATTAAAGGTTTTAAGGTGACACAATTATTATGGTAGTGGAGTTTAATTTCAAATAGGGTAAACTTGTAATCTTGTAGAATAATTTCTTCAAAATCAATGCATTAATTACTTTTCTTAATATATGTGTTTTTGTTTAAATTGTCTTATAAATAGGACCGTAGGGAGTAACACAATTACTGTGGTAGTGAAGTTTAATTTTAAATAGGGGAAAACTTGTAATCGTAATTTCTTGAAAATCAACGCATTAATTACTTTTCTTAATATGTGTGTTTTTTGTCTAAATTGTCTTATAAATAGGATCAGAGAGAGTAACACATAATTAAAATGATATACGCATATCCATATATTAGATAAATAAATACAAATACATGCATTTGCCATCAATAAATGGCATTAATGCTTTGTTTGGTATAGATGAGATAGAAGAGAGAGAGTTAGGAGAGAGAGAATATGGGAACAGATAAATAATCAACTTTGTTTGATATTAATGAAATTGAGAAGAGAGTGTTAGAACGTGGATCCCATATAAAAATTCATTCTCCCCTACTATGCTAAGAAAGTGTGAAGAGTGGGGGTGTTTATGCTTTTTCCACACTTACCCTTGTTTTTCATTAAAAACATACTATAATGGCATGGGACTTGGGATAAGGGTGGGTCAGAGTATTGTTGTCTATTTGATAATTTATTACCTTTTCTTAGGGATGTAAAAAAAAACCCGTACACGTGGATATATCCGCAATGGGTACCCGCATATTTATAAAATGAGTGGGAATGAATATTATACTATCCGCCCCGCGGGTACTCACATACTCATCAAAATATATTTTTCTATTAAATATATTTGATTATTAGGATTTTTTATTATTTTATGTTGAGATATATTTTATTTTATATCATTTTATAATGATTTTTTTAATATATTAACACATAATGATATTATATAATGATAATTTATACATATAATATTAATATAATATGCATATGACAATATATTATATAGCATTTTCTCTCTTTCTTCCTATAAAATTTAAATTTTTAAACATTAATGAATACATGTGGATACCCGCAACCCCATGGGTACTCGTTAATTTTAGTGGGCAATGTATTACCCACCCCGTCCCGCCCCATTTCTAATATGTTTACATTTTTTTAAAATTAATTACCATAGAAAATTGAAAACTTTGTTTGATAAGCAAATTTTAGAAACAGTTTTAAAAATTGTCACTGTTTTTAAATTTTTAAAAATTGAAATTCTGAAATTATTTTAAAATGTTTTAAAAAATAATTTTATACTTTTTTACTTTTGTGATGAAAAAGCTGTAAATAAATAATTTCATATATAAAAATTTTATAAAATAATTTTTTTGTTTAAACTATATATAGGTATTCTTTATGCGTGACGTGAGGCAATAGTCGGGACTCTTTCAGCAAAATTTTTTCTATCCATAAAAAATCTTGCTTAAAAATAATCAAATATGTATTACTTTTTATATAACCTGATCTGTGCTTTCTTTCTCTCTCACGCTTCTTTTGTCTTTGATTCTACGACTCTGACAAAGTGACAAAGGCCAACCATATAATTGATATCAAGCTGTCGCTAAGTGCTTTCTATGATTAAAACAGCATTATAAATTTTGTATGTTCCATTTATCAATTGCCGTTCTCAATGAATCTTATCTATTCCGGCATCAAAAACCAAAAGAGAGCTGTATGAAAAATAATTGATCTTACCTAATCATATCGTAACTTCATTTCTTAAAAACAAAGACTGAAACCCTCTCTGGTCTCTGCAATGTATGTTGGTTTTTGGATGAAGATAAGTAGAATAGCACCTAGATAGGTATTATTAACTATATGTTTTTTTTTTTTTTAAATCTTACATAGAATTCAAACTCCGCAGAGTAACACTTTTTAATGTCAATAACCATGCAATGTATGTTGGTTTATGGATGAAGATAAGTAGAATAGCACCTAGATAGGTATTATTAACTATTTTTTTTTTAATCTTACATAGAATTCAAACTCCGCAGAGTAACACTTTTTAATGTCAATAACCATACTTAATTAACAGGTATTTGTTATATATATATATATATATATATATATATATATATATCCAAGTTTTAGTCGAATAAATATGTTTGTTATATAATGTATCTTTTTATTTTAACAAATATTTAATAAAATAAAAACTAGCTTGATATATACTAATATAAGATTAATTAAAAAAAATAACAAAATGATTTAAGAATATTAATTAAAAATATAACATCTAAGTTAATTTAAAATTTATTTGTTTAAATCTAATTATAAAAAACAATAAGCATATATTATACGGGTATGGAAATGGGACAGATTTGATCCCCTCTCTCTCTCTCTATCTATATATATATATATATTATACTCATAAATTTTTATGAGTAATTACTTAAGTTTGGACTTAGATATTTAATAAATAAAATCATGTTTTATTGTAGATAATTTTTTATAGATATATATCCATTAACACTGAATCTAAATTCATGTGTTGGTTGCCTTTTGGCTATGTCTACTGTTGGAGTACTCACATAGTTGTATTATATTATCTCCTCATGATTAGAATTCTTTTAATTTGAATTTAATTTTAAATTGCAAATTACTATCTTATCTCCTCATGGTTATGATTCTTTCAATTTGAATTTAATTTTAATGGATTAGTATTGACTAAACTAGATCTAGAAAAGGGCAACTTATGGATTTTATTTGAAAGAGAATCAGAACATGCATGAAATTGAATTTGAACTAAATGGAATGTGGCTTTACTTGAGGGCATGGGTGAGGATCCGATGGGCTGGGTGACCAAGACGATGGTGCCAAAGGTGAAGGGAGGATGGAATCTAAACATAGGTTGTTTGTGGAGAGATGGAAAAATGGAGCTTGTACACATTATTCTCGTTCACCCCTCGCAGCAGAATCGCCCCCGTGCTCAATGCCTTCACCTCAAAATTCCAAGGAAAAATTCAATGAAAACATCATTAGTCTGGCAAAGCTGAGAAAAAAAAAGATTTTGGGTAACTGTAGGAACATGTAAAATGGAGGTAAGATGGAGAGGGTGAGTAGAAGTGGGAATTGTAGTGGAACCAACAAATGTAATAGGAAGAGCATTACCATTTGCAACTAAAAGTTGATCTGTACCAGTATAACCATTATTGATAAGGTCACTGGTGATATGGTGAGAGGCTCCTGAGTCAAGCAGCCAAGTGGGTGGAGGCGGAGGAGAGTCCTGGTTGCCAATTGAACCACCGGTGGATTTTGCTTGGGTGGATAACCAATGATTTTGTAGCACTGTTTGGCTGTGTGACCCTTTTTCTCATAAAATTGGCATGCTATCGAGGTATTTGATGAAAAGGGTTTCCTACCAGATGAGAGAGCACCATTTGAGGGATGCTTGCCACGACCATGGTTGGAATGACGATTAGCAAAATGTGCAATAATCGGGACTGGTGAAGTAAGGCATTCATCATGTTGAAGTAAAATCTCAGAATCAATCAGTTTGTCATAGAGCTCATCAAAGGCAATGGGAGAGTCACGAGTACAAATAGAAGCAGTGAACTCTCGAAAAAGATGGACCAAGGCCGTTAAGGGCATGGGTAACAAGGTCCAAGTCATCAATGGGATGACCAATGAGGGCTAACTCATCTCCAATATTACAAATGGATCGTAGATAGTCACTCACATAAGAGGAACCTTTAGTAATGAAATTTAAGCGTTCCTTGAGAGACATGATACAAGAACGAGCACGACTTGCATAGGTCTGTTGAAGTTTACGCCATGCGTGTTCGGCATCACATGATCCAAAAAGTGCAAGATAGAGAAATTGGTCTTGACGTACCCAATAAGAGTACGCAGGATTGGGAACATCATTGTCACCTTGTTTGATGGTAGGAGGAGGACATGGAGTGTCCCCGGTAACAAAGCCTTCAAGATTCGGAGCAACAAGAAGGGAACATAGTTGTTTATGCCAGGCAAGATAGTTTGTGCCATTTAACTTAATGGGAAGATTGGTGGTAGTGTTGAACTCAATGAGGTCTTTGGGGTTTGAAGATGGAGAGGCCACGAGGATCGAGAGGCTAGTAAAGTAAAAGGACTCCTGTAAATTACTATCATTTCTCCTCATGGTTAGGATTCTTTCAATTTGAATTTAATTTTAAATTTCAAATTACTATCCAATCTCCTCATGGTTAGGATTATTTCAATTTGAATTTAATTTTAAATTTCAAATTACTATCCTATCTCCTCATGGTTAGGATTTTTAATTTGAATTTAATTTTAAATTTCAAATTACTATCATATCTCCTCATGGTTAGGATTCTTTCAATTTGAATTTAATTTTAAATTTCAAATTACTATCCTATCTCCTCATGGTTAAGATTTTTAATTTGAATTTAATTTTAAATTTCAAATTACTATCATATCTCCTCATGGTTAGGATTCTTTCAATTTGAATTTAATTTTAAATTTCAAATTACTATCCTATCTCCTCATGGTTAGGATTCTTTTAATTTGAATTTAATTTTAAATACAATTTTATTTGTTATCTAAATGTTGTTAAATTCAAATTTATTTGTTATCCAAATTTATTTGTTATTCAAATTAAAAGAATCCTAACCATAAGAAGATATGATAGTAATTTGAAATTTAAAATTAAATTCAAATTGAAAAATTCCCACCATAAGGAGATAGGATAGTAATTTGAAATTTAAAATTAAATTCAAATTGAAAGAATCCTAACCATGAAGATATATGATAGTAATTTACAGAAGTCCTTTTGCTTCACTTCATGGCATCTCTACCTTCAAACCCCGAAGACCTCATTGAGTTCATCACTACCACCAATCTTCCCATTAAGTTAAATGGCACAAACTATCCTGCTTGGCATAAACAACTTCGTTCCCTTCTTGTTGCTCGGAATCTTGAAGGCTTTGTTACCAGGGACACTCCATGTCCTCCTCCTACCATCAAACAAGGTGACAATGATGTTCCCAATCCTGTGTACTCCTATTAGGTACGTCAAGACCAATTTCTCTATCTTGCACTTCTAGGATCATGTGATGTCGAAGCCCGTACTGTCATGTCTTCTGCTGATACATCTTCTCACGCATGGTGTAAACTTCAACAAACCTATGCAAGTCACTCTCATTCCCGTATCATGTCTCTCAAGGAACACTTAAATTCCATTACTAAAGGATCCTCCTCTGTGAGTGACTATCTACGATCCATTCGTAGTATTGGAGATGAGTTGGCCCTCATTGGTTATCCCATTAATGACTTGGACCTTGTTATCCATGCCCTTAACGGCCTTGGTCCATCTTTTCGAGAGTTCACTGCTTCTATTCGTACTTGTGACTCTCCCATTGCCTTTGATGAGCTCTATGACAAACTGATTGATTTTGAGATTTTTCTTCAACGTGATGAACGCCTTACTTCACCAGTCCCGATTACTGCACATTTTGCTAATCGTCGTTCCAACAATGGTCGTGGCAAACATCCCTCAAATGGTGCTCTCTCATATGGTAGGACACCCTTTTCATCAGATACCTCGGTAGCATGCTAGTTTTGTGAGAAAAAGGGTCACACAACCAAACAGTGCTACAAAATCATTGGTTATCCACCCAAGCAAAACCCACCGGTGGTTCAATTGGCAACCAGGACTCGCTCTCCTTCGCCTCCACCCACTTGGCTGCTTGACCAAGGAGCCTTTCACCATATCAACAGTGATCGTTCCAACCTGTTTATCAGGAATGATTATACTGGTACATATCAACTTCTAGTTGCAAATAGTAATGCTCTTCCTATTACACATGTTGGTTCCACTACAATTCCCACTTCTACTCACCCTCTCCATCTTACCTCCATTTTACATGTTCCTATAGTTACCCAAAATCTTTTTTTTTTTGGTTTCTCAGCTTTGCCAGACTAATGATGTTTCCATTTAATTTTTTCTTTGGCATTTTAAGGTGAAGGCATTGAGCACGAGGACGATTCTGCTGCGAGGGGTGAACGAGAATAACATGTACAAGCTCCCTTCTTCCATCTCTCCACAAACAGCCTATGTTCAGTCTCCATCCTCCCTTCACCTTTGGCACCATCGTCTTGGTCACCCAGCCCATTGGACCCTCACCCATGCCCTCAAGTCAAGTCACATTCCATTTAGTTTAGATTGTCTTTCAAATAAAAGCCACAAGTTACCCTTTTCTAGGTCTAGTTTAGTCAGTACTCATCTATTAGAATTTGTATTCTCTGATGCATAGGGCCCTGCTCCTGTTCAATCAATAAATGGATTTTCTTATTATGTTTGATTCATTGATCACTTTTCTAAATATGTGTGGCTATATCCCATTAAATTAAAATGTGATGTCTCTTCAATTTTCCCATATTTTAAATCATTAGTTGAGAATAAGTTTAACACCAAAATAAAAATTATTTACTCTAATAACGGTGGTAAATTTGTTAAACTACGATCCTTTTTCCAAACTTATGGCATTTCTCACCTAACAACCCCACCCCATATTCCCGAACACAATGGTCTGTCTGAATGTAAACATAGGCACTTTGTTGAAACCGTTAGATGTCTCCTTCATCATGCCTCTTTACCCTTACCATTTTGGAGTTTTGCACTACAAACAACGGCCTACCTCATTAATAGATTACCCACCCCGGACCTATCAATGAAAACCCCTTACCAAGTCCTTTTTAATCGTGTACCCAATTATGCCAAACTTAAAACCTTTGGTTGTCTTTGTTACCCTTGGCTCAAACCATATACCCATAATAAATTAGAACAAAGGTCTTATCCATGTCTTTCTCTTGGGTACAACTCTCATCAAAGTGCCTATCTCTGCTACAACTTACAGTCCAAAACTCTTCATGCCTCACGCCATGTCTCCTTTATGGAACATATTTTTCCACTTAATTCGACCTTACCTCACCCCAAATAGCCTGCAGATCTCACGCACCAAGCTGTCCACTCACCTTCCCGTTCCAATATTTTATCCAGTTCCACTAACTTACCTCCTCTTTTCATGCCAACAGCCTCCCATCACTTACCTTCTTTTTTCCGTGCCACCCATGCCCATGTCACCCCTCCAACCAAATGCCAATCCTGATCCACTTCCACTCCCTCAACAACCTTTATCCAGCCCACAAATAACACACCCAATCAACTCCTTATCTCATCCCAACAACCCACAAATCTCGCATACTCACCAGCCTATCATTCAACCAAATCCCAAACTATATTCAAACTCCCAACAAACCTTACCCAGCCCTCAATTCACACCCTCCACCCAACCTTTATCCCATCTAATCCCTACTTCCCAAAAAACTTCACCACCGTTATCAACACATCCATCCCATATGTCACCCCCTAGTTCTTACATCCATCCAACCCTTATCTCTTCAACCCCTTTCAATGCCAATTCCCCCTTCCACTAACACGGTATGTCCACCTCCCTATTCCAACACAGAATTCTTGAATCCCCCTGCAGCACAACCGCCTCCTAATTCCTCTCTTATTCCCACTCATCCAATGCTAACACGAGCAAAAACTGGTATTTTTAAACCAAAGCAATTATATTCTGCCAGCAACTATCCTCTCCCCAATTATGTGGAACCTACATGTGTATCTCAAGCTCTCAAAAGTACAAAGTGGAAATAAACAATGTCAGAAGAGTTAAATGCTCTCATGAAAAATGACACTTGGACCTTGGCACCTCCTCAGCCACAGTTTAATGTTATTGGGAACAAGTGGGTCTTTCGACTCAAACAACATCCTGATGGTTCCATTGCTCGTTATAAGGCTCGTCTGGTTGCTAAAGGGTTTCATCAACGCCCTAGTATTGACTTCACTAACACTTTCAGTCCGGTGATCAAACCACAAACCATTAAAATGGTTCTTTGCATTGCCTTGGCTCGTGACTGGTCTCTTAGTCAAATGGATGTCAATAATGCTTTTCTACATGAGACCATATCTGAAGATGTCTACATGGTACAACCGTCGGGCTTCATTCATCCCAACCTCTCAAATCGTGTTTGTAAGTTAAACAAGGCTCTTTATGGTCTCAAACAAGCGCCTTGTGCTTGGTATCATGAACTAAAAGCCTTCTTGGTTGGTTATGGTTTCACCAACTCCCGCTCAGACACTTCATTATTTATTTACCGCAAGGATAATGTTGTTGCCTATTTTCTTGTACATGTTGATGATCTTATCTTGACAGGAAACAACTCAAATTTTCTTCATTTGTTCCGCAATGCTCTTGCCCAGAAGTTCTCTCTCAAAGACTTGGGTCCTCCGAGTCATTTTCTTGGAGTTGAAATCATTCCCACCTCTACTGGTTTTTTTCTCACCCAACATCATTATGTTCGAGACATATTGCAAAGAGCTTCAATGAGTGATGCCAAGCCATCATCCACTCCCATGTCTACAACATGCTCACTTCTTCCACAGTCAGATGCCTCTACCTGTGATGCTGCCACTTATCGCATACTTATTGGTTCTCTTCAATATTTAGGCATCACACGACCTGACATTGCCTTCTCTGTAAACAAATTATCTCAACATATGCAGGCACCTCAAGATGTACACATGCAAGCTTTGAAATGGGTCCTTCGGTATCTAAAGGGAGCGGTTAGTCATGGTCTTCATCTCACTAAAGAATCCTAATTTACATTTAATGCCTTCTGCGACTCAGACTGGGCAGGTGATGTGGGTGATCGAAAATCAACTTCAACATATATTATCTATCTTGGCTCTAATGCAATTTCTTGGTCCTGCAAAAAGCAACCCATTGTTGCCCACTCCTCTACTGAGGCTGAATATCACACCATTGCTTCCACAACGGTTGAATTATTGTGGTTGTGTCAATTGATTCGTGAACTTGGTCTCTCTCTCCCTACCTCCCCGACCATTTTCTCAGATAATATTGATGCAACATACCTTTGTGCTAATCCTGTTTTTCACTCACGGATGAAACATTTGGCTATTGACTACCATTTTGTTTGTGATCTTGTTGCAAACAATGAACTACATGTTTCTCATGTTCCCTTTTCTCATCAACTTGCGAATTTACTCACTAAACCCTTTATCAGGACCTCGTCATTCATTTCTCATTCATTTCTCATGTTCCCTTTTCTCTTTCCTCCACCATCTTGCAGGGCCGTGTTGGAGTACTCATATAGTTATACTATCTTATCTCCTCATGGTTAGGATTCTTTCAATTTAAATTTAATTTTAAATTTCAAATTACTATCCTAATTCCTATCTCCTCATGGTTAGGATTCTTTCAATTTGAATTTAATTTTAAATTTCAAATTAATATCCTATCTCCTCATGGTTAGGATTCTTTCAATTTGAATGTAATTTTAAATTCAAATTTATTCATTATTCAAATGTTGTATAAATATATCTTTTTGTTCTCATACTAATTTGAATCAATGAAATATTTCTTTCTGTAAATATTTTATGTACGACTATTCTATGTTTAGGAAAACAAAACATGAAAATTAACTGCTTTTCCTGTGATCACAAAAAAGCATCAGGGAAAGTACATTTATGGATTTACGTTTCAATTCCTTTCAAAGTCTAAACTCAAAATGGTTCAAATTAAGTTGCAAGGGAGGTTTTTTTTTCTGATTAAAAAAAAAAGTCCCAAAGGAGTTGGTTTTTTTGTGGTGGGGCGTCCAAAGGTCCTCTTCCTCTAATGCGTTTGGATAATTTTATAAATGTTTTCAGATTTTTTTTTTCCTTTTTTCGCCAGAATAGATACTATTACGAAGTTATAACTCACATAATACGATTGAAACATAAAAAATATAAATTCTGAAAATGGCAGAGTTTTAAATAAACCATTGTTGAATATCCAAAATACGGCCGTTCGATTGGTTGTGAGTTTTCACTTTTTTATTTTTAAAAATTTTCAATTAAGTTTTTACAACTCAAAACAAAAAATTGAAAACCATTTTTTACAACTCGCAACCAACCTGAACGATTTGTTTTTTTCAAGTGGCTAATCTTCTTTTGCCAAAGTAAAAAAGCAACAAATTAGGAAGCAGGGGAAGAATCTCATCCTTTTTTTATTACCACGCATGTCCCATTCTTTACTTTATACCACATCCACTTTTTCATACCAACACCGTGTTCTTCACACAAAACGGGTCATCATCGTTGCTCTTTCTCTCCTAATTGATCTCAATTTCTCCATCATGTTCATGTCATGCATCGTTGAAGCATGGCATCACTTTCCCCTACCCCATTCTACCTACATGTAATAACCATAATTAATGTTATATACCCCATATATATTTACCCGGGACCGGGAGGGCATGCTGATGTTGAAACAAATTAATTCCTATTCCATGACCTCGTAGACCAAGGTTATATATTAATTATATTCAGAAAAATATCAAGTTAATTTCAAGTCACATGTCAGATAGTTCACTGAATAAGTGAAGTGCCCGCTCCTAGTAACTAGGATAGGACATGTTTAGTTTGAGAAAATATTTAATTTTTTTTAATTAGGATAAAATGATAATTTGATTTTTTATAAAATATTGAGTTTTGATTTTCGTCCATGGAAATTTTTTTTTCCTATTTTTTAGTCATTACTGTTAACTCTACCATTAACAATCACCAACTTATTGCTGACATATATATTACAATATTAATTTCCTTAAACTCATCTAGAGAGCTAAATTTCATGTCGAACAATTGAACTGAAATTTTTTGCACATTTTTTCATTTCTGTATCTCACATATATAGTCTTTGAATAAGTTTAAGGAGACTGACACACTGTTATATAATGTGTTATGGTACTATACATAATATTGTTGAGTGTGACAAGTGTTTGAAACATCCGCATTTAACAAATGAGTTAACAACCGAAACTAAAAAAATATATTAAATATTTCATAAGGATGAAATAAAAAATAATTTTAAAGACGAAAATCAAAATTAGAATACCTTAATTTATAGGAAACAAAAAATTATTTTACCCATTTAACTATAATCATGTCACCTAAAAATTTCCAAGCTTACCGTGATATAACTTTTATGTTTTTAATAAATTTTTAAGTTCGTAATACTTGGATGCTTTTTCTTTTAGGAGGTTTGAGATTTGATAAATAAGAAATGATGATGAGATAATGTGCAATTAAATAAAATAGTTTGGTTTGGATTTTTATTTCATATTGAACTATATTATTTTGATAAAAAGGTCACTTTATTATTTATTTTTTTAAAAAATAACAAGTATTTCCTATAAGATTTAAATTGAACCAAATATATTGCAATTATTCTTGATATCAAATAATATTAATACAAATATATAAATTATATGAGTTGGTTGGATGACAAAAAAATAAAGCCCAATTTATATAATTATCATGAGATTCTTTCACTTTAGGATTAATGATATGATTGGAAATTTCTTCTCCTCCAGTTTTGTTTTTCCTTCTTTAGTTTTGGATAAATCAGCAAGAGTCTTTTTTTTTTTTTTTTTGAAAAAGCAAGAGTCATTTTGTCCCCTTTTATACGCTAGCTCACTAAGAAACAAAGCTTTTCGAAGGCCCAAGATTACGATAGGACTCCAGACTCCAGAGGGGCAGTGTATATGCAAATGCAATACTTACGCTCATTTAATTTAACCACGTTGTTTGTCTTGCCACTTGTACTCCATGTGTCTACATTTCCACTTTCGTTTTCCACTTACGTACGTCACTCAACTTTTTCCCATGCTATAAACCAAGCCTTGTCCAAGTGCATAGCATTAGCATAAGCGACCCCAAAAGAACAAAATACATTTCTATTTTAACAAAAAATTTCAAACAAATTTTATAAAAATAACCAAAAATAGGTAAACAACTTGTGCATAAAAAAATTTGCAATTACATAGAGGCTATTCAATTTTGATTTATTTTACAACATATTTAGTTTAACGATGAAATATAATAAACTCACATTTTTAATATTAAAAAAATTATATAAAGAATCCAAACTTGAGATTTAGAGTTCATTTATTTTAAATTTCAACAGTACAAAACCATGATTTTACAGAATTGATTTTAAATCACTTTCATTCAACATATTTCATAAAACATGCATTATTTATCTCAATTATTCATTTCTAAAATCAATTCTACTCTATTTAGTTTAACGATAAAATATAATAAACTCACATTTTTAAGTTAAAAAAAATTATATAAAGAATTCAAACTTGAGATTTAGAGTCCATTTGTTTTAAATTCCAACCGTATAAAACCATGATTTTATAAAATTAATTTTAAATTACTTTCATTCAATGTATTTCATAAAACGTATTTCATAAAACGTGCATCATTCATTTCTAAAATAATTCTACTCGATTGTATTGTAGCCAAACTAACTCTTATTAATTGAGATTCAATCCAAGTTCAGATACACACCTAATCTTAGTCTCACAATAGAAAGGAAATAATTTGGACATCAAAGCAGTGGTCCTCATCGCCGACGCAATTGTTGTCCTCTCACATAACACACTAAATTAATAATGCACTTTTCATCATACTTAATAATGCTCTTTTCATCATATACTACACTATAGTGCTCTTTTCATCATACTACTAATTTCTACTATTATTACTTTTAATCTTTAAAATTAGAACAGAAGCTTCACATTTCACAACACCTCACTTCCCTTCCACTCGCTCATTTTTAACGTTTGGCTTTTCAACAATTATGACATTTATTGATTCTCAGTCGTTATAACTTAGAATAGAAGCTTCACCCCATCCCACTTCACTTCCACTTACCCACTCTCTTCCTCGATGGATACTGTCCTTTCTTTTCTGATATGGTTTCTCTTGGTTCTAGCTTTCCCAATACATGCACGTGCCGACCTCCCCGGCACGTGGGAGCTTCTGGTTCCGGACGCAGGTATCGCCTCCATGCACACGGCGGTCACACGCTTCAACACAGTGATCCTCCTGGACCGGACCAACATCGGCCCATCAAGAAAACTCCTCCCCAAAGGCCACTGCCGGTTCGACCGGAACGACGCCATTCTAAAGCGCGATTGTTACGCCCACTCTGTTCACTTCGACATAAAAACAAACCAACTTCGCCCTTTAAAAATCCTCACCGACACGTGGTGCTCCTCAGGCCAGTTCCTCCCTGACGGAACACTCTTGCAAACCGGCGGCGACCTCGACGGGTTAAAAAAGATCCGAAAGTTCAACCCGTGCGACGCAAACGGGTCATGCGATTGGGAAGAGCTAAACGACGTCGAATTGGCTGAAGGCAGATGGTACGCGACGAATCAAATCCTACCAGATGGTTCAATCATCATCATCGGAGGAAGAGGCTCCAACACCTTGGAGTTTTTCCCTCCGAGGCCAAACGGCGCCGTTTCGTTCCCGTTTCTTGTTGAAACAGAGGACACACAGATGGATAACTTGTACCCCTACGTGCACCTCCTCCCCAACGGTCACCTCTTCGTATTCGCCAACACCAAGGCAGTGATGTACGACTTCACCACAAACCGTATTTTGAAGGAGTACCCGCCGTTGGAGGGTGGTCCGAGGAATTACCCGTCGGCGGGGTCTTCAGTGATGCTGGCTCTGGAAGGGGACTACTCCGCCGCGGAGATTGTCGTCTGCGGCGGAGCGCAATACGGCGCGTTTCTTCAACGGAGCACGGATACGCCGGCGCATGGAAGCTGCGGGAGAATCCTCGCGATGGGACCCGACCCGGTTTGGCAGATGGAGGATATGCCTTTCGGGAGGATCATGGGGGACATGGTGATGCTTCCAAACGGCGACGTTTTGATCATCAATGGAGCAATGTCAGGGACGCAAGGTTTTGAGCTAGCTTCGAATCCGTGTTTGTACCCGGTTCTCTACCGACCCGATCAACCTGTTGGGTTACGGTTCATGACCTTGAACCCGGGTACGGTGCCCAGATTGTACCATTCTACAGCGAATTTGTTACCGGACGGGAGGGTTTTGCTTGCGGGGAGTAACCCGCACGTGCTTTACCGTTTCGACGCTGAGTTTCCCACCGAGTTGCGGATCGAAGCGTTCTCGCCTGAATATTTGGCTCCGGATAAGGCGAATATTCGACCCGAGATAGTGGAAGTACCCGAAACGGTGCGTTACGGTGGGAAGTTTAATGTGGTGGTGACTGTTTCCTTACCTGTGGTGGGAATCGTGGAAGTGAACTTGGGGAGTGCGCCTTTTGCTACGCATTCGTTCTCGCAGGGTCAACGTTTAGTCAAACTAGCCGTTACCTCCGCTGTGCCAGACGGCGACGGGAGGTACCGGATTGAGGTTACGGCGCCGCCGAATGGAATGGTGGTGCCGCCGGGTTATTACATGGCGTTCGCGGTGAATCAGGGCGTGCCAAGCGTTGCACGTTGGATACATGTCTCCTATATTTGAAATTTCTTCTTTTGATGTGTTCTCAAAAATTGAAATTTGAAATTGTATTTAATTTTATTTTGTTGTTTATTTTTTATAAAATTTGAGGTTAAAAACTTCAAATTTGGGATTCTGCAATTGTAATTAGGAAATAGGATTGATAGTTGACCCCGGTGGATAATGGGTTCGGCAATGAATGATTGATCTAATGGAATACTAATATCGCAAATTATCTTAAATTAAGTGGATCTGTCTGCTGTTATTGTTATGATCAATCATCAATCTCTTGGAAAAAAAGACCTTACTTGAACAGGATCTGTTCTATAGGCTCGTACGTCTGTATCCTTGAGTTCTAAGTAGACAGGAATCTAAGTCTGGTGGATGAATCATGATCGTGTGATCATAGTGTGATTAATAGTCATGTGATGGGCTCTCTGGGTTCAACACATTGGACGGTGGAGGATCGTTCTCAGTTCAGCGTAGCTGACTGGGGTGGTCACACGGTTGTCTGACAGACTTCACAAATTTTGAATAATTGGTTCTGATATAGCTAACAATTTGCAAGTATGGATTCTCCAAGATTGGGTTCTCTCAAACTCAAGAAGACAGAAGATCCTTGCCAACGTAGCATGAAGAAGGTAAAGACCAAGGATTCAGTGGAGATTGAAGGCACCGAAGGAATAATTTCTCCTAAGGAAGGAGATCAATGTTCGCCTGCTGCCTCCCCCAGAGAAATTCTTCTAAAGACTTTTCGTCAAGAATATGAAGGCTTTGATTGCCATGAAGAGGGATTTCTTGAGGATCGTTGGTTCCATCAACCCAATGTCCATATGGATGGCCCTTTTAACCCTTGCCCGAGGATTGCCATATCCAAAGAAGAATTTGCTGCATGGTGTGCCCCCTGGAAAGGTTCCCTGATGGTTAAATTATTGGGCAAAAAGATTTCTTTCCGGTTTCTTGAAACTAGAATTAGTCGTATCTGGCAATTAAAAGGATCATTCCAAATCATTGATTTGCCACAAGATTACTTCTTGATCCAGTTCTCAAATGCAGAGGACTACAATCATGTCTTATTTGAAGGACCGTGGATGATCGCAGATCACTATCTGATAGTGCAACGATGGAGACCATTATTCCTGACGACAACCAAAGCCACCCAGAAGATTGTTGTTTGGATTAGAATTCCAAATCTCCCCATTGAGCTTTAGAATCGTAGTTTTCTTTGGAGAATTGGTATGACCCTTGGTACGATGCTAAAGGTTGACAATCTAACTTCCCTTCAGTCTCGGGGCAAATTTGCCCGCATCTGCGTCGAAATAGATTTGGGAAGGCAGCTTGTTCCTTCATTCCAATACTTTGATCAAGTTCTCCATCTTGAGTATGAAGGGCTACACCTAGTTTGCTTCAAATGTGGCATGTATGGCCACAAAATCCAAAACTGCCCAGTACCTTCAGATCAAGATCAAGAAGCGCCCTTAACGCAGGATACAAATGAAGGCACAACAACTATGGTGGAGGATTCACCTAGCCCAGAGACAGCTGATCCCCAACTTGTTCATCATCAAGACTCATCCAGCCAAGATCCAAAACCTGTCCCTGCTTTGTTAGACTCGGTTCAAGATGGCACTCAATTTGGGCCTTGGATGATCACCAAAAAGCGCCCACGAAATAAGAAGAGTTTTAAAGCCCAAAACCCACATGAGCCGGAAGCCGCCCATGTCCAAGATCAGCATAACGGTTCAAGGTTCCAAATCCTTGAGATCGAACCTTCCAACGTTGCTTCCTCCGTCCCAGATAAACCTTCTCCCATCCTACCTGCTCCTAGCAACTTATCCAAGCCTCCCCAAATCTCTTCTCGCGTTCGCAATCCCCCAGGGGGGAAGAATCCCCAACATGGTGCTAGAAATCAAGCTTCTAAACACTCAGCAAAACTTTCAGCCCCTGCAAAAGGGAAATCCAATGGAGCGGTATCTCCCAGCAAACCATCATCCCAACATCCTAAGGCTGAAAAGCCTTCTACTCCCAAAGTGGCCGAGCCTTCTATTCCCAAAGTGGCCGAGCATGTGGATCATCAATTAGTCTTTCAAATTATGCGCCAAATCCAAGATCAGATGAGGAACGAGGGGTCTCTTTTTCTGCCAGGTTCTAAGGTTTTTGGGCCAGGAAAAGAGGAGCTGCGTTACCTTCAAAATTTTTCTCCCACTCTGCATGACCCAGGTCTAGTCCAACCTCCGTCTCAACACCAGGAGTCAGACTGCGAAATGCCTTCTGTTAGTGCTGATGAGCACATGGACCCTGCTGCCAATCAGGCTACTTTTAACTCCTCTTAATTTTGTTTTTATGAATTTAAGTGTTTGGAATTGTAGAGGGGCTAAGCGTAAAGGTATTGCTAGCCTTTTAAAAGATATGATTTCTAATTTCAATATTGGTTTTTTAGCTCTTGTAGAAACGCATGTTCATAGCTCTTACGCGAGCACTCTTGCTACCAAACTAGGATTCTCCAAAATTGCAGTCTCTGAGGGAGCTAGCTTCTCTGGTGGGATCTGGTGCTTTTGGGATCCTGCTGTTTGGAATATTAATGTTATCAAAACCACAACTCAGGTGATCCATTTCCATGTGTCTAGGGGTCAGGGAGTTGCTTGGTTCCTTTCTGTTTGCTATGGAAGCCCTCAATATCTTTCTAGACGTTTGCTTTGGGACGAGCTTGTTTCTTTTCATGAAGAAGTGCAGGGTCCCTGGATTGCTATTGGGGATTTCAATTCCATCTTACACTCTTCCGAGAAAATTGGGGGAGCTAGCGAGCCTCTGTTTAGAGACTCTGATCATTTTCATGAAGTCATTAATACCTGCCATTTTATTGATGGAGGCTTCTCTGGCGAGCCCTTCACTTGGAAAAGAGGTATGCTCCGTCAGAGACTGGACCGTGCCCTCTTCAACCTGGATTGGCGTATGTTATTTGAGGATGCAAATGTGGGCCACTTTCCATTTTTTGGCTCTGACCACTGCCCTATTCTTCTACGTTTTAACTTCAGCAGCATTGTAAATAGAAGTAGAAGACCCTTTAGATCCCTTGGGGCTTGGCTCACTCACCCATATTTTGCTAAGGTTGTGCATAGGGAGTGGATTCCAAACCGCACTTTTTGTGCTAATATTAACCATCTGAAAGATTCCCTCCTATCCTGGAATAAGGATGTGTTTGGGCACATTTTCTCTAGGAAGAAGAAATTAATGCGTAGGCTTACTGGTATATCTCGTGCCCGCAACAGTAACCCCAACCCCTTCCTTGATAATTTGGAGTGTAATCTTTGGAGAGAGTATGAAACTGTTCTTTACCAGGAAGAGCTCTTATGGTTCCAAAAGGCTAGAGCTCAATGGCTTTTCCAGGGAGATAGAAATACTAGGTATTTCCATGCGTCTACTGTTATTCGCCGGAGGAAAAACAAATTAGAGGCTCTGCAAGACTCATATGGTAATTGGGTAACTGATCCCCCTACTCTTGAAATTATGGTGTCTAATTATTTCAAAAATATTTTTCAGGTAGAAGAAAGCTTTGTTCCTTTTTGTTTTTCTGGGCATTTTCCGACACTGTCCCCTATCCAGATAAGCCAGTTAGCATCTAATGTCAGTAATGAGGAAATTCATGGTGCCCTCTTTAGTATGCAAGGTTTTAAAGCGCCAGGGTGTGATGGCTTCCATGCTGCCTTCTACCAAAGTCAATGGAAAACTGTGGGTCCAACCATGTGTGACTGGGTTAAACAGGTTTTTCTAAACCCTTCTCTTATAAGGGATGTTAATGATACTCTTATCTCTCTTATTCCTAAAATTGATAATGTTACTTGTCTGAAACAACTTAGACCTATTTCTTTATGCAATGTGTCTTACAAAATTGTGTCTAAAATTTTAGCTAACAGATTGAAAAATGTTATGGACCACTTAGTTGCTCCCACTCAGTGCAGTTTCGTGCCTCACAAACAGAGCTATGATAACATTATCATCACTCAAGAGGTCATTCACACCATGAGAAGCAAAAGAAGCGGCAAAGGTCTAATGGCTATCAAAATCGATCTCGAGAAAACGTATGATAAATTAAGATGGGAATTTGTTCATGAAACCCTCATTGACATTGGCATCCATCCCATGATGACGGAATTGATAAAGCATTGTGTCTCTTCTCCCTACATGTGTGTCCTTCGGAATGGAGAAGCCCTTCCTGGGTTTTATCCGGCTAGGGGCGTCCGCCAAGGGGATCCGTTATCCCCATACCTTTTTGTTCTTTGCATGGAGCGTCTCTCCCACCTGATAAGTGCGGCTGTTGATAACAAATTTTTGAATCCAATTCAACTCTCTAGAGGTGGGCCCAAACTTTCTCACCGTTTATTCGCTGACGATCTTGTTTTATTTGCAGAAGCTCAAATGGATCAAGTGGAAATTATACAAGCTTGCCTTGAAGTTTTTTGTATGAGCTCGGGGCAGAATATTAACAAGGACAAAACCAGAATTTATTTCTCCCGGAACGTGCATTGGAATGTGAGGGAGGAAATTAGTTCTGCCATGGGTTTTCAACGCACTGATGACCTTGGCAAGTACTTAGGCATCCCTCTCTTCCACTCCAGAACTTCAAAAAAGCATTTTCAGTTTATCCTGGACAAGGCTGAGAAGCGTATGAGTTCTTGGAAGGCGAGGAATTTGTCATTTGCTGGGCGCCTGACTCTCACCAAGGCGGTTCTACAAGCTTTACCTTCCTATGTTATGCAGTCTGTCTCCCTCCCTAAAAGCATTTGCAACTCTTTGGACCAGCTTTGTAGAAACTTCTTCTGGGGCGACTCTCTCAACCATAGGAAAATTCATACTGTGTCTTGGGAGAAAATCTGTCTTCCCAAGACTGCAGGGGGCCTGGGATTAAGACACTCATATCTCACCAACAAAGCTTGCATGATGAAGATTGGGTGGAGTTTGTGTGTGCAGAAAGATTCCCTATGGGCAAAGAGTTCTAAGAGACAAATATAATTGTGGTTCTGATCCCATCCCTCTAGTCTATAGCAGTGGCAAGGATTCCAATTTGTGGACTGGAGTCTGTAAATCTTGGAATCATGTCCAAGCTAATCTTCAATGGCGCCTAGGAAATGGAAAGAATATAGACTTTTGGTATCATCATTGGGTACCTAATACGGGAGCTCTGTATCACAATACAACTTGTCCAAATTTACTTGATCAAAACTTCCCCACTGTCTCAGATTTCATCACAAACACAGGTACTTGGAAGGAAGCTGAAATTAGAAGACTGATTCTTCCTGATGCTGCTAATAATGTGCTTGCACTCCCCCCTCCGACCCTTAGAGATGTGGAGGATTCTGTTGCTTGGGCGCTCACCAATGATGGTAACTTTTCTGTTTCATCTGCCTATAATTACTTGGTTAATGCCCCTCCGTCTAACATGGAGAGAGTTTATAAGAGCATTTGGCAATGGAAAGGTCCGGAAAGATTAAAATTATTGCTTTGGCGTATTCTTTCCAATGGTCTTCTCACCAATTTAGCTAGAGCCAGGAGGAAGCTTTCTTTGAATGCTTGTTGTCCGTTTTGTTCCATCTTCGAGGAATCCTGTCTTCACGTGTTAAGGGGTTGCTATGCTGCCCGCGTTATTTGGGATGCCGTTGCCAGCTCCCCTTTGGATCAGAGCTTCTTCTCTTTTGATTTAGCTACTTGGATTTTTGAAAACATTACAGAATCTTCCAGGGTCACCTTCCGCAAGAATTGGTCTGTGCTTACCTTGGATGTGCTTTGGAGACACAGGAACGAATTCATTTTTTGTCAAAAGAAATACTCTGTTGAGTCTACCACCCAGGAAGTTCGCTCTCATTTTGCTGTTGTTTCCCAAGCTTTCCTCTTAAATTAGATTGCTTCTACTGTTGAATTTTCCCCTGCTCGATCTTCCATTAGTTGGGATCCTCCTCCTGAAGGTTGGTATAAAGTGAATTGTGATGGCTCAGTTCGTTCAGATATTAGCCATGCTACCTGTGGGGGCATCATCCGCGACGAGAGAGGTGTGCCTCTGGGTGCCTTTGTTTCTAAACTTAATTGGTGTTCCATCACTTTTGCGGAATTGTGGGCCATTATTCACGGTTTGAGGATTGCGGCGCAAAAGAAGCTTGATTTAATTATTTTGGAGTCTGATTCTACAACTGCTCTCAATTTAGTTCAGCGCGATTTAGCTAGATGGCACCCTGCTGCCCCTTTGGTGGAAGAAATTCACTTTTGTGCTAAGCATTTCAAAGAAGTCAGATGGAAGCATGTGTTTCGTGAAGCCAATCAAGTAGCTGATAGCTTGGCTAAAATGGGGTATAAGGTCTCCCAGGATTTCCTCTTACTGGATAATATCCCAGCACATTTATCTCATCTTGTTCTGGCTGATTTAGCCTGTGTCATTCCCTAGAGGATTCTGATTTTTTGTTTCTTTGTTGGGCTTTTAGCCCCCTGTAGCCACAAAAAAAAAATCTCTTGGAAAAGAAAATATTCTCAGCTTATGTTTCTTTTATAAGGCACAATTACACATTAATAAAAATGATTGAAATTGGTTAATTTTTATTGAAGTCTTAAAAAATAATTTTATTTTTATTTAATATCATTAATTAATTCCATAGTCATTTGATAATTGGATAGACATGTAAATTAATAAGGGTGCATAAGGAAAACAGTAATAAATGTTTCCTTGAAATTGTAAAGTGTTTTATAATAAGGACCTCTAAAATTTGTAAGAAGTGCCTTATAAAAAGGATCAGAAGGAGTATAATAGTGTGTTTGGACTTTGGTTTATCCAAAATCACTTTTCAAACGTGGATCCAGGCAAACGCTACCAAGCGTAACGTTGATCCGGATTCATGTTTGAAATGTGATTTTGAGGTAAATCTATGGATGTAAAAAAAAAAAAACCGTACCCGTGGAAATACCCGCATATCTATATAATGGGTGGGGGCAGATATTATACTACCCGCCCCGCGGGTACCCGCGTACTCATTAAAACATATTTTTCTATTAAATATATTTGAATATTAGGATTTTTTTATTATTTTATGATGAGATATAATTTATTTTATGATGATATTCTTAATATATTAACACGTCATGGTATTACGTCATGGTATTATATAATGATTATTTATTTATATAGTATGATATTATAATATATTATATAACTTTTCCTCTTTTTCTTTTTATAAAATTTAAATTCTTACACATTAATGGGTACCCGTGAATACCCGTGGATATCCGTTACCCGCATGGGTACCCGTTAATTTTAGCGGGTATGTATACGGGTAGGCACTACCCGCCCCCGCCCGCCCCATTGACATTAAACCAAACACACATTTAGATAAAGTAATTCCGACATGATTATAGCGTGTTTGGTTTTTTTTCTTTCTAAAATCACATTTGGTTTCATGCTATTGAGAGTAATGTTGGCTCGAATACACGTTTGAAACGTGATTTTTTGTTAAACCAAACACACTATATATTTGTTTACAAAAGAATAAAAGAGTTCAATGGAATAGGCTATTGTGAACTGTGATTCTGTTGTCAGATAATAACAATATGAACCCCATAATTGCGCTTGCACTAATGCTTGCAATTATATTTTTGAGAAAAAAAGGCAGAATCTATGGTGTCGTCAGTAATTTCTGGGCACCGGTACCTTGGGTATTGTTCGCACAAGGATGTCGAACTCGGATCCAAGTAGCAAACCCGAACCCGACTTCGGTTGTACAAATCGAATTCTAATCTGGTGAAGGATCTTAAACTCAAATCTCGCAAAGTGTTTGATCTCGAACATAGGTTTGGACGGCGGGGGGTGTACCTGCAAAGGCACTCTGACGCTCAAGTCAGTACGGGCCCAAGATGGGGCAGTAAAATGTATAATTAATGCGTACCTGACAATATGACGTCTACAGTATTTATAGGGGAATCCCTTGAGATTTGGGCCGTGGGCCCTGATCCATTAAGGTCCATTAAGATATAATTACTTGCAGATGAGTGCAGGGAGGTTCCGGTGAGCCTAACATGGTATTCGTTAGATGAAGTCCATCGTGGGGAAGCGGAGTCGACTTGCCCATGGATATGGTCTGACTTGCCTGTGGACGTGGTCCGACTTGTTCGTGGACGTGGTCTGACTTGGCCGTGGGTTTGGTCCGACTTGCTCGTGGACGTGGTCCGACTTGCTCGTGGGCTTGGTTAGACTTGCTCGTGGACGTGGTCCGACTTGCCCATGGACGTGGTCCGACTTGCCCATGGACGTGGTCTGACTTGCTCGTGGACGTGGTCCGAATTGCTCTAATGGATTGGACCTTCAAGGTTTGGACCTTATTGGACCAGTCCATAACAGATACGTGTATTAATTAGTGTTTGAGAATTGGACTCTTTTTATTTAAACATTACTTATTTAGTTTATGACCCACATCTTTGTTTTATTATTTTTATCGCACCATATTTTTATGATAATTGTCGTATTATTCTTTAAGTATTGCTCGAGAGAAAAATTATTAGAGTAAATAAGGTTTAAAATTGGATTATAGAGACATAAAACCTACCTACCAGAGACTTTAAAAAAATGGAAGGAAATGATCATTCCATTACGACATTTCAAGAACCATTCCAGTAGAAAAAATGAATGAAAAATGATTTGAGAAAAGCCTGGCTTGGGCATGGTTCGCAGACGCCAGATGAAATCTTTCAATTCTCTGTTACTCTCCTAGTGAAGCTTCAATAGACTGAGAAAATAAGTTGAATAGTTCTGTAAGTTACTAAGAAAGAATTTGAAATGGTTGACCCAATATCTTTCTCAAAATTACATTGAAGCAATAAAAATATATTTATGCTATAAAGTTAAAAACAGGGACAAAATGAAAATATGACTTATGTAAATAAGTGAGGACACGTTGCTAAAAACTATTGGTACAAGTATATAAGGCACAGGTGCCCAGGAATTATTAATGGCACCATAGCAAGCATAAAAAAAATTTGGTGGAAACCGACAATTCACACTTGTGGGCTCACCCTATTTCGGCTTAAAAGGGACTTGGGACGAGTTTCAGGTGAAAGTTTTCGTAATAATTGATTTTACACAAACATTTTTTTTAATTCTACACATCTCATTCTTTTTTATTTTCCAAAACACCCTTTTTAATCGAACAGAAATGGGATGTGTAGAATTAAAAAAAAAAGTGTACAAAACTCAATGTTGAACATGAGCAAGAGAGGAATACAGGAGAATGAGAGGAATTCTTTCACATTCAGTTTTTCTTGAGAAGAATGTGGAGATATATTCCGGCCCAGTTTGGATATACTTCCGTAAAAGAACTTCTGGAAGAAAAAATAGAATGAATCAAAGAGGTCAAATGAATTTAATTTCTCTATAAGATGAAATTAGTTACTTATGGAGAAGTTAAATAGGAGATGTAACATCCCAATTTTCATAAACCATTTTATAAACCAAATAGGGTTAGAAATGTGTTATATAAAAGACGTAGGAAAAAAAGGGAAGAAAAACTAAGTTAGAAGCAAAGAAGAGTGAAAATCAGGAAATTGAATCCTGACACTCTTGCTCAGGGCTCGCTTGAGCGCGCTTGAGCGATGGTATCAAAAAAAATGGGGATTTTTCACTTTGATTTCCTTGCCCAGTCTTGCTTGAGCGAAGACTGAGCGAGAAAACACAGTGAAAAATGGGGCTCTCTGGTTGAAATTTCACCTGGTCTCGCTCAGCCCTCGCCTGAATGCGCTTGAGCGAGAGTGTGCGTGCATAAAGCCTTAAAAACACGTTTGGGGCATTTGTCTCACACTTTTCATTTTTCTCCCACTTCTAGAGTGAGAGTTTTCTAGAGAGAGAGAGAGAAAAGGAAGAAGGGCTGGGATTGAAGCCTCATACCATTCAAGGAGCTTGGAATCCTCATCCTCATCCCTCCATCTTCCCTATTTCCTTGCTTTGAGGTGGGTGTGGTTCACCCACTCACTCCATCCTTGTGTGTATCCCCTTTAAATTCTCCCTCCTCTCTCTACCCCTCCTTTATTGCTTGTATTTGCATTGAATGAAATGTGCATTGATTGAATGGTTGAATATGTGGGACATTTAGGGTTTTGAGATAGTTGGATAGAATCTTGTATGGCCTTGCATATTTCCCTTCCCTCTATGTTAGATCCTTGAGGAATGTACTTAACTATGACTACTCTTATCGTATGAACTGAATATGTATAACTGTATGATTGTATAAGAGGAAAATTTATGGGTCTCTGGAATAAGAGGAAAATTAAATGGGACTTCGGTCCAAAGAGAAAAATGGGTCTTGGACCCAAGAGGATTATGAAAGTTTAAATGCAAATGAACAGAAGGTAAAAAGGCCAAAGGAAGACATTCCTTGTATGGATACTGAACTCAGTCCAGGTCAAAGGATTAAGTGTTAAGACCCCAATGGTGTTGGGTAATACACCAAGAGGTTGGATAAAATGATTGTTGTTTAAATTTTTATGAGTTAGATATATGGATTTCTGTTGTGCATTTAATTTGCACGTGTCGCAACCGGGGTCACGACGGGACGACGCACCGAAATTGGAAAAATTGAAGTTTTCGATGGAGTCGCCACCAAAATTTATTCTAAGGGAAAACTTCGGAAAAACCCTTTTAAAAACAAAATGGTCTTTAGAACCAGATTTGGATTCGGGAGTCGATTATGCGTAGGGAAGGTATTAGCACCCTATAACATCCGTTTAAAAACGGTTACCTCTAACCAATTGTGCAAACTTTGTTAACTTTTGAAAAATATTTATTTTACCCCGTTTAAATAAAAATTAACAAGAAATTGAAAATTATTTTTGTTATTTTTTCTTTTGATTTTTTTTGGTATTTTTCAGAATGGACGAGAGAATTTATTTATGAAAATGATTGATTTTTATTATTGAAAAAGAGAATGATGTTTTGGGAAATTGATTGTTGATATTTTCAACTTTTGATTATTTTTTGTATTTTTATAATGAGAAAAATTATTCAGAAAAATAATTGGTTTTTTTATTAAGGGAGGAAAAACATTTTGAAAATTTATTTTTGGCTTGACGGGTCCGGTTCCCGCTCCTACGTATCCCCAGGTGCAATGGAGAAATCAAAGCCACGTAGTTCTTGAAGAACTGGTGAAAAATGGTTGATTTTAATTTTTGGGAAAATGATCAATTTTAATTTTTTGAAAAAAAAGGAAAGAATTTTAAAACATTTCAATTTCAGTGTTTTAATTTTTGAAAGTGATTTTTTTGGGAAAGATTTTTGTTTTGATTTTTGGATTTTCATTTTTAGAAATATATATTTTTTTGAGATTTTAGAAAGAGAATTTTGTTGAAAGGAATTTCATTTAAGAAAATCATATTGCACGGGGATAAACAATTATTTACAATTATGAAAGGAAAAATTAAGTAAATTAAATGAACATAAAGTATTAGAAAAATATTAGCAGAAAACGATGATAATAATATGAAATGGGGCACATATAATAAATAGAACATAATAATAGTAATAATAATAATAATAGAAACAATAATAATATCAATAATAACAACAAATGAATAATATGATAAAATGAGTGAGCCTCAGATACCATCACTGGCTCTCATAAAAATAAAGAAGATGCATAATGGTAGTAATAATAATATAAGAACACACAATAAAAAGATCACAAAAGAAATAAATGCATACAAACAGATAGCAAACAATAAACTGAGTAGATAACAAACCAAGCCTCAGGAATTCATCACTGACCCAGAACTATAACAACAAAGCATGCAACAAAATAATAAAAAAAAAAGAGTGGGCCTCAGCTGTGCATCACTGGTCCAAAACCTTATTTAGAGAAGTCCAAAAACGGACTAATAGAGAGAGCCCGCCTCCCAATTTTGAAACAAACAAAAAAAAAAGAGAAAGAGAAAGAGAACCAGTTGGGAATTTCTGGACACTTCATTTTTCTCTGCTACGGTTCATAGGGGGTAAGGGTTTGTGAGAGGCAAAGAGGGGGCTGGCCACAGAGGACAGCTGCGCACGGCCGCGAACAACTTAGGGAGAGGGAAAGAGGCCACGGACGTGCGACTGTGAAAGGCGCAACGACGCGCGGCGCGACGGAGGTGCTGCGACGCGGTAGTAGCTGGACGTGGTGGCGGTGAGAGCGCGAGGCCGCAAAGAGAGAACAGCGCTTGGGGGCCGTTCTCGTAGCTGGAGGGGGAGATCTGTGCGCGGCGGTGCCTGGGCGGTGGCCATGACGGAGGTGTGCGCAAGGGCGAACTAAGACTCGCGCGATGATGCCTTTGGTCGCGACGACGGCTGACAGACGAGGAGGAGTTGCGACGGCGGTGGTCCATGGAGGAAGGTGGTTGGGTGCGTTCTGGGTCTTCACGGCCGCAACGGCGGGGGCCGCGACCACATGAGGCCAACCACTGACGACCTGAGGAGGTGGTGACCGCGACCACATGAGGCCAACCACTGACGACCTGAGGAGGTGGTGACCGCCACGAAGGCAGCGACTCACAATGGTTCCTCTCTCTCTCTGTTTCTTTTTGTACTCGAAGGCTCTCTTTTCTTTCCGAATGCGCCTCTCTGTAAATGAATTAGAGCCCCCCTTTTGCTGTGTGTCCTTCTTCCGTCTCCGATGGCCATATTTATAAAGTTATAATGAGGAATTTCTTTTTTTCTTTTTTTTAATTTGCCCCATTTGACAACACCAAATGTGTTGTATTTTTGTGATTTGTTTAAAATTGTTTGAATTAACTGAATGGGCTATCAAAACAATGAGCAAAGTGGGATGCATTTTTCTTTTTCTAATATTAACATAATGAATTTTTTAATTAATTAATTTAATAGTTAGTTAAACAATTAAATAACTAACTAATAAAATTAACTAATTGATTTTGACACTTCAATCAATTAATTAACTAATTATCATGTAATTAGTGAATTAATAAACGAATTCATCTTTCTGGATAAACGTAAAAATTTGGGTTCAATGTTACCAAGTTGAAACTAAAGTCGTGATTCGCTTCCGGACAAAATTAGGTGTTCACAACTGCCCCTCTTTACTTACATTTTTATTAGAGAATATGAATAACGATGTTTTCATATTCTCGTAATAAAGATTAAGTAAAGATAAGAACTCCAATTTTGTTCGGAAGTTTATTGAAAAGCAAGATATGCTCATGAGGTATTGAGCTTAACCATGAAATTAAAAAAAAGATTCGATTGGAGTTTGATTGAAAAGTGTAATGGATGCCACACATGTATTGGGCTTAAAACAAAAGTTTAAAAATTTGGATTGGGACATGGCTTTTGTTGGAAAATAAAAGTTATAGGCATGAACACCCTTAGATGAAATGTAATGGATCAAAATATATCCATTAGGCATGAGTAACCATAGATGTAAAGTGCATGGGGCAATAAAACCCAAAAAGTTGTAAAGTAGGCACGAGAACCTAAAGAGATGGTGATAAGCCCAAAGAGGCAGTAGGTATGAGTATCTCATTAATGCAATTGGCACGAGAACCCATAAATTAGAAAGATAGACACAAGAACCTCGTGAATAAAAATGCAATGGGAACAAACACCTAGGGATGTAAAGTGCATTGAGCACGAAAACCTCCAAAAAGTTGTAAGGTAGGCACTAGCACCCAAAGAGAAGATGATAACCCTAAAGAGGCAGTAGATATGAGTATCTCATTAATGCAATGGGAACGAGAACCCAAAAAGTAGAAAGATAGACACAAGAGCCTCGTGAATAAAAATGCAATGGGCACGAACACCCAGGGATGTAAAGTCCATTGAGCACGAAAACCCCAAAAAGTTGTAAGGTAGGCACGAGCACCTAAAGAGACGGTGATAGCCCTAAAGAGGTAGTGGGTATGAGTACCCCATGAATAAAGAATGCAATGGACACAAGAACCCAACAAGTAACAAGGTAGGCACGAGCGCCTAGTGAATAAAAATGTAATGGGCAAAAACACCCAGAGATGTAAAGTGCATTGAGCACGAAGACTCCAAAAAACTATTAGATAGGGACGAGAACCTCATGAATAAAATGCAACGGGCACGAACACCCAGAGATGTAAAGTGCATTTAGCACGAAGACCCAAAAAAAACTTTTAGATGGGCACGAGCACCTCATGAATAAAATGCAATGGGCACAAGCACCCATGGATGTAAATTGTAAAGTGCATTGAGCACGAAGACCACAAAAAAACTATTAGATAGGCACGAGAACCTCATGAATAAAAATGCAATGGGCACGAACACCCATGGATGGAAAGTGCATTGAGCACAAAGACGTTGAAATTCTGGCAAGCGTACCAAAATCACACCAGTATAATAGTAAGTAAAAGGGTTGTTGTATCCATAGGGAACGGTTCAATGTAAATCCTAGTGGTCACACTTATCAAGTGAGAGAAGATATTTGTTGAGTAGTTTGCAATAATAAAAGAGAGAATAATAAATTGGGATAAGGTTGAGCAAATTACTAGAACTAGGATTGAACTTCGTCTATCGCACCCCTTTCGTATTTGAAACCCAATGATATTTATGAATATATAATCATAATATTGAAGCACAAATTAAAATTATTTCACAAAGGTTTCCACAAATATGAAATACTCAAACAATTTACCCTGGTGTCCACAGTTGTAAATTGCCCCGGATTAAAGATTTATTTGTTAAAGCTATCAATTCACCCTGGTGTCCACAGTCGTGAATTGAGTGTTTTTACCAAATCAGATTTCAAGATCCCTATGTCTATGCTCCCAAGAATTAACACATGATTTTATAAAACCACTTGTCAGTGTGCCTCATAAAATCAATTCATAACTCCGGCACAAAGGCGGAAGCTAAGCATTAGGAACAGATTAAAAACACCAATATTATAAAAACAGGGATTCATAAATAACAAAGAGAATTCAAATACAATTGGGGATTGAATCGACTACATTCAATCCTATTGAAGAGTTTAGCTACTCACAGTAGCCATTACAAACCAATAGAGAGACTGTCACACTTTTCTCTAGCTCTAGATCTGCTCTGCCGTCTCCTCCCTTGATATTTGTAAAAGGTCCTTTAAATAGAACTTTGGAAAGCCCGTTAAAACCTTGCTTTGGCCCATTGGAAATTAGGGTTCCGTGTTCCTGCGCTCCAACCTGCGCTCAGCGCAGATGAAGCGCAGGAAACAGAATGGATTTTTATTCCTGCGCTCCACTTGCGCTCAGCGCAGGTGGAGCGTAGATCTCCATTTTCTGCTTTCTTGATTTCCTCTTTTTTAGCTTGATTTCTTGCTGATCTTATCCTTATTTGCTGCACTTTCCTGATTTCCCTCTTTTTTAGCTTGATCTCTTGTTGATCTTATCTTGATATGTTGCTATCTTGTTATCCCATTTAAAACTTTCTTTTTTATCTGCAAAATCAACAGATTTCTTATCAAAATAGCATCAAATTCAAATTTGAATCAAATAATCACAAGATCTGCATTTTAAACTAAAAAGAGATAAATTGGGGTATAAATTTAACATTTTGCCCTTGATAAATGTTGTAATTATATAGAAATTTATCATTAATTTAGCACTTATCAGAAGACCCCAACAAAACTATTAGATAGGCACGGGCACCTCATGAATCAAGATTAACAGGCGGAGCACCCGAAGAGTAGTAGCAACGAGAGCATGAGAACCCTAGAACCATATTAATAATGGGCATGAGTACCCAATGGTGTAGTAACAATGGGCATGGGTGCCAAAATTGAAGCACGGTGGGTCCGAGCGCCTAAGCAATCCAAATGATTTTGAGAACCCATGAGATTAAAAAAATGTGATGGTAAGAGTGATACAAGAGTAGATGAGGTGAGATGAATAAATGATTTGCAATGCAAAGAATCAAATTAATTGCTCGTTGCAGAGATGATGCTTATCAATGAAGAATGAAGTTGATTGGTGATGCAAGATGCATGATGCAAAAGAATGAGATGCACTGGGAGCATAATTCAATGTAAGGATGATGAGATGATAGCAAATTCATCCTAAGAATGATGATGATGATGATGATGCACAAAGAAAATAATGTCATGATGACAACGACCCAAAAGTATCCGTGTAGATGAATGGTTGATAACAATTGATGCCAAATATGTTTATGCAAAATGCATGATGGACATCACGATTATTTTCATTGGGTTTAAACTTGGTGAATCTTGATTCCTTGAATCCTCAACCCTTACAGTATCAGGTGCCCCTAAGGTTCTTGAATGAGCAAGGACATATCTCTGGATCAAGTATGGGCCTTTTCCAAATTCTGGACTAGATGCCTGGTTAAGTACATTCTTAAAGTAAACAAGTGCTGCCACTTCATCACTGGAGCTTGCAATTCGGTTACTTCTTGTAAAAATATGCCCCTTGAGAGTCCATCAAATTTCCCATTGAAACCATCAAAATAATTGTAATGTTTTTGCATAAGTTTCCCTTAAGTAAATATGCATAAAAAATGCAATTTGAATTTATCAAAAGGGTGAGAATGAAAAATATGGTTGTCATATTTACAAAATAGGGAATCGTATTTGCCAAGTGGGAGTTAGGAATTTACACTAGGTAATAACAAAGGTAAAAGCTTTTTCTTTTGGTTTTTTTACGCCCTCTTAATCAACAGTGTTGGTTCCTCATGTCTGCAATTTTGAGAACCCATCAACCAGTTTCTAAGGATTGTGAATTGCCCCAGTTTCACATACTTCAAACATTGCATTTGCCCCATTGCACTTGTGAATAACCTTGGTCTCATGTATTTTGAATACTTTACTTGCCCCAATTTTGCATCTTTCAACATCTTATTTGCCCCATTTCTATCTATCATGCACATTTTGCTTACCACAATGTATGTCACAGTTGCCCCATTTGTTTGCCTTAATTTTTGCTTAGGTTGCCTCTGCGGGTTTTCAACCTAACAGGCCTTTATATCTTCTTTTCTGATTTCTCTCTTTTTTTGTAGTCATTGATTGCACATCTTGAATATTTTGCTCTCAGAATTAAGGCGATGAAATTAAGCAATCATTTCATTGACCAGAATGGACTTTGTAAGGCTTGTAACGTGGTCACGGCTAATGGCATTGAAAGAAAGGGTATATCAGGCACAAATAAGTGTTTAAGGGATTAAAGGATCAAGGATCAAAACTCCTTTCTTTTCATGGATACAAGTGTTTAAGAGGGAGTTTTGAAGTCAACAATCTTTCTGCTTTTAGCCATCCTTTCAATTTATGATTTAGTTTATTTTTGCTTCTTCTTTCTTCTTTCTTTTTTTTACTAACTTTATTTTTTCTTCCATTGTTTGACATTACAAACTAGTGACTTAACATTGGTGATAGTTAACTTCCATTTTATTCGAAAGAAAAAACCAGGCTCAACGGGGACAACTAGGGATAATGATGATTTGATATTTTCTGGATAGAGAAAGATGGCCATCATCATTTCAAATCATGATTGCATATTTTCATACTTTAATTTCAAGATCAAATCTCAAATTCCTCATCCAACCTACCAAATCAGCTTCTTCCTTGAAGAGGATGACACTCATACACTTGATAGACATGACCTTCATTTCTCATATTTCAGAGGCATTTTCTTTTCCCTTTTTTTACCATGTTGGTGTCTACCCTAGGCAACCCACAACTTCTTCATGCGGTTTGGATCTCATCAGCCTCTTACTCCACAACTCCAGGAAACTCCTTATCCTTTTCACAATCCTTGTTTGCATGATTGATGGATTATCAGAATTGCAAGATGAGACACTAACTCTGTTATGAGAGAGACACATGAAGGTCCACATTATTTACAATGGACTTAGTAAATGAAATGAAATAAACAAGGTTAAGATCAGAAGTAAAAAATAAAAAGTTGTTAGAAAATTCAGCATGCATTTCATTGATTACATATACTGGAAGGAAGATGTGCACTTGATAAACATATTGTTGTTACAAAGCCCTAGGTAGAGCGATGTGATTAACATTATAAAAAGAAAACACATGAAACTTGATGATCTCGCAACTATTGAGCTTAAGTTTGGTAAAACAGGAATGAGCCAAATCAACAACCATCATTTAGCTCCCTTGCAACATTATCAGTAGGACTTCCATTATTAAGCTCAATATTGGGATTATTTCCTTCAAAGCTCAACCACTTCGCCTTAAACAATCCTTGAACCTTGCGTTTTAAAGCATTGCAATTTTTAGAGGAATGCCCTGTTGCCCCAACATAATAATCACATTTAGCGTTGGGATCAAACCCCTTGGGTAAGGTGGTTTGACTGGAGGTATTGGGTGAGGGACAACCAACGAGCCACGAATAAGATGCGGCAACAACTCTGTGTAAGACATGGGATTGGGTCAGGTTGGACATGCTTCTTTCCTCGCCTTTGTTGGTTTGGGTTGGGGTTAGGAATATGGATTTGTGATTGATTTAGCCCAGGTGATGTGGTAAACAGTGCTCGTGGTGGTGTGGGAAGGTGTGGCTTGTTGTGCCTCGCTCGCCCCTGAGGGATTCCCATCTGCTTCTCTTTTCTACAACAGCTCAAAGATCTTGGCTAACTGCTCCTTCATTTGATTGACATCATCCTTCAACTCCTATTGGCTTTGTTCCAGTTCATCTATGATCCTTGCTTAGGCACGAGTCCTATAACGATGTCGTGGATACACCTTGACTTTATGGGGACCTTATTACACAAAGTCATAATTTTTCAGTAATTATTATTTTTTATTTATTATTTTTTCTTTTTTTAGAAGAGAAGGTTAACGTCATTGCTGGATCACCAGAAAATAGAGTTCCTCCTTTTGTTCATAGGGTAAGATACCCATATGGCAAAGGTGGTTGACAGCCAATTCATGGAAAACTTGATGTTTCCACAATAAATGGTGTCTTAAGCACAATAGCAACACCTTCGCAATAATTGATGCCAGAAAGCAAACCCACATTTATTCAAAGAACATGATACTCATAAGACAAATGTGGTTGACAACTAATCCATGGAAGGATTTAAGTTGCTTCACAATGGATGTTGCCCTAGGCACATTAACATGTATTCATGGAATCCAGCTTATCAAACTTCATTAAGCTCTGACCATATCATGTCCATCTTTCATACATTAGATTACATAACCTTTAATATCAACTGGCATTGTCATGATACATTAAGAACTCAGTCTTTTCCTTTTGAGGCCCTTTGTTAGATTTCCTTTTGTGCTCATCAAGTAGACTTTGCTAGTGTGCTCAACTTTCTCCATTTCTTGTGCTCAAGTATGACATTAACATTCTCAATACCTAAAAACAAAAATTTACATAAAACTTGTAAGTGATGAATCAAATGCAACCAAACATGCAATGCTTATCTTCCTAATTTATTTTAAATTTTTACATTATATGTTATGAAAAAATCTCTAAAGTGCATGATGCATGATAATGGTGCAAAACATACAAGGCATGATGCAAATTTTATTTTGGATGCAACCTAATGCATGACAGATTGAGAATGATGCATGATCTTAATCAAGGGATAACGAAAATAAATACTCAAGTATTAAGATAAATAGAGCACGATGAAATGGATTATGAATACATAAAGATAAAAAGGAAAGTACCTCCCTTGTGTCCTATCTTGGTGACACCTTAAGGGTTGAGTATGGCTAAGGTTATGTGAACCTTAATCCGGGTGGCAACTATGGTCAAACTATTAGTGTAGGTCTGGAAAGAATGATCTAGACACCTAATGAATGAAGGTTCCCAGATTGCCCCTATCAAGAGATAAGGACCCGATTTCGTAAGCCTAACCACAAGGACTAAAAGCCAACAATATGGTAGGTTACAAAATCGGTAGCAATCTGAGTGGGAGTATCAGTGAAAGTCACTGAAGCATAGCTCCACAATAACGACACCAGATATCCCTTCTAATCTTATGGCACTTGAGAGCTCAGGTATAGAGCCCAAAGATGTGTGTAAGGAGAGTGATGGTGGAAGTGGGTGCTGGGAGCATACAAACCTTTTTTACCTTCCCTAAAAACAAAACTACCACACCTGTAAAATAAAGCAAAACAACACAAATATATACACATAAAGTCTCCTACCCTAAGGTTGCAGCAAAGTAATTTTATAATGGAAACAAAATCAATCAAATAATGCATAAAAAATATTTACAATGATGTGAATACAAATATATATATGACAACATATGAAAACAGGGTAAAATAAATATCAAAACTTAACAATTTTACACCTTTTATTATGATAGGCTTGACTCTTAAAGTCCCCAGTGGAGTCACCAGCTGTCGCAACCGGGGTCACGCACCGAAATTGGAAAAATTGAGATTTTCAATGGAGTCGCCACCAAAATTTATTCTAAGGGAAAACTTCGGAAAAACCTTTTTTAAAACAAAATGGTGGACCAAATTTGGATTCGAGAGTCGATTATGCGTAGGGAAGGTATTAGCACCTACAACATCCATTTAAAAAACGGTTACCTCTAACCAATTGTGCAAACTTTGTTAACTTTTGAAAAGTACTTATTTTACCCTGTTTAAAGAAAATTAACAAGAAATTGAAAATTATTTTTGTTATTTTTACTTTTGATTTTTTTTGGTATTTTTTAGAATGGACGAGAGAATTTATTTATGAAAATGATTGATTTTTTATTATTGAAAAGGAGAATGATGTTTTGGGAAATTGATTGTTGATATTTTTAACTTTTGATTTTTTTTGTATTTTATAATGAGAAAAATTATTCAGAAAAATAATTGGTTTTTTTATTAAGAGAGGAAAAACATTTTAAAAATTTATTTTGGCTTGACGGGTCCGGTTCCCGCTCCTACGTATCTCCATGTGCAATGGAGAAATAAAAGTCGCGTAGTTCTTGAAGAACTAGTGAAAAATGGTTGATTTTAATTTTTAGGAAAATGATTAATTTTAATTTTTTGAAAAAAAGAAATTTGAAAACATTTCAATTTCGATGTTTTAATTTTGAAAAGAGATTTTTGTTGAAAGGAATTTCATTTAAAAAAAATCATATTGCACAGGATAAACAATTATTTACAATTACAAAAGGAAAAATTAAGTAAATTAAATGAACATAAAGTATTAGAAAAATATTAGCAGAAAACGATGATAATAATATGAAATGGGGCACATATAATAAACAGAACACAACAACAACAACAATAATAATAATAATAATAATAATAATAATAATAATAATAATAATAATAATAGAAACAACAATAATAATAGCAAAAATAACAACAGATGAATAATATGATAAAATGAGTGAGCCTCAAAGACCATCACGGGCTCTCATAAAATAAAGAAGATGCATAATGGTAGCAATAATAATATAAGAACACACAATAAAAGGATCATAAAAGAAACAGATGTATACAAACAAATAGCAAATAATAAATTGAGTAGAGAACAAACCAGGCCTTAGGAATTCATCACTGGCCCAGGACTATAACAACAAAGCATGCAACAAAAAAAAAAGAGTGGGCCTCAACTGTGCATCACTGGCCCAAAACCTTATTTAGAGAAGTCTAAAAATGGACTAACAGAGAGAGCCCACCTCTCAATTTTGAAACAAATAAAAAGAAAAGAGAAAGAGAATTGGTTGGGAATTTCTGGACACTTCATTTTTCTCTGCTAGGGTTGGTAAGGTTTTTGTGAGAGGCAAAGAGAGGGCTGGCCACAGAGGATAGCTGCGCACGGCCGCAAGCAGCTTGGGGAGAGGGAAGGAGGCCGCAGAGGTGCGACCGTGAAAGACGCAATTATGACGCGTGGCGCGACGGAGGCGCTGCGATGCAGTGGCGGTGAGAGCGCACGACCGCAAAGAGAGAAACAACGCTTGGGGGCCGTTCTCGACCGCGCTCGTAGCTGGAGGGGGAGATCTGCACGCGGCGGTGCCTGGGCTGTGCCCGCGATGGAGCTGCGCGCAGGGGCGAGCTAAGGCTCGCGCAGTGATGCCTTTGGTCGCGACGGCGGCTGACAGACGAGGGGGAGCTGCGTCAGCGGTGGTCCGTGGAGGAAGGTGATTGGCTGCGTTCAAGGTCTTCATGGTCGCGACGGCGGGGGTCCGCGACCATGGTGAGGCCAGCCACTGACGAACCTGAGGAGGTGGTGACCTCCGCGAAGGCAGCGACTCATGGTGGTTCCTCTCTCTCTCTCTCTCTGTTTTTTTGTACTTGAAAGCTCTTTTTTTCTTTCCGAATGCTCCTCTCTGTAAATGAATTAGAGCTCCATTTTTTGTTGTGTGTCCTTCTTCCGTCTCCGTAGGCCATATTTATAGTTATAATGAGGAATTTCTATTTTTTTTTAATTTGCCCCATTTGACAACACCAAATGTGTTGTTTTTTTTGTGAATGTTTTTTTAAATTGTTTGAATTAACTGAATGGGCTCCTTGGCCCAAATCAAAACAATGAGCAAAGTGGGATGAATTTTTCTTTTTCTGATATTAACATAATGATTTTTTTTTAATTAATTAATTTATTAGTTAGCTAAACAATTAAATAACTAACTAATAAAATTAACTAATTGATTTTGACACTTCAATCAATTAATTAATGAACTAATTATCATGTAATTAGTGAATTAATAAATTAATTGAGTTTAGGTAAAAAAGAAACAATTGGGTTGCAAAGTTGCAAAGTTGAATGGACTTTTTCCTTTGGGCTTCTATCTATTTTTTTTTCAAAGAAATCCAATTTTTCCTTATTTTTTCCAACCTTTTTGGTGTTATATGAATGAGTTTTTCGGACCAAAAATCAAAACAAGGCAATCAATGAGTTTATTCATTTAGGTCTTCTTCTTCTTTTTTTATTTATCTAGAAACACAATAATCTTAATCAATCAATTTATTAGTTAGTTAAATAAATAACTAAACTAATTAAATTAACTAATGGATTTTGATGTTTCATTAATTAATTAACTAATTAGCAAATGATTAGTGAATTAATAAACGAATTCATCTTTCTGGATAAACGTAAAAATTTGGATGCAATGTCACCAAATTGAAACTAAAGTTGTGATTCGTTTCCGGACAAAATTAGGTGTTTACAGTCTGTACACCTACACTGCCTGTATAATCATACTCAATGGGACTTTAGTCTCACCACACGTTTTGTGGATTCTTTAGATGTGCAGGGTTTTCAGCCCACAGTTTGACTAGAAATTATAAGTGGTCGTGGAAGCTTCCCCACCTCCTTGGGTGGCTTATCTGTAGGCCTGATCTGTATTGATTTTCCTACTTCTTTAGTTGCCTTTCTTGTAGAGCTTGCCTTTTTTCGTTGTTCGACCTTATTTTGTTGATTGTTTTTACCCGCTCCAGGGTCTCTTACCCTAATAAATTTCTGTTCTTTGATTGGAATAGTTTGAACAGAGACTAAAACTCCATTCTGTACTTTGTCAAAATTCGACTCTTCATCAGCTAAGATATTAAATCTTGATCCTGTGGATTTTTTCGTCTGAGCTTCTTCTTTATTTTGGCTTCTAACTCTTCTTCTTCTTGAAGTACGCCTGACTAAATCCAAGGCCTATAGGGTTTTGATTGATTAGGCATTTCAAAAACAACATCATTGACTTCTATAATTTTAGATTGATCCTGGTGTTTTGGAGAGCCCAAGGTGTTTTGTGGCTGAGAATTGTCCTACTCATCTTCCTGGTACACCTTATCAACCTTTGGTGTGCCCACATTTGTGAAAGTCTGTATGTCTTGGCATGTGTCATGACAATGTCCATATTTGCCACCGGAAAAGCAAACTTGATGGAGGCCTTCATACTCAATATTCAGAATGTAACCCATGATATTAACCTGAGGAATGAGTTGTTTGGATAAATCAATCTCCACACATAATCTTGCAAATTTGCCTCTCTAGTGTATAAAGGTTAATTGATCAACTTTCAACATTACTCCCAACATATTGCCCACTCTAGCTAGGAAGTTATGGTTATAAATCTCAATTAGAAGATTTGGGATTCGAATCCAAGATACAATTTTCCTAACTTTCTTGGCTTCTTCCAAAAAGAAAAGTCGCCACCTTTGGACTATCAAATAATGGTCCACGGAGGACTAAAAAAGCATGTGCTTGTAATTTTTTCTATAAAATAAACGTAATAATCTTGTGCCATATCAATAACTTTGATAAGATACTTACATGCCCAATTTCTCCTTAGTCTAGATTCTAGAAAACATAGAGAAATCTTTTTTCCCGGGACTTTGACCACGAGAGAGTTTTGCCATGGTTTACAATACTCGATATATTCCTCTTCAGTAATTGGAATGCGGGGACATAAATCCACTACAGGTGTCTGTTCTTCCTGTATGTTGTAGACCAATCTGTTGTAGTAATGACTCTTGTAAGACAACGTCCCTAACCCTGCAGGATCAAGTTGAACTTCTGAATCATCATCCTGTTGTTGATTGTTTTCACCAGGTATGGATTCCTCTGGAGAAGATACTTTAATCTTCTTTGTACTTCGGCTAATTAGATCCAGTCCCTGTGTTGACAGGTCTGGAAGCTCCATTCTTTAGAGGATTTCTTGAACAAAGCACAGAGATTTCTTGGAGAATTTCCGAACTAAACGTGAAAAGGAGCATATATTGTTGAAACAAAAAGCAATAATACTCATTGATTAGCTTGAGGCTTTTTCAAAATGTAAATCACTTCTTTGTCAAGTGACCTCAAGTGGTGGAAGAAGCAACATAACATTATGGTATAATCTATTTTAATTCTTTTACCCTAAACAAGTAACAAACAAACGAAAATGAAAAACGAAGGGTTTTAGGATCAAGATTTGTAGTACTGTGTTGGTATATTGGGTGGAGGCCAGGCCAATATGATTAGTACGTCACTACTTGCAATTTATTGAAGTATTCACGCTCCTTAAAAAATGTGTAGAACTTGCTAAAAATGAGATAATAGAAAAAAGTACATGGCACATTCTGAAATGAAGGAATACATAATTTCGTTGTCATGTTACACGTAATGGCATAGGCTGATAAATAAAAGCTCTTGGTTTTGGATCATAATCTATTGATTATATTCTTGAAAATTCAAAGCAACTAACACATACAGGATTAACAACCTTCATGTGACTGAGAAATCTAAGAATATATAGAAGGACTATATATATATATATATATAGTGGTAGAAATATGACTTGTGAGCTGTAGAAACATATTTTCATCATCAAAGGATGAAATCTTAGTTATTTAGGCTACATATAACTTAAGTTGTACTAATTTACACCTTAGTCTCTTCTCCATCATCATGATCATTTTGCACATTCTTATAGGAATATTGACGAGCAAAGAACACAAACACAAACAAGTTCATTGTGGTTATGGTTGCTAATAGCCAATAGAAATTGTCCAAGCGGCTACTATTCAAATCCTTACCAATCCAACCTTTTCCACTCTTACCTGTCACGTTATTAACAATTGTTATAAGCAAACCACTGAGAAAACTTCCAGCCCCAATCACACTTAGGTAAAGTCCTATTCCTAGGCTTCTCATTGAGTCTGGAACTTGGTCATAGAAATACTCTTGCAAGCCCACAAGAGTAAACCCATCACCAAAACCAATGATTAGAAACTGTGGAGCCAACCAAAAGACATTCATTGAAAGTGAACCCTTTGATGGATTCATCTCAACAACTTTAAGCCTTTTTCTCTCTACCAGTGCTGCTACTATCATTGTAATAACTGAGAAAAGCATTCCAAAACCAATCCTCTGAAGGATGTTCATTCCTCTTTCATTTCCATTTATCCTTCTTAACAAGGGGACAAGGATCTTGTCATAAATTGCCACAGAAACTATCATACCAATGGCAGCAAGAGTGAAAATTGAAGCTGTTGGAATCTCAAACCCATTGCCTATCTTCCTGTCCATGATAGCACCTTGTTTGATAAATAAAGTGGATGTTTGTGAAGCACAAATTCCAAATGGTAAAGTAAATACCCAAATGGGTATCATGTTGACAATTAGCTTCATTTCTTCAACCCTGGTCATTGTTGCAAGTCTCCATGGACTCTGTTTCTCTGCTAAGTTTCCTTCATTTTCAACAATGGCTGCCTTATCAAGAAACCTGAAACAAAATATACCATCAATTCATTTATATACCTCTAAATTGAACTTTCTTAAATTCTCAATGCAATGCTTTACCTGTTATTTTAATACAATTATATTTTCAGGGGTCTCTAACTGCAACATGACCATAATTGCAGTCACATCAACCACATTTACATGTAATGTAACCACAACTGCAATTTAAAACTTTACTATATTATACTACTTACTTGAGTTTCTTTGTGTGAGCCAAAAACCTTTCATTTTTGCCATTAGATTTGGAAACTTCATAAAGTTGAGATGGATTGGAAGGATAGGGAAGATTTCTTTTAGAAATTGCAGCAACAAGAACATGCAACATTGGAGTCAAGGGGCTCCCAGTTGGTGCCCTATAACGGTAAGATGGCCTTCCTATCAAAAAGATAAGCAATGAGAAAGCCATGACCACTGTGAGGATGATATCAGCAACTCCCCAGTTTACATGGTCTTGTACATAAACAATTATGGTCACTCCTAGAATGAGTCCACTGCAGAGACCACAGTTCCACCAGTTAAAGAAGGACATTTTCTGCCTTCTTTCTTCAACATGATCATCATCAAATTGATCAGCACCAAAGCTCTCCAAGCAAGGTCTATGCCCTCCAGTTCCTATGGATATTAAATAGATGGCCAAGAAAAAAGCCACTTCATGAACCCTCCTAGGCTCAGTGCAGATATTAGTGTGGTCACATGGCTTTAAACCTGGTAAGAACCATGATAGAGAAAGCAAGACCAAACCCTGGTTTTTTTTTTTTTTGAAAAAAAGAAAGTGATTTAGTAATTATTAAGCTATATAAATAAAATGTCAATTAATAATGGTAATGTTACTAATTGTTCTAATTGAATGGTGTTTGAGATTAGATTACCATGAGATAAACAATGCAAGATGCAATCACAGTGGTGTAGCGGCCCAAGTATGCATCAGCTAAGAATCCTCCTAACAGTGGCATCAAAGTGGTGACACCAGACCAATAGTTCACATTTTTAACTGCAGTCTCAAGGTCTTGATGAATAACCTTTGTGAGGTAAATGACCAAGCTAGTTGCTATTCCGAAGTAGCTCAACCTCTCACTGAACTCAATCGCTATAAACATGGACAAAAAATATTCATATGTTTAGCATAAATAGATTATTATTTTTTGGAAAGTATGACCTCATCATAATATCATTAGAAACAATCATAATTTGTGAGCAATACAAAGCAAACTCTGATTTGGAGGACCTCATATATTTAGTGTTCATATTTTCCTTAATTGAGAACTGGGCTGCCCACCAACTTTCCTCGGCCCAAATTCTATTACGAAGAAAATACTCCCCCGTCCCTTATTATAAGACTCTCTCAACCGTTTCACACAGTTTAAGAAAAGTTGGTTAATGTATTGGTCTTTTAAAAAAAATAATAGCATTCCAAATATACCCCTATTTAAAAGTCACTATATTTTAGAAACATTAATGGTGATATGGTGGAAGACTCCAAAATTCACTTTCCAATGGGGTAGTTGAACATATGGGTAAAATTTCATTAATTATTCACACTCATCATATATGGGGAATAAAAAGAGTTGAATATAATGAAGGGCAAATATGGAAAAAATAATTAATTTACCTAAAAATTTGTAAAGGGTCTTATATTAAGGGACATCCAATTCTTCTAGAAGGGGTCTTATAAATAGAGGTGTCAAAATGGGTCGGCCCGACCGGGCCGACCCGCCCGAACCCGCAATATGGGAGGGCTTGGGCACTTAAATTAGAGGCCCGAATTTTTGCCGGGCTTTTTAGCCCGAAAATGAAAAAGCCCGATCTTAAGCGGGATCGGGCTAACGGGCGGCCCGTTTTAAAAAAAAAAAAATTGCCTTGCTTTTGAGTTATGCTTAAGTTCGCTGGCATGACCCATTTTTTATTTTTCTTCCATCTAAAAATCTTTGAAGTTCTGAAAATTGAAATTTCTACTGTGAAGTCAATGGATATGGTGAGCAATTATGATTTTCTTTTGATAGATAACTAATTAATTAAAGCAATTATGATCGAGTATATTATTATATTAGTGCATATAATACTTCCTCAAATCCAAGTTTGTCAAATATGTATTTATAATCCTATTTTGAAAAACAATTTTTGGAACAGATGCAGTATAGATTTATTTAATTTAATTTAATTTAATTACATATCAATTGAGTACTATTATAAAATGGAAAAATCTTGGAACAATTTAGAATCAATTTTGAAGAACAATTTTTGGAACAGATGCAGTATAGGTTAATTTAATTTAATTTAATTACATATTAATTGAGTAGTATTATAAAATGGAAAAATCTTGGAACAATTTCGATTCATCGAATGCAAATTCATTTTGTTTTTCCCCTTTTAAATGATTTTTATAACTAAATTGTAATTTTTTTTAGTTTTGTAAAAGTATAATTGTTTACAATTTTTAATGAGCAACATTTTTAAATAAGTTAATTTTTTTTTTAACCGGGCCGGCCCGCACAAGCCCGCTACCCGCATAGGGCCGGGCTAGGGCACTAAGTTCACAGGACCGAATTTTAGCCAGGTATTTTAGCCCTGCCCGCACAAGCCCGCTACCCGATGCGGGCCGGGCCAGGCCGGGTAGCCCATTTTGACACCTCTACTTATAAATAGGGACAGAGGGAGTATCTTTTTGAACAAAAGAGAAGGTCTAATCTAATTATGTGCATGTAAAATTAGCTTGAACTAAAAACTAACTCTATGTATTAAGTTTAATAATTTTAATTTAAAATTCATTATGCTAATAATTAAAAGAAAGCATTACAATTTGTTTTTTTCTTTATCAAAATTAAATGCATTTCATATATTACCTACAACTTTCACCTTTTATCATGACTTTCATTTCCTTCTATTCTCCTTTCACTTATTTATACTATTTGTATCTATATAAAGAAAACTTATGCTCAAACTTTCACCCTAAGGGAAAAAATACTCTAGCAAAGTTATGTCAACTCTACCTATCTTAATTAATAGGTATACAAATATGTATTCATCATAAAAATTATTGCTATAAACTCACATATATTTATATTTTATTTTTTTTTTTTAGTTTCAGGACAAAGATGTCCACCAATGATCATTAGTTTACATTTATAAACAATCCATTTTTTCAAAAAGACATGATTTGAAAATAAAGACTTTTTGACCACTTTGGTGCCAAAGAAAATAAAAATTACTTAAATAATGTGAATGAAAAATAATTTACTAATTTAGGATGACGGATGACACGTACAAATAAAAATCGCAAACTGATTTTGCGCTATATACAAATCGCAAATCGCAAACTTATGTTTGCGCATTAAGTTGAAGAAATGCAAAATGAATTTGCGTGTTTCTCAGTGATGATCTAGCACTTTCCTGTTCTGTCAAGTTGATAGTTTCCTTTGGATCATTAAAGAAATATAATGTTATATCAAGTTTCATTGTTGTTATGGACTGGATTTCTAGTGGTGGAAGTAGAGAAATTCTTGTATATTTGATATGTGTACTTCTGTTCATATACATAGATATTTGGGTTGAACCGCTATTTTAAGTTCCTTGATTTATTTATACTAATATATAAAAGCGATGCTTAATTTGATGTCCACAATTGCTTTCTCATTATACCCCTTATTTTTACAATTCAAATTCAAATCCTTTTTATTTTATTTTTTTTATTCAAATTTAATCCCTATTTCTTAATTTAAATTTAAAATATTATCCTTATTATTTAAGTCATGAATTTTTAAGATCCACTTGTTCAAATTTTTAAGAGAAAAAACATAGAAGGAAAATGATTTATAAATACTGAGAAGATCAACATAAAGATGTTGCAACAGAGATCAATGAAAAGACGTTGCAGCAGCAAGAATTAATGCTTTGAAGAAATTACATACAAGAGGTTGTGATGCAAAAAATAGAACGGAGAGATCAAACAAAGAAAAGGTTAAAAATAGAAGGATCTGAAATTTAAAAATTAGCAAGAGCATAATCTTCGGGTTCTATTTTGTTTTCCATGCTTGTTATATTAGTTCTTTTTATTTTCATTTTTATTCTTAAATGTTGAGTTTATATGAATGAGATTGATTAATCTCATGAATTTTCTTCAAATAATTAATTGTTTGATGATTTAGTACATGGTGAAATAATCAAATAGTATTGATACAAGCAAAATAGAGTGTGAGTGAGATCAAGGTGATTAAATTTTCAATTATAATACTGAAGTATAAATTATTAAGAAAATAAAATAAATTATTTTATAGACTACAAATTACTATAAAATAGGATTAGATTTAAATTTTTGTATTTAATTGAAATAGATGAATATATGATTGTATTTAATTGAAATGTATTAAATATTTTAAAGAGTAATATAATAGTCATATCTTTATTTAAGAAGGTAATATAATTTATTATATTTCATTAAAATAAATTAGGATTACATTTAAATTTATATATATATATTTAAAATTCATGCAAATTGAATAAAATTTGTTATACCTTATTTTTTTTTTATAGATTACCGGGAATGAATTTCAAGAGAAATTGATTTGCATCTAAACTTACAATGATTCATATCCCTGATCAAGGAAGAGACAAAGTTGACAAAGTAATAAGAATTGTAAATAAACAATTACTTACATTGTCTTAAATGCAGAGATATCATTCATTCTTTTAATTTAATTCTTTTATTTATTTAATTATTGAATATAAATTATATTTATTTACCTTTAAATATATACAAACTACATTTACATTGTGATTAATTTAGTTAATTTAAAATGTTGAATATAATTTTAATTTATTCATACAAATTAACTATATGAGGTATTTAAAAATATATATAAATAAATTTTATGTTTTTCCCAAAAAAAATGTGGATAAATAGACACGACAGTACTTGTCTTTCAGCTAGTTACAATAAAGAAGACAACATGGTAATTTGGCATATTTCAGCATTGTTCTAATTGATATTTGTGCACTACTAATATAAAGTGCTTGACATGCTCAACAATTGCCCTCTATATCAGTTTGCAATGTTTATAGTATATTGTGTAAATATCAGACACGCAAATTCACTTTGCGTTTCTTCAATTTAATGCGCAGACTTAATTTGCGATTTGTCTATAGCGCAAAATCAGTTTGCAATTCTTATTTCCACGTGTCCTCCGTTAACCCATATTGGTAAATTGTTTTCTCCTTCACATTATTTATGTAATTTTTATTTTTTGGCATCAAAGTGGTTAAAAAGTTAAAAATAAAAGTGTGAATTTCACTAATGTGTGAATTCCATTAGGATAACAAGTAGAAAATATATAATATTTTTTACCACGAACAACTAAATTCTATTATAAATTGTTGTTTTGTTGTTAAAAACTATCTACTTCAAATTAAAGGCCCTATTATAATAACAATAATAATAAATTCACATATATCATTCATCTTACCTAGAACTGGGTATATGGGCCTGGGCCCGCGGGTCGATCCGCAAAAATTGAACCGTTACGGGCTGGACCAAAAATATTAGGCCCATTTAAGTTGCGGGCTAAATGGGTTTAACCGTTTAACCCGCGGGCTTAAATGGGTTAACCCGCAAACCCGGGGTCAGCCGCGGACTTTTTTTAAAAAAAAGTGCAGATTTTTTAAAAACTAAAAAAATGTTTAATTTTGTAACCCTAAGTTCCTTATCTATTCTTTCATTTTCAGATTGTGTGCCCTGCCTCCATCTCCTTCTTTCATTAACTTCCGCTGCCGCGAGCTCCCTCCGTCAGCCCCCCTCCGTTCTGCCGCTCCGTATCTACATTCGGCCTTCCCCGTTCTCTCCGTTCGGCTCACTCCATTCTTTCTTCGAGCAACGCTCCCATCCGTCCTCTTCCCCCTCCCTCAGCCTCTCCGTTCAAACCCCTCTCTAGGCTTCTGTTCCGTCCGATTGTCATCTCCGGTCGACCGGCGCGCAACATTCGGCCGTCTCCTTCGGCTCACTCCGTTCTTTCCTTCCTTGAGCCGCTTCTGTTCCCTCCGATCTGTCGTCTCCGTCGCGCACATTCTGCCGTCTCCGTTCGTGCAAGCTTTCGTCGATCTGTAGTCTCCGTTCGTTCATTCGTTCATCGATCTGTAGTCTCCGATCGTGCATCTCCGTTCGTCGTCTCCGTTCATCCGTCGATCTGCAGGTTGTAATTTATGTGTCATGAACTGTAATTTATGTGTCATTGTGTGTCTAGCTTGCTGATTTTGTGCCTTAGGTTGCTGATTTTGTGCCTATGCCTGATTGAGTGTTTTTAACTTGCTAATTGGATTAGATAGATGTATATTAATGCCTTAATCATGAAACTGTAATTTATGTGTTTATTGTGTGCCTTAGCTTGCTGATTTTGTGCCTTAGGTTGCTGATTTTTGTGCCTATGCCTGATTGAGTGTTTTTAAACTTGCTGATTTGGATTAGATAGATGGTATATTAATGCCTTAATCATGAAACTGTAATTTATGTGTTCATTGTGTGCCTTAGCTTGCTGATTTTGTGCCTTAGCTTGCTGATTTTGTGCCTGTGGCTTAGGTTTGTGTTCATTGTGTTAAATTTGTGAATAAATTTTGAAACTATAAAACATGTATTGTGCAGGACTGTGTAAAACCTAAAATATGGAATTTTCTGTTGGTAGTGAAGCTATTGGAAGTAAGACAATTCCTACTCCTTCTGCAAGTGAAGGCAATCCTATTCCTGTTAATGAAGATTCTAAAATTATAAGTAAGAGGACTAGGAATGTTACATCTAATGTGTGGAATTATTTTGAAAAAGTTTTGATAATGATGGGAAGGAAAGGGCACAATGTAAAGGTTGTGGTAATTCATATGCTGTTGGGGGTATAAGTATGGGACATCCACTTTACAACGTCATCTTGGTAAATGTAAACATGTGCCTAAATTAGCTGATTCTGAGGTGGGTAAGCTTATACTTGACCATAATGCAAAATTAAAAAGTAAAAAGTTGATCAAAGTGGTGTGTGATATAATAGCAATGGCTATCATAGAGCATGACCTGCCATTTTCTTTTGTTGAATATAGAAGGATTAGGAATTGATAAAATATGCAAATCCTGACATCAAGATTTATTCTAGACGTGTAACCACAATGGATGTGATTGACATGTACACAGAGTGAAAAAAGGAAATTGAAAGAAGTAATGTGTCGTGCTCCAAGTAGAATTTGTCTAACTAATGATGTGTGGACTCTTGTACCACCGATGGGTATATTTCTTTAACTGCACATTTTGTGGATGAAAATTGGAAACTTAATAGCAAAATTTTAAATTTTGCTCCTTTTCCCCCTCCACATTCTGGAATTGAATTGGCTAGAACTGTTTTTGAGTTTTTGCAAGATTGGGGAATTGATCAAAAAGTTTTTTCTTTAACTGTGGACAATGCAAGCTCTAATGATAACATGCAAGAAATGTTGAAAGAAAGACTTATTGTTCAAAAACATGGTTTATTGTGTGGTGGGGAGTTTTTCCATGTTCGATGTTGTGCTCATATTTTGAATTTGATTGTTCATGAAGGTTTAAAAGTTGCTAGTGGTGCTTTACACAAAAAGAGAAAGCATTAAATATGTTAGAGGTTCTGAGGCAAGAATGAATGCTTTCAAGGCATGTGTTCAAGAAATTGGGGGTGTTGATACTAATGTTGGTTTGCGCATGGATGTCCCTACTAGATGGAATTCTAGTTATTCAATGCTTGAAAGTGCACTTCCATATAGGCGTGTTTTTTCTACATTTGGTTGCATGATATACAAGTATAAATATTGTCCAACTAGTGATGAATGAAAGGAGCTGAAAAACTGTGTCAATTTTTGAAGCCTTTTTATGAGATCACTACCCTGATATCTGGATCATCTTACCCAACTTCTAATTTGTATTTCATGCAAGTGTGGAAAATTGAGTGCCTATTGCATGAAAATTTGCTCAATGAGATGATGTGCTTAGGGCATACAACTAATTAAATAGGGCATACATGAAAATTTGCTCAATGAGGATGATGTGAGAGTGAAGTTGTATGCCCTATTTAATGAGTATGTCAAGAGGTCAAGTAGGGAATCATCTTCATCTCTTACTCATCATCAAAACAATGCTGAAGTTCAACCACCTCAATTTTCTCCCAAGTTGATAGTTTTTGAAAGTAATGTTCCTCAAGGAGTTATGGATGTAAGTCTATACTTTCTATTCTTATTAGTATTGTTGTTGGTTTTTTAACTAATACATTTACAATTTTTTGTTTGTATAACTTTTTAATTTCTTGGTTGGTTTAGGAATTCATTGAATATGAGAATCAAACTGTAGAAGCGTGTGGTAGGTCACAATTGGACATTTATTTGGATGATCCAAGACTTCTTACAAAATACCATCCAAAACTTGATGTGTTGCAATATTGGAATGAAAACAAGATTCGCTTTCCGGATCTTGCTTTGTTGGCTTGTGATATTTTGAGCATTCCAATAACAACTGTGACTTCTGAATCCACTTTTAGTATTGGCTCACGGGTTCTTAACAAATATAGAAGTTCCCTTCTTCCTGATAATGTACAAGCTTTGATATGTACAAGAAATTGGTTACTAGGCTTTGAGTTGGAAGGTACCTAATTATTACAACTTATGAAATTTATGTTATATGAATCTTTATTTTATTCATACATAAATTTCTTTCTAATTTAATATTTTTACTTTTTTGACTTGTAGGAAATGAAGACCAAGCTATGGTGGTTGAGACAAAGAGTGATCCACCTAAATCCAATGTTGGGTCAAACTTGCAAACCATTTTGGAAGAAGCTGAATGAATGATTTTATCTTATTTCAAATCTACTTGTGTTATTTTAGTTGGATTTAGAACTCTATTGTTGGATTTGGATTGTTGTTAATGTGGTGTTTACTTTTACAATTGAGACTTTTGTGTTGATGAGTGAATGACTATTAGTATTAGACTATGACTATTTATTGTATTTTTAAGCCCTTAAGCACTTTATGTTTGGTGAATGATTGAATGGTGATTTTAGTATTTAAATTTATAATATGTGATTTAAGAATTCAAGTGAATTAATTTATAAACATTGATTTGTAATTTATAACAAGAAACTAAAATTTATGCCTTTTTTCTAGAATTTTTTTTCATTAAAACCATTTTTTTGAGTTAAAACCAATTTTTTTTTGGAATAAAATAATGTTTAAGTACTTAAGTGGGTTGGTCCGCGGGTTGGTCCGCTAACCCGCGGGTTTACGCGGACCACAAAAAACAGGACCATTTACATGCAGGCTTAAACGGTTAGCCCGTTTGCCCGCGGGCTTAAGCGGGCCGGTGCGGGCCGGTGCGGGCTGGCCCGTTACCCAGCTCTAATCTTACCATAAACATATGACCCAAGTATATTACCCTTACAAACTATAACTATAATATTGAATCGATCAAAATAGTCAGTGCATACGATGGACAATGTACTATATAAGGAAGCACACAAAACCTCAAGGGTGGATAAAATGATCAAAACGGATCTAATCCGATCAACAAAAGTACTTATCCCATGAATGGTTTTGACAACAAAAGTAACAACACTTTCCCATCTCTCTCCTACACAATGGATAAAATTAAATCTTCAAAACCACCTTATTCAGCCACTTCCACAAGACCCAGCCGAACAACCGACACTAGCTTCTATCCTTCCCCACCACACAACATCCATAACCACCGCACCACCTATAATGCATAGCAGCTACGACCTCCCCGTTCCACACCTTTCCCCATCTCACATTATAGAGCGTACTTCACATCACACCCTCGTCTCACCTACCCCCTATCGAACTAATTAACCATGTCAAGCTTTCCCTTTCCACCACACTCCAATCCCCTTGGCCTGCACCTCCTACCCAAACACCCAACTTCTCCAGCACCTCACGTTACCTTACCAGCCATCGCCACCTAGTTTTTATTTTTCTTGGCTTCTATTTTTCTCGCCGTTCAACCCTGTAATCCACTTAATACGGAGGAAATTTTTACAATTTAATTTCTTCAATCTTAACTATGCTAGTAAACTCTCATTTTAGTCCTGAAAGATTGGCCATCGGTCAACTTAGTCCTTGAAAGAATGAAAATTGTAAAAACGTCTGTGAATGATGCTACCTTCGGTCAAAAGTCTTTCTGTTAACCCAAGTCTGTTAAAGCTAACAAACTTGCTGATATGGCATAAAAGACTGAAAGTCTTCATTTTGGTCCATGCCCAGTCAACCCAAAAGATTGGAAACTCATCAAATTGGTGCTCGTTTGGTTTACAGTTGAGTAGAATTGATTCTGAAAATCAATGGTAAGATGAGTGATGCACGCTTTACGAAGCACGTTGGACGGAAGTGATTTAAAATCAATTCTGCAAAACCATGGTTTTGATTTTTCTAACTCCACGGACACTTTGTCCCTGCCCAGTCAGCCCAAAAGATTGGAAACCCATCAAATTAGTCCCTCTCCCTCTCTCGTTCTGTAAGTAGTCTCTCTCTTTCTCTCTCTCTCTCTCTCTCGTTCTGTAAGCTCTTCCTTTACATCACTCCTATAAGGCTGCAACCTTATAAATTGGTCTTCTTCCCTTTCTCGTTCTGTAAGTAGTCTCTTAGTCTCTCTCTCTCTCTCCACTTGGTTTGCGATGAGTTCCTTGTGACCCAGGAAGCTGCATGTTTTTGTCTCTCCGATTTTACAAACTAGATATAATTGCTATGGCCAACAAATACCTATCATCCAAAAATTTCAATATTTCAAATTCAATTTCAGCATCTTAATCAACAAAATCAAATTTTGTCAAAAATTCGGTAGTATTCTTCAACCAAAATCCTCCAAAACCCACTTCATACATATTTATTCCTACCTGTATTCCTCGCACTTGTTGAATTTTTTCCAAACACCATGATTGTTGCTTGCCACGATGATTAAGGAAATCAAGGAGAAAATTAGAGCAATTCCTCTCAGACACAATAAGGCTCTATTGAGCAAATCTTCTCTCTCCCATGACCTTAGGATGCTGGCAACGCTGCTACTTTGGACTATTGGCTCTGATTGTGATTGCCCCTCTATCTTCTTCATCTTTGAATCGTTAGAAATTGACATCTTTTTTTGGATTTCTTTGACACTCTTTAAGCTTTTAGATTTAGATATAACAATGAATTAAAAAAAAAAAAAAGCAAAATAGAGGAAAGTTATACTAAGTCAAAGTTAAGAGATACATAAAGTTTGTTATGTGTGTTCTTAATTTTCTTAGTTTAATAACTAGTTGTATAGTCTATCAAAATTATCCTTTCAAATATATACATGATATGTCTATCAAAACTATCCTTTTAAATCAAGCCACAGGCCAATTCTGATTAACAATTAACATATGGAATTCATACACATTGTCCTTTACTTTTTAATCAAATATCTCCAACAAGTGTCCTAGAAATCTCTACCTTGATTACACATAATTTTTAGTTGGTAAATCAAACGTCACCTACAGCTGATCTAGAGTTTGTTAATTTGAGTAAGTTTGATTTAAAAAATGTCACATCTTCCTTGGTCTTTCCTTTTTACAAGTCAGTTCAAATTATCGACTTCATTTACCCAACTCTTACATTTGTACCATTAAAAGGAAATGCTTAATGAGAAACTAGAGGAATGCAAAGAGAATAACCCCTAGGCCTAGACCACTGACCATATATGGGTTGTGTACGACTAAATTGAACATCATGAATGAAGAGGATAGAGAATGTGGGGGACGTGTAAAGAAGGGTGAATCCTACGGTGAGGTACCTTAATAGGTGCCTCACCCTGTACCCCTTGATTTAGGGGTATGTAAGAAAAAAAATTTTAAAATTTGTAATATGGTCCTCCTATTATTTTTAGAATTTGCAATATGGTGCCTCACCATATTGTAATTTTTAAAAATATTTTTTTGCTTACATACCCCTAATCAAGGGGTACAGTGAGGCACCTATTGAGGTACCTCACCGTAGAATTCACCGTAAAGAAGGTCCAGTTGAACAGCTACAGTGACATCCAATGTTTTCATCAAAGAAAAATAAAGCTTCAATTTATTTAGCATGTGGTTGCAGCCTTATAGGAGTGTTGTAAAGTATGAGTTAACAAAACGAGAGAGAGAGAGAGACTACTTACAGAACGAGAGAGGGAGGGGGACCAATTTATAAGGTTGCAGCCTTATAGGAGTGCTGTAAAGGAAGAGTTTACAGAACGAGAGAGAGAGAGAAGACTAAGAGATTACTTACAGAACGAGAGAGGGAGGGGGACCAATTTATAAGGTTGCAGCCTTATAGGAGTGCTGTAAAAAGAACTTACAGAGAGAGAGACTACTTACAGAACGAGAGAGGAAGGGGGGCCAATTTGATGGGTTTCCAATCTTTCAAGAACCAATTTGATGGGTTTCCAATCTTTTGGGCTGACTGGACAGGGACCAAAATGAAGACTTTCAATCTTTTATGCCACATCAAGTCTGTTAGCTTTAACATACTTGGGTTAACGGAAGGACTATTTTGACCGAATGTAGTATCACTCAAGGACGTTTTTATAATTTTCATTCTTTCAGGGACCAAGTTGACCGATGTCCAATTTTTCAGGAACCAAAATAACGATTTACTCTAACTATACCTACTTAAAAAGTACAGAGGGATCTTTTTGTAATATTCAGAAAAGTTAGAAATCATGACTGTTGTTTATAATACAAATAATCCAATGACAATGAGAGATATGTGTCATCTCATCTCACCCTAGACAAAGCCTAGAAAAAGTAACCACTCTCACTTCCTAATAAAGTATAAGTAACATACTAAAAAAATTGTGGTTATATACAAGCACTTATCTAGTAAATTTAATTAAAACAAATGTTATTAAAATACTTGTTAAAAAATAAAGTTCTTAAAAAAATGCCGTAAAAAAAGTTCTTAAAAAATGAAATGTATTAAACATTTAAACGTTATGTTTTTTTGTTAATATTTTAATTTCTTAATTATTTAACAAATATTTTAAAACAATGGTTAACAAGACTTTTTTTTAATATATAAATAAGGCTGAGAATATTCATGTAAATGTAATTAGATGTAAAACGCTTAATCAATAAACAAATCACTCTGTAAATTGAAATATTAGTTGGAATTTGTGTATGACAAATAGATTAAGAAAATAAAAAAAGTAAAAAATGATAAAATTAAATAAAAAAGGTGAAATGAATTTAACTTTTCCATAAATTAAAATTAATTATTTATGAAAAAGTTAAATGGAAGAGCTTTTGAAATAGGTGGACTATAAAGACTAATTTCAACTTATGTAAAAATTAAATGCATTTGACCCCTTTAATTTATTCTATTCTTTTTTCACGTATAAGTATTTCTGTAAAAGTTTCATCCAAATATGCCCATGCATCTCTATATATTAACATTAACATACACCTAATATTTCTTACAATTATTTCTCCGTCTCATTTTTCATTTTTATCTAATTCTCATATCAAATCATTCACTTTATTAATTTCCCACTTTCTCTTTCATCTCCTTTAATTTTAGACAACCTCTTCCAGGTATATATTAATAATTTTTCAACTTGCATCCGATATTCGTAGGCATATAATAGGTCCCTGCGGTTGGGAAAAAATTTTTCTGGCGGTGCAGTTTTATCTTTTATCATTCAATCCGACTTAATCACATCCTTCTACCAATAGTTTATTTAACTGAAATATATGCTAATGGTTGAGATTCATTAGTTGAAAAAGGAATTGCAGGAGATCTTGATCTTATTTTCAGTTTGTATATGTTAATTGATCGGCTTTTTGACCATTTTGGGGCAAAAAATAAAAAAATTTATCCAAATGTGATCCCAAAACTATTTACCAATCTGGTGTGAAGAATGACAGGTGGCATAAGGAATCGCAAACTCACTTTGCGCAACAGGATACGCAAAGTGAGTTTGAGTTTTTAGTTGAATTTAAGGAGGATACGCAAAGTGAGTTTGAGTTTTTAGTTGAACTAGTATTAAATTGATGGTATGATTTATGTTGTCTGTGCTTCGCACGGGATAAAATGTCAGTTATCATAAATACTTATATATTAAAGTAAATCAATAAAATTTTTATTGGAAAAAAGACTGCCTCCCGTAGATGATACATGTGATTCATATCAAAATCACTTTACTAAGGTGAGAATGAAGAACTCATATTATAAGTGAATGATTAATTAAAAAAAGAAGAAAAAAACACTACAATAGAAGTGAAATAAATGGAGATAAGATTTTGATAAAAAATAAAAAGAAGTAAAAATGATGATACAGTTTTTATTATGGTCCATTTATGATTTTTTTTACATAAAATATATTGAGAAATACTACCTCCGGTCCTATATATAAGAAACAAAAAGTGAAATATTTTTGGTCCTATATATAAGAAACAAGAAACGTAGTACTATTTTTAATTACATTAATTGTTAAATGTCTTATATGCTCTTCATTTATTGTGAGTAGTTAAAGAGGTACTCACTCATCTACTCATTTAATACTAAGGGTATTTTTGAAAAAAATTTAAATTCATGGAAATATTAATTATCACTAACAGATTCCAATGCATTTCCTTGGTCGTGATGATTTTAGTCAAATGTTTCTTATATATAGGACCAGAGGTAGTATAATAAAAGCCTTGATGTACATTAAATTTAATATAATAATAAAGAAAGAAAATTAATGGGATGTACATCAACGCTTTTATTATATTTCTCAATGTATTTTATGTAATAAAAAAAATCAGAAATAGACCATAATAAAAACTGTATCATCATTTTTACTTTCTTTTTATTTTTTATCAAAAATCTTATCTCAATTTATTTCACTCTATTGTACTGTTTTTTTTTCTTTTTGTTTTTTTTAATTAATCATTCACTTATAATATCAGTTTTCTTCATTCTCACCGTAGTAAGTGATTTTAATATGAATCACATGTATCATCTACGGGAGATTCCTATAAAAATTTTATTGATTACTTTAATACGCATGATATAAGTATTTATGATAACAATATATTTTATCCCGTGCGAAGTCCGAACAACATAAATCATACCATCAATGGGACGCTGTGCGAAAACTCGGGGTACATACTAGTTCAACTAAAAAACTCAAACTCACTGTTGCGTATCCTCTTTAAATTCAACTAAAAACTCAAACTCACTTGCGTATCCTCTTTTAATATGCGCAAGTGAGTTTGCGCTTCCTGTTGCGCAAAGTGAATTGCGCTTCCTATATGCCAACTGGTATTCCTCACACCAGATTGGTAAATAGTTTTTGGATCACATTATTTAGATAAATTTTTTATTTTTTGCCCCAAAGTGGTCAAAAGCCTTAATTGATCACCTTCAGCTGCATTAATATTGCAGTACTGCCTCTTTGTTAAAATACTAGTATTCATTAGTTCATAAGAAATTAGATTGAAATTGATCCAAAGCAGATAATTTTTTAGAGCAGTAGATAAATTAATAAGTGAGAAATTTGAGAACCAAAATGTTAGCAATTAATCTTGGTTTGTTAAGCATTAGAGTGCTAGAAAAGATACTAGAAAAGATATGTATGCGGGTCAAGATTTGCGGTTAATTTATTAGGAGTAGATAAGATTGTAAGTTGTCACTTTGTGAAGAAGAAAAGTCCAAACCATAGTTGATGTTGGCTAATCCAATTTGAATGTGAATCTTGCAACCAAGTTCAAATAATTAGTATAAATAGGTGGCGTGTATTTAGTGTTAGTATTGTGAAGTTTTGAGAAATATCTTGAGTGTGTAATTGACTTATAACAAAGTCACAGTTGAGCGTATTTTTATTTTTCAATAGAAATATTTTGTAGAATGAGTGTTCATATTTTTCTATAGCGTCTAAATTCAACAAGAAAATTATTTTAATTGCCAACACAAAAGGAGTATGTATATATATGTAAAATCCAGAAAAAGATCAAAGTTAATTGTCCTGCAACTATTATATGTTGGATTAAATTTTAGGTAATTGGTTGGAGCAACATGCATGTAGTAGAATTACTTACCAATAATGAAGAGAGAAGCTTTCCAAGAACCAGTTGAAGCTCGGAGAGGAACTCTGCCTTTGTGATCAAATGAAGAATCACGAACCCATTTTAAGTGATCATCAACCTCCCTGGTTTTGCATCGACTCTGTTGTTCTCCATCTTCCTATGCTGGCTGAGTAGTGCTAAGTATTCTAAATTAAAGAGGCTATTGCATTGACAACCTTTGCCTTGGAAACCACCTTATATAGAGGATGGGATTTGCCTTTTTGACCCACTATATCAGTAGTGTAGAGTTTTGGAGAATAAGGGAATCTCTCTCATATGCAATAATGTTGTTTGTGAGAAAGACAGAGTCTTTTATTTAATTAATTTTTTAAAGGAGAAGTATCGGTGCTTATCTCATAACTTGTTTGAATTGTAAAGCGCCCTGTAACATCGGTAAGGGCCTTGAAACGGAAGTCATGCAATGCAGAGCAGATATGCTCTTAATTTTAATATCGATAGGTTTGTGAGTTTAGAGGAAAATAAGAATTAAGAAGTATAGGATTAAAGAGGAAATGAAGGTGAAGAGAAAGATGGAAGGACTTTGTAAGATATAATTGAGAGAATTAAACTCCTAAATAGAAAAGGAAAAATGAATTCCAATAAATTTTTCCATTCCCTCCATTTCCCTAAAAAATTTAACTCAATCACACTCCTATGCCATTTTGGATACCAAACTTACCTGCCAATCAAGCAGGGCAAGTTGTGGCTTTAATTTTTTTTTCATTATAGGTATCCCCTATTATGAGGGATATCCTATTTAGGATTTAGTCATACTTAATATATTTAATGATGATCGAACCTGGGAGCTTTTGCCTCCGTCTCAGTCTGTGTTGCTAACGTATTTGGTTTTAAGTTAGTATACTTGCTTGGCAACATGAGAGCATGCCTAGCTAGTTGCAAAAACATAAAAAAAAAACCTAATGTCACGTATATAGGCCCAAAGATTTTTTTTAACTTTTTTCGTTATTGAATTAATTTATCTCTTTTTTTCCTTACCAATGAAGAATATAAGGACTTGTTTAGTAATAAAAATAGTATGAAATAACTAAAATAAGAATGTTGAATAATAAAAGTGGGATAGAATATGAGTTGATAAACTTTTCCTCTATTCAATATTTAATATGCAGCACTACATCGCTACATAGTGTTAATTAATTATATTATTCCATCATATATTTGAGGTAGATTAGACAATAATGGTAGAATATGATATAATTATATATAAAGAAAAATTATTCTTAATTATGTCAAGATTACATACAACTTGCTTTCTTTTTTAAAAAAAAATCCTTTAATGGAGACAAACGAACCCTAAGACTTTTTTCTCTCCCTTCAATCGTTTTTAGTGACAACGACAATTATAGCAACTTGAGTAGTGCTACCAACACACTCTCTAATACATTCTTTCCAACACACTTCATGTGATTGGTTAAAATTCACATGGGTCCCACTCCCAATGTGGCCATATGACTTTTAACTAATCACATATAGGTGTTGGAAAGAGTGTGCTAAAGAGTGTGTTGCTAGCAGTTTTCATAGCAACTTTTAGACAACAACGAGGACAAACCATTTGTTGTCGCGGGAGACGGTGGTGGTCTCTAAATTAACACTACCTCCGTTCCTATTTAACTGTTCACTTTGACTAAAAACACACATATTAATGAATGCAATCATTACTCTGTTTTCATGGAAATAAATTTTAAACTTTCTATTTTAGCCCTTTATCTCTCTTAGTACCATTGGTTTCATTAGTTTTCAATAGTGGGTCATTTATTAACATAAAGGTAAAATGAAGAAAAGTGTAGTACATTAGGTTTGTAAGTGGATAGTTAAATAGGAACAAATTTTTTCTTTGAAAGTTGACAGTTAAATAGGAATGGAGGTAATACCACTTTATTTCTATTTAATTATCTATTTTGAGAGAAAAAAATTATTTACATTTACAAATTCTATACAATAATAATTACATATTTTTTTATTTAATTTTTATGTTAATAAATGACCCATTATTAAAAATTAATGAGGTCTAATACTACTAAAAGAAATAAAAGATAAAATAAAAATTTTAAAATTTATTTCCATAAAAAAGAGTAATAACTATATTTCATAATATGCGTGTTTTCTTATCCAAATTAACATTTAAATAGGAGAATAATATTTTTTAACTATTGAGTGAATAAGATTATTCTATCTTATATATTGGCTCACCAAATTATAAATAAATAGACTGTAATAATTTATCTCATATATTATTTCTTTTATTTTATACGGACCATAAAAAATAATGTGTGTGCACTTTATTAATCATAGGTATCCTTTATTATCAAGGTAATTCTATTTAAGACTTAATCAAAATTAAAACTCTTCACAAATTTAATGGTCTTGTTATATGTCTCAAGTTAACCCACGTGGTTACGTGGACGGGGATTCTCAACCAAAGAAATAAAAATAAATAATTTTTAAATATTAATGAAGAGGTAAAGTAATAATGTTTTTTTTAAATCAAAGTAATAATGTTAAGTAAACGTTTATGGAAATTTTAATAGCTAAAGTGTCTTTTCACTGATGTTTAAAAGGTATTTAATTATTTAGTCTTACAATGAAATAAAATATGTGATATGAGACGTTAAAAAAAAGAAAGAAAATATGTGATATGTAATTATCCCCAACAAGAAATTAAGTTACTATTAATTATCTAAAAAAAAGTTACCGATTGTCATGGGTCATCGATGCTAATGATGGATCCTCTTCCCCACCTCCCTTTACAGCCTATCTACAGCATTTATCTAGGCCATTTATTATATCTAACCGTAGTTATCTGCTTGTTTATTTTAATTGCCTTGCTTCCTTGTTTTTCATTTATTGTCCAATATTTATTTACTACACATTCTTATTACCTATTTTAATTGCACAAAATTTATTCCCCGACAATTCTCATTACCTTATATTGTCCATTTTATTTGCCCATCCAAGGGTTTTTTATTTTAAATTTTGCTTGTAACATTTTTAATGTATTAATATCACGAATGGTTAAGATGAAAGGTGGTTATGGTGAATGATTTGGATGTTTGTTGTAGAGAGGCTGTAGAGAGCAGCAGCGAGATATAATCTAGATCTGTCATCGATTATTTACAATCAAACCATCTATAAAGTGTAGGTACATTAGTTTTTTTTTCCTTTGATTAAATGGGCAAATTATTGACAGTCAACCTGTTGACTTGGCAAGCTGATGGTCGAGTTATTAATGGTCAAATTTTTTATACTCCCTTCAGTCTATTTTATACAAGGCACGTTTTAAAGGGAACCTTTAAAGTTGTCAATGGCTAATTGTCAATAATTTTGGTGGAAAAATGATTTTGAATTTTTTGATACAACGTTACCAACAACAACGGTCATTGGTAATATTTTTAACACTTAATCGAATTACACATATCAATATTTTTTATTGGTAATATTTTACCTTTATTTAATGTTATTGACTAATTCCACTATCATTTGATAGTTAGAAAAACATTACAATTTTTAATAAAGGAAAATAGTCACTACAAGAATACCGGTTTTTGGAAGCGAAAACATATAGCGACAGCTTGGCCAACACTACGTCGTCGCTATATCATTAAATGCGAAGTCCTAACTATACATGTACAATTAATACTTTGTGATGACCTGATCGTCGTTATGTTTTTTCCCGTAGCGACGGGCTCACCGTCGCAAATGTTAAAATACCTTTTAATTATGTTTTATTTTTTTATTTTTGCGGGTCCACTTCACCTTCACTATAAAAAAATTACCATCCACCTACATTCATTTTCACAGACAAACTAATCAACTAATCTTTGTCACAAGAAGCATGTTTTAATTACGGGTTTTAATTCGCCTGTCACTATAGGGTTAAACTTTTACGTAGTTAGGTCTTAAGTTATTTTTTTAATACATTTTATTTCCCCTGTTCATAAATTCTCCGTGTTCCCAATTTCTCCCTTGAGAGGTATCTTTTCTCATTTCCCCGCCCCAATCTTGTCGTCATTGTTTGTCGGTGTTGCTTGGACCTTGTCACCGCTTTGTGCCGCCACAACGGCACTGTAACCTTACCCCTGCTGACGAGAATTTGAGGGGGTGGATTCGATTTACGGATCTTTCTAGGTTGGAATGCTCATAATTAGGAAATTTGGGAATTAGTTTAAACGAGAAAAATGGAAAGAGGAAGAAGATGGAATGGAATAGGATAGACGTCACACTTCCAAGGATGGAAGATAAGCCTAAGAGTTATACACACAAAGGGATGAAGGACCTTTGATAAAACTCAATTCTTGAATTAACAAGAAAATTAGAGAAACACTCTCCAATATGAAATAAAAATTCTGATTCAAACTTAATTGATTTCTTGCATGCATGTACATGGGTATTTATAGTCCTTACAAACCAAGTCTAATAGGCTATGACTTTAGCCATGCAATTCACGCCCAGGGTATGAATTCAGCCATACATTTCACGCCTATTTCTTACTAAAATATCCCTCCCCATTCAGCTACATGCAGCCCACTTAATTCTACTATTAGGAATTAACTTAGACAATGAAAACTACCAACAACATTCAGCCTAAAATTACTACATGTAGCTGCACCAATTACAAGCAAAATGTAACCATACAACAAGAATTAACAAAGGAATAATTCAGCCATGTGTAGCCGCAATTACTTGTAGACATAACAACCAAGAAATTGATGATTATGCCTCCCATTTAAAGTGTAACCGCCCAATATTGAATTGTTGTCTTCCTCCTTCAATTTGTAACAACTCCCTCTTTGATTTGCAAGTAATTATGTAACTCCCTTTGTCTCTTGTTGTGTAACTCCCTTTGTCTCTTGCATTGATACAGCCGCCCCTTGTTTTTGTAACTGTCCAAACAACATTATTCAGCCAATAACTCCTTAGTTGGCCGCCAACCATTAGAGCTGGCAAAATGGGCTAGCCCGACCGGGCCGACCCGCAAAAATGTAGGGCTCGGGCACCTATTATAGAAGCCCGAATAACTCCCGGGCTTTTTAGCCCTGCCCGATAAAGTCCGTTACCCACAAAAAAACCCGCAAAAAGGTCGGGTAGCCCGCAAAAGCCCACAAAAATCGGGCTACCCGCAAAAAAGGCCGCAAAGGGTAGGACTCGGGCACCTATTTTAGAATCCCGAATAACTTTCGGGCTTTTTAGCCCAGCCCGATAAAGCTCACTATCCGCATCAAGGCGGGCCGGGTCGGGTAGCCCGAATTAACAGCTCTACCCACCATGTAGCTAATTGTACCAGCCTTTCATGCTTTTATTTTAAACAAAATAATTTAGCCAACTTATTGAAAAAGAAGAAATTATGTTGGCCGCCCCACAAGTTGCAAATTGTTCTTCTTGAATTTGGAATTAAGATAACTGGGCTTTAATTAAAGCCATATCACCTTCTTCTTCAATCTTGATGCAAAGGACAATTTTGTTGGCATTTTCTAACTCCCATGTGCATGAATTTCTTATAATAGCTAGCAACTTAATTCTTCAATTTTACCTAGTTGGATTCACATCACCTGCCTTTGCAGTTCACTACCACTCTAATCTTACCGGTGCACGGTCTTGTGTTTGTTTATTCCTCTTACTATCATTCATTCATCTTTAATGTGTTATTTGTGTTCATCCTACAATGGTGAGTTAACATTTGATTTGCACTTCTGTTTTGCTCTTTCTGTTGTTGCACTGGTTTTTTTATTCGAGGAAAATAGATGAATTTTTGTTATTGATTTCAATTTCATATTTCAATGGTTCATCTGAATTAGCTCCTAATTTTATCTGGTTGTTGTAGATCGGAGAGATTCAGAAGAACATTTGGTTCTGTTTAGCTTTTATTTGTGAAAACGTAGAAATGTAAATTGAGAGCGCATCAAAATTTAAAAGCATGTGGTGGAATCAAAATTTAAAAGTAACAATAGATACATACTGTGATAATTTGTGTATGATGAGTCCCCTGAGATTTTTATTCTTTCTGCATCTTTTTACCCTTCCTATAGGGTTAAAGTTGATGATACTCTTTAGTTAATGATACAGTAGATTTGGTCTTCAGATCACATTAAAATCCACACACTACCAACCAAATTACAAGACAGCCATAATAACCAGCTCTAGTGACAAATCATAAGAGTGATAAAAGGTTAACTATGATTTTAGAAACACCATTGCTAACTAACCACAAAATAGCTTTAGAAAGACCAAGCCAGTTTAGCAAACAATGACACATACTTGGGTTAAAAGTATCAGAGTAGCAAACAATAACCATATGCAATGTTTACATGTCAATTCATATTTGAGTTCCTCCCCTTTCTGAGCAGGTATATGCAGCAATAGCCTAAATTCCTTTTTATTTTTTATATAATTAGTTGTGCTAAAAGCATCAAGTATCCCTCTTGTCCTGCTTCTTCTTTGATAGGAAAAACAGGTTTAAGTTTGTTTGAGTTATTTTTGCAAAAATAGGTTAGTAACTAGTGACATCTCAATCAAATAATTAATTATTTTAAAAGAATAATATTCTATAAATATGCATAGGTGAAGCTTTTCCAAACTAGTGAAGACCTCGTTTGGCCAATCCTGTTTCATGAGAGCCAATTAATTCAACAATCACAAATTTTCATTTGAGAAAAAGAAATTTAAGTGCTTACACATTATGAAGGTTTCTATAGTCTAATTTGGGATTTCCAACTTGTGTGTTTTAAATAGTTGTTACTGATGAGGAGATGAATTATCTGAGCCGATAACATGATCTATGTTATTCCCCTGTTGTTTATTACAGGAACCTTTTGCCTTATTACTATTGGTTCCATCGTGCAAACCTAATTAAGCATTGGAAGAACGAAAGCATTACCTTATGAAGACAGTGGGGGAAAATTCCTCTAAAGTGATACTGTGTTTAAACTGAGCAAGTAAGGATGTATCTTGTTTTAAAAATTTTAAAGGGTTAAGAAGTTAAGACAATAACAATGTACTTTAAATTAAATGATGGATAGGTATGCTCTTGTTTGCTCTAGAAACAAGCTTGCTTCAGAGAAGCCTTAAACCAATACTATGCACATGAGCGTTCAATTGTAAGGGACTTGGTTTAGCTTTATTCTGATTTTCTTTTGTTATGTTGTTTAAGATGACAACATGGAGATGAATCATATTTTGTCTTTATGTTATGTTATTAGCAAGGTGAACGGGAGGGAAGTATGGAAATGTGGCATACTTGGAGAGGTGGCAAAGCCTTGTTGGAGGTGATGCATTTATATATATCTTGTAGTTCCTAGTGATTATTTCAGAATTAATTGGTACTCATTATCTTGGAATTTATCTATTTTTTCCCTTTATTCAATGTTTTGGCTTTTTTCCCAGAATTTTGAGGAAGAGATCTCACCATATTTTTCAGGAGATGATCAAGGTCTTTCCTCTTGTCAATGATTACTTGATTGAACTTTCAAATTTGTAAATTCACAGTAATTTCACCCTAAAAGATTTATCTCATTTTGTGTACAGAAGTTTATAAGTTTTGTCATTTATAATTAACACATGCCCCTCTTGTATTTTTAATTTAGAAATAATAAATTTAATTGAAATTTTTACCTTTTCAAGGTGTCATATTCTTCCAAGCAAGATTAGAAATAGTGTGAAGATTATAAAATTATACACCCTTTTCTTAAATATGCCTTCCTATTCTAATTAATAGATTTGAATTGATATAATTTTTTGCCCCTTTAATGTTAGTCAAACGCATGGAAGAATTTAAATTGATTTAAGCATATGAAATAACTAAACATAGAGTTTTGTTATATGTCACGTAATAATTTCATGTTATAAACTTACTTCCTCGTCTGTACATGCGGTTTTCATTCAAAATTTAAAACTATAAGTATTAAATTAATATATATATATATAGCTCTTTTTATGATATTCTCTTAATATCTTTTACATAATATATAATCTACTAGAATGTTTATCTTAGAATTTTCATGTTGTGAGTACTTAAAAAAATGTGCTTGTCTGTACAAATTATTTACAACCAATATAGATAGCAAAGTTTCTATTTCAAATTCATTAAATTAAATGCTTGTTAATTATTTGCCTTATTCCATTTTTTAATGGTTTTGTTTATGTGTAAGAATTTGACAGCAAAGCGTCATCAACAATGGCAGGTATTTGCAATTGTTTGGTGTTTATTGCCAGTTGCCCACCCACCTT